>OV743716.1:116958983-117181483 GCA_928272305.1 Volucella inflata | reverse complement strand
AGTTCGGATAGATATCTTCAAGCCCTGGACTAAACCTGTTATACAGTGATCGGTAATGTGCAGTTTCAACCTTAAGGAAGCAAGCTTAAATATGGTCACGACATATGTTAGATATTGATCTAGCTGTTTCGTTGATAGATAAGATCAGCCCATGTTCAACTACTAAGGATTCATACATATTTAGAGCAACATTTTGGCTTAGAATGCTTAGAATTAAAGTCTCCAAAAGTACGAGTAATAAGATTATCCGCGTTCTCATTACTTAATAAAAATTAAAATTAACACAAAACTATTTGCAGAGGCATGGTATGAAGCTCGTAAAAACAAACAACGTTAATTATCGTTACATTTGCAATGGTACAGGTGTCATCAATACATCTGCACTTTTAAAGCTAGTGTAATAGCAACAATATTCGGCTCATAAGAATCTTTTACAAATAACCACCCCTCCGGCAAATAAGAATCATTATTATTGGCATAAAAATCATAGTTAGAAATTTTATAGTCTTCGTTGTCAAAAGAATAAATCCAAATGTCCGATACAAATATCATTTCAAGTAAATGAACAAAACCTTTGAGATTACATACTCAAAAATCAAAAGTTTTTCGCAAGCTTCTTATGTTTTGATGCAATATGAAAACAGGGTTGGTATCTTTACAATTAGAAAAAAAAAATTACCATGACAGTCAGTTATGGTTGTAATGCTAAATTCGTTGAAGTGGCTTACATTTTCAAACATGGAAATTAATCTACAATTTGTTCCAGATCATATTCTTAAGCCAGGGTTATTATATATATATTTTTTTTCTTTTTAACTTTTTTTGCCGCCATAAAGCCTTAGTGCATTTGGTGGAATATTGATTTATAAATAAAATATTTTAACTTCCATCGCCAAGCACGAAGAGTTCAGACTCTGAGTCGTTCATTGACTTTCAAAGTGTACAGATGTGTCTCAGATTTTTTAATGAAATAAAAAAATGTGATTTTTTTTTTTGAATTCCAATTAAGACAGTTCCCTTTTAAGGTTCCCCACCAAGCCTTGTAGGAGTGGTGTACGAACTCAGTCGTTCATAGACCTCCGTGAGGAATAAACGTGTTTCGGCTTTCAAAGTGAAATAAAATAGTATCAGTTTTCGTAAAACGAACATTAAGAACTCTTTTTGCAAGTGTATCGGTAGCCCAGTGGTAGTGGCATTAGCCGATCAGTCGTTCATTGATTGATTGACGTGATTCGACTTCTCTTTTTAAGTGGAAAAGTGAATAGGACATTTATAAAGATAACAATTAGAAACGATTTTCGTAAGTTATTCGGTAGCCTGACGGCATTGGTGGTGATCCGAGAAAGTGGGGGTCGTGGGTTCGATTCCCGAAGAATTCACAGTGTATTTTTATTTTTAAAAATTCGTAAAAGACAGCTCAACGAATATAGAAAAGTGCGATCGAACGATGAGTGTGAATGAGCGGTCCGCTAGCCCAATAGCGGGATCATCAGGTGGCATGATGTCATCTGATGATAAGGCCGTTAAATCATTGCATCAAAAACAAACAAGAACAACAACAACAACTACGGAACCAACTGAAATTTCTACCAAGAGGAGGAGGAAGCTTAGGCCAACTCCAAATCTAGTGAAGCGCCCTTCCCTATCAACTTCTATTGAAAAGCTGCCGGGTAGAGTAAGGGAAGAGGCGCCAACTACGTCAACGATGGCGGCAGCAGAAACAGACCAGGACGAATACCCATACGTTTCTGATGGTGGGGAAGGCCACTATATGGGCAGTGAAAATACCTTCGCATCTCTGGCGGCTTCCGAGTCGGAGGACGAAGAGGAGGAGGTTGAAGCTCTTAACAATAGTATAAAAGAGCTTCAACAAAAAGTTTTATGTATTAAAGCCAAACAAATGGTTCATAGAGAGAGAAGGAGCAACAACAACAGCTCGAAAGCTCAGAGCAACAGCCGAAGGCAAGGGAAACTAAGCCTCCTGTACAACAACAAAAAGTGCAAAAACCAGAACAAAATCCAATGAATAAACGAGCACAACCGAAGAAAAGAATTACACCTGAACAAAATAAAAAACAACAACAGCAGCAGCAGAAGCAACAACAGCAGAAACAACAACAACAGACACAAACACAGAAGCAACAGCAACAGCAACAGCAACAGCAGCAGCAGACAACAAGCAGACAAAAAGTGCCTCCAATCAACACGTACAAAGTAGAATTGAAGGACACCATAGAATTATGTAAGTCGGCCATAGGCTGTAATTTTTATTTTAAAAGGCTTAGCGTAGATAGACATGCGATCCACTGCAACACAGTGGAGCGCTTCCACAAAATAAAGAATTTGTTATGGGACTCGACGACGGAGTTCTTCTCCTTCACCCCGAAGGGGGAAAAGCTGCAAAGTATGCTGCTGAGGGGGTTAGAACCGTCTACTAGTCCGGAAGAGCTCCTCGCACTGTTCAAAGAGAAAGAGTGCGACGGTCTCAAATTCGTGGGGGTTAGGCCATTTGTAACAGCCAGAGCCAAAAGGGAGAAACGGAAGCTACCGTTCTTCCTGGTGCAGCTCAGTCCCGAAAGCCGTCTGGATAGTCTAAGGAGTATCAATGTCCTAGACTACCAGGTGGTTCACTGGGAGAAAGTAAAAAGGCACGAAAACATTTTGCAATGTGTTCGCTGCCAAAGGTTCGGGCACGCCGCGTCAAACTGCGAAATGCAGCCTCGATGCGTTAAGTGCGTTAAGAACCACAAATCAGAAGAATGCGCTCTGGGAATGGATGGAGCGTCGGAAAAAAGTCAACTCTCTTGCGTTTTGTAAGAACACGTGACACAGCGCAAACTATCGGGGTTGTCCCAAATTCAAGTATATAAAGAGAGTAAATCTGGTTCGGCAGCAAAAGGTGGAAGTAAAGTATCCACCTCTTCTACCACAAACACCAGCCGTTACTCCCCAGGTTACCTACGCCCAAATGGTGGCAGGTGGGGAAATACGGCACAGCAAGCGAAGGTTGCTTCTCAGGCCCCAGCGCCAAGAGCACCGGAACCGGGAAATGACATGATAGCTATCTTGCTCTCTATCCAGGTGCAGATGGCCCAGCTGCAACGTCAAATTACAGAGCAAACTACGCGGGTAGATCAAATATACACGCTGCTGCCGAGCCTAAGGCACCTTCAGTCGCAATGGGTACGTACATGGCGGAGCAAACCCTGAAGGTCCTTGCAGTGAATGTTAATTCACTGATTAGGATTGAGAACAAAATGAGGCACAGAAGGTATACAATTATGCGAAGGAATCGACCCAACTCCATACAAGGAGGTGGCGTTGCAATCTTCATAAGAAAAGATATACGTCTTAAAAGAATATATGGTGGTGTAGTACGTAGGTTTCAGGTGCTAGAAGCATGCATCATGAATATCCTTCTCTGTAGTGGAAAGCGGTTATACATGGTGTCAGTTTATGCATCTAAGGCTACTCAATCCACCATATTCATCTCAGAGCTCGAGACACTATTCCGATTTCTGAGACTGGAATTGGAGGAAAACTACTTCGTTATGGGCGGAGATTTCAACGCCAAACATAGCGATGGGGGAAATAATACACCAAACCCTAGAGATAACTTACTATTATTGGTGGGATCAATACAGTGTGATGAATAGATTCGGCCTAAAGGCGACGGACAGTCCGTCGTTTCCTAGACACGGCTCCTATTTGGATCTCCTGTTGTTCGACACACGAATACAACTGACAGGTACGAACCAACAAACTGTAAACTGTCTTCGCACTTTTGTGTATGACAATGACCATTGCGGTCTTAGTACCGAAATAACCGTTCCGAACGAAAATGCGGAATTGGATGAGTATGTTCAAAGGCATTCTTACAACTTTAGTAGAGTACGTTGGACACACTTCTCCAGGACACTGACTAGAGCACTCTCCTCGAATTCGCTCTACCCACCGTCCAACAGAAATCTGTCAAACGAGGAGATTGACAGGTATCTAAAACTAATGGACGAGACAATTAAACGAACAATGGACAAAACGATACCTCGGTATCAATACACTGACAACGAAGACTTGTACCGCAATTCAACTATAGATGCACTTCATCGACATAAAAGTAGACTACTGTCAAGACTAAAAACCTTGTACAGACAGTTTACTGACAGACATAACCCGGAGATCTTGACATTAAAGTCGTCGATCAAAAACCTCCAAACATTAATAAAAGAAAATTACAGGGCTTCTGTAAGTTTGTATTGGAACAACAAAATTCAGGCTGTAAACATCAGCAACCCGAATATGTTCCCGCAAATAAATAAAAAAATTTCGAAGGAGAGACGACCTTTAATGTCCAAAAATCGGCCGAACGTCTGACAACGAACGCATACTCTCAACAGCACGCATAGATCCAAATGAAGCCGTTGATGATGACAACTTCTATGTGATCGAAGATCCGCAGGAGAAGGTCGAGGCTATAGGAGCGACTTTCCAGGAAGTGTACAAGAGAAATGAAATCATTGCTCCCAACCACGACCTGTTAAATCGAGTCCTTGTCCACAATTTCTACCTTCGAAATGAAATAGTGATCTGACGAATCGAGAACTCGGGTTTCACCCAGTTCAGTGACGAGAATATGGCAAATATTGTCATCGCCAATGAAAGGGAACAACCCCCATTCATTTCGAAGGAAGAGCTTCAAACGATCTTCGACACAATTAGAAGTAAGAAATCAGTGGGAACCGATGGAATACCGAACATTGTGCTTCGACATACCACCCTGATTAACAATGCAATGAATAACGCACATTATCCAGCGCATTGGAAAACTGCGGTTGTACATCTCATTCCCAAAAGGGATAAAGACACCTCCAATCCGGCGAATCTCCGGTCGATCAGTCTCCTTCCAAACATCAGTAAGGTTTTCGAAAAAGTCATCAATAGAGTCCTGACTAAGTGGGTTGAGGACAAAAATATAGTTCCGGATAACTAATTCGGTTTCAAGCCGGAGCATGACGTTATTCATGCCGCGTCTAAACTGGTTTCTGATATCCAATGGAACAAAGCCAAGAAACAGTGCACGGGTGCCTGCCTGATTGATTTGGAGAAGGCTTTCGACACCGTATGGTTAGAGGGACTCTTCTACAAGTTGGACAGACTGGGCATTAGTAAGCCACTGCTGTATATTCTTTTCAATATGCTCACACATAGACAGTTCATCGTGAAAAATGGCGATGTGACTTCTACTGGTACATTCAACATTAAAAACGGTCTGCAACAAGGTGCGGTCAATTCGCCAATCCTTTTCAACATTTACACAAGCGATCTGATAGGTTCACTTCACCATGCCATAGCGTACGCAGACGACTTAATCGCGTACAGATCAGGTCCAAAGATTGAGGTTATAAACATTCTTTTGCAACGTGATTTCGATAAAATTAAACAATATTGCGACGACTGGAAGTTGAAGATCAACTTTCAGAAGTCGGAAACCATTCTGTTTAGGACGCCTTTGTCTGGGGCCTCTGCGGATACCAGACAGAATTGGCGAAAGTTTCAGATCGTGGGACAACACGAGCAGCCTCTTGTTTGTCGAAATGTAGTCAGATACCTTGGGATCTGGCTAGATCAATATCTGTATTTTAACAAACATATAGATGTTGCTCTGGCCAGAGCCAGAGGTGCTTTTACCCTTACAAAGAGACTGTTTTATAGCAGACAACTCGATGCGAGGGTAAAAGTGATCTGCTACATGGCCCTTATTCGGCCTATGCTTACATTTGGTTGTCCCGTGTGGTTCAACGTGAGAGCAAGTCTTTTGGAAAGATTCGGGTGTTTGAGAGGGCTTGTCTTCGCTTGTACACAACACCAGAGTCTGAGTACATAAAATTCTATCCTAATGAGGTCTTGTACAGTAGGGCAAACCTAATACGAGTGGACAATTTTGTTATTAAGTTGATTCGAAGGCACATTGCAAGAGCAATGACCTCGTCGAACAACCTGATATCTGGGGCTTACTACCCCAATTATATGTATCACGAGAGAGTTCGCTTTGACGGCTTTATTCCTCCAGAAGCGTTCCTCTACCTCGACAAACAAGGTCTGGTCCAGGATAGATTAGCGGTGCCGTTAGACTTCCACGTCGCTCGAACAGCTGCGAATAGGCGACTCAACTACGACAGAGACGTCGCACACGGCAGTGCGGAGCGTCTCCGGGTTAGTGGGGCGGTAGGGAGTCGCGACATGAGGGATGTTGCTCGGCAGCACCAACAATTTAGGTGGCTTGCAGAAGAAGGGGAAGTTCCATCATCGAACTCCTCCAGTGCAGGGTAGCTCCATTTGGGAGCAGAGTTGGTGAGCCTAATCTTTTTTAGCCGAGGCCGGCTTTCGTAGGTGTAGGTAGGGTTAAGGTAGATTTAAGAGTAAAAAAATTAAAAAAAAAAAAAAAAAAAAAAAAAAAAAAACTGAAAAAAAAAAAAAAAGAAATGGGTAACCTTTTCTAAAAAAAGGTGGTAATCCAAGCCACACCAAAAAAAAATAAAGAAGAAATAATACTTATACAATAAGATAGCTTAAGTAGGTTAAGTAGATTAAGATTTATTTTAGGTAGTTCTTAGTTTTTTAGTCTTAAGTTTTAATAATATAATAAAACAAAAAAACAAGTAAATTTACTAAGTTTTTAAATTTCAAAAATATATTTTCTTAGTCTTAACTATACTTAATGTAAAAAAAAATACAATAATAATAGATATCTGTTCTGTACGTCGAAAGACAAAATTTAATTGCTAGGTTTAACTTAGAGTGCCCGCATGGGGCCAGTAGGTTAGAATAAGATAGTTTGGTTCGTCGTGGGTTCGATTCCCGAAAAAGTTAGTGACTTTTTTTATTTTTAAAAATAAAAATAAACATAAAACACGAGAGTGAATTGAAATCAGACGATGAGTGAGATGGAGCTGTCCGCTATGCCAATAGCGGGACCAGCGGATGACGTGATGTCATCTGATGACCAGTCAGCAATTTCGGCCCGTAATCCGAAAATAATAACCAAAAGGAGAAGGAAGCTAAGGCCAACTCCTAACCTTGTAAAGCCCCCTTCCCTTTCTACGTCTGCTGAAAAGCTGCCCGGCAGACCAAGGGAAGAGGTGCCAACAACATCGGCAAGGGCAGCTATTCAATATGTATCTGACGGTGAAGAAGGCCATTATATGGGCGGCGATAACACATTTGCTTCGCTGGCGGCCTCTGAATCGGAAGACGAAGAGGATGAGGTAAATGCTCTCAATAATAGCATAAAAGAGAAAAAAAAAGAGAAAAAAACAAATGGCAAGAAGAGCGGAGGAAACAAAAAGTGCTCAGCAGTAGCAACAAGAAAAGGCCGAACAGGCAAAACACAGACAACAAAGCTCTACCCACAAGCAACAGCATAAGGCAGAGCCAACGAAACAAAAACAAACAAACAAGCAGCAACAACAACAGAAACAGCAACTACAACAGCAGCAACCGCAGAAACAACAACAACAGCAGTCTCAGAAGCAAAAGCAGCAAAAACAACAACAGCAGCAGCAACAACAACAGCAGCGGCAGCAACAACAACAACAGCAGAAGCAGAAACAACGAGTTCCACCTATCAACACATTCAAGATGGAGCTTAAGGACACAATCGAACTGTGTAAGTCGGCCATAGGCTGTAATTTTTATGTTAAAAGACTTAGCGTAGATAGGCACGCGATCCACTGCAACACAGTGGAGCGCTACCACAAAATAAAGAATTTGTTAAGGGATTCGACGACGGAGTTCTTCTCCTTCACCCCAAAGGGGGAAAAGCTGCAAACTATGCTGCTGAGGGGGTTAGAACCGTCTACTAGTCCGGAGGAGCTCCTTGCACTGCTCAAAGAGAAAGAGTCTCTCAAATTCGTGGGGGTTAAGCCATTTGTAACAGCCAGAGCCAAAAGGGAGAAACGGAAGCTACCGTTCTTCCTGGTGCAGCTCAGTCCCGAAAGCCGTCTGGATAGTCCAAGGAGTATAAATGTCCTAGACTACCAGGTGGTTCACTGGGAAAAAGTAAAAAGGCACGAAAACATTTTGCAATGTGTTCGTTGCCAAAGGTTCGGGTACGCCGCGTCGAACTGCGAAATGCAGCCTCGATGCGTTAAGTGCGGTAAGAACCACAAGTCTGAAGAATGCGCTCTAGGTAGGGATGGAGCGTCAGAAAAAAGCCAACTCTCTTGTGTTTTATGTAAGAACACGGGACACACCGCAAACTATCGGGGTTGTCCTAGCGAAACTAAGCTAACCAAAAGACACAAAATGAGGCACAGAAGGTATAAAATCATGCGAAGAAATCGACCCAACTCCATATAAGGAGGAGGCGTTGCAATCTTCGTAAGAAAAGGTATACGTTTAAAAAGAATATACAGTCGTGAAGTACGCAGGTTTCAGGTGCTAGAAGCATGCATCATGTATATCCCTCTCCGTAGTGGAAAGCGGCTATATATGGTGTCAGTTTATGCATCTAAGGCTACTCAATCCACCCTATTCATCTCAGAGCTCGAGACACTTTTTCGATTTCTGAGACTGGAATTGGAGGAAAACTATTTTATTATCGGCGGAGATTTCAACGCCAAACATAACGATTGGGGGAATAATACACCAAACACTAGAGGGAACCTGCTATTCAATTGGTGGGGTCAGCACAGTGTGATGTACCGACTCGGCCTTAAGGCGACGGATAGTCCGTCTTTTCCTAGACACGGCTCCAATTTGGATCTCCTGCTGTTTGACACACGAATACAACTGACAGGTACGAACCAACAAACTGTAAACTGTCTTCGCACCTTTGTTTATGACAGTGACCATTGCGGTCTTAGAACCGAAATAACCGTTCCGAACGAAAATGCGGAATTGGATGAGTATGTTCAAAGGCATTCCTACAACTATAGTAGAGTGCGTTGGACACACTTCTCCAGGACACTGACTAGAGCACTCTCCTCTAATTCGCTCTACCCACCGTCCAACAGAAATCTGTCAAACGAGGAGATTGACAGGTATCTAAAACTAATGGACGAGACAATTAAACGGACTATGGACAAAACGATACCTCGGTATCATTACACTGACAACGAAGACTTGTTCCGCAATTCAACTATAGACGCACTGCACCGACATAAAAGTAGACTACTCTCAAGACTGAAGACCTTGTACAGACAGTTTACTGACAGACACAACCCGGAGATTTTGACATTAAAGTCGTCGATCAAAAACCTCCAAACATTAATAAAAGAAAATTACAGGGCTTCTGTAAGTTTGTATTGGAACAACAAAATTCAGGCTGTAAACACCAGCAACCCGAATATGTTCCCGCAAATAAATAAAATATTTCGGAGGAAAGATCAAAACGACTTTTCATGTCTAAAAATCGCCCGAACGACTGAAAACGAACGCATACTCTCAACAGCAGGCATAGATCCAAATGAAGCTGTTGATGATGACAACTTCTTTGTGATCGAAGATCCGCAGGAGAAGGTCGAGGCTATAGGAGCGACTTTCCAGGTAGTGTACAAGACAAATGACATCATTGGTCCCAACCACGACCTGGAAAATCGAGTGCTTGTGCACAATTTCTACCTTCGAAATGAATTAGTGAATTGGCGAATCGAGAACTCGGGTTTCACCCAGCTCAGTGACGAGAATATGGCAAATAATGTCATCGCCAATGAAAGGGAACAACCCCCGTTCATTTCGAAGGAAGAGCTTCAAACGATCTTCGACACAATTAGAAGTAAGAAATCAGTGGGAACCGATGGAATACCGAACATTGTGCTTCGACATCTCCCACTAGAAGCGGTGGACATTTATACCACCCTGTTTAACAATGCAATAAATAATACACATTATCCAGCGCATTGGAAAACTGCGGTGGTACATCCCATCCCCAAAAGGGATAAAGACACCTCCAATCCGGCGAATCTCCGGTCGATCAGTCTCCTTCCAAATATCATTAAGGTTTTCGAAAAAGTTATCAATAGAGTCCTGACAAAGTGGGTTGAGGACAGAAATATAGTTCCGGATAATCAATTCGGTTTCAAGGCGGGGCATGATGTTATTCATGCCGCGTCTAAACTGGTTTCTGATGTCCAATGGAACAAAGCCAAGAAACAGTGCACGGGTGCCTGCCTGATTAACTTGGAGAAGGCTTTCGATACCGTATGGTTAGAGGGACTCTTCTACAAGTTGGACAGACTGGGCATTAGTAAGCCACTGCTGTATATTCTTTTCAATATGCTCACAGATAGACAGTTCATCGTGAAAAATGGCGATGTGACTTCTACTGGTACATTCAACATTAAAAACGGTCTGCAACAAGGTGCGGTCAATTCGCCAATCCTTTTCAACATTTACACAAGCGATCTGATAGGTTCACTTCACCATGCCATAGCGTACGCAGACGACTTAATCGCGTACAGATCAGGTCCAAAGATTGAGGTTATAAACATTCTTTTGCAGCGTGACTTCGATAAAATCAAACAATATTGCGACGGCTGGAAGTTGAAGATCAACTTTCAGAAGTCGGAAACCATTCTGTTTAGGACGCCTTTGTCTGGGGCCTCTGCGGATACCAGAAAGAATTGGCGAAAGTTTCAGATCGTGGGACAACACGGGCAGCCACTTGTTTGTCGAAATGTAGTCAGATACCTTGGGATCTGACTAGATCAATATCTGTATTTTAACAAACATATAGATGTTGCTCTGGCCAGAGCCAGAGGTGCTTGTCCCCTTACAAAGAGACTGTTTTATAGCAGGCAACTCGATGCGAGGGTAAAGGTGATCTGCTACATGGCCCTTATTCGGCCTATGCTTACATTTGGTTGTCCTGTGTGGTTCAACGTGAGAGAAAGTCTTTTGGAAAAGATTCGGGTGTTTGAGAGGGCTTGCCTTAGGGCTTGTCTTCGCTTGTACAGAACACCAGAGTCTGAGTACATAAAATTCTATCCTAATGAGGTCTTGTACAGTAGGGCGAACCTAATACGAGTGGACAATTTTGTTATTAAGTTGATTCGAAGGCACATTGCAAGAGCAATGACCTCGTCGAACAACCTGATATCTGGGGCTTACTACCCCAATTATATGTATCACGAGAGAGTTCGCTTTGACGGCTTTATTCCTCCAGAAGCGTTCCTCTACCTCGACAAAATAGGACTGATCCAGGATAGTTTAGCGGTGCCGTTAATCTTCCACGTCGTTCGAACAGCTGCGGACAGGCGACTCAACTACGACAGAGACGTCGCACACGGCAGTGCGGAGCGTCTCCGGTTTAGTAGGGCGGTAGGGAGTCGCGACATGAGGGATGTTGCTCGGCAGCACCAACAATTTTGGTGGCTTGCAGAAGAAGGGGAAGCTCCATTGTCGAATCTCTCCAATACTAGATAGCTTCGTTAGGAAGCAGAGCGGGTCTGCCTATTATTTAGTCATAGCCGGCTTACATAGATTTAGGTAGGATTAAGGTAGATGTAAGAACAAAAATTATAAAAACAAAAAAAAATAAAAAAACAAAAAAAGAAAAAAAAATAATAAAAAAATTATAAAAACTGAAAAAAAAAAATTAAAAAACAACAGAGATGGGAAACATCTTCTAATAAAAGTGGTAATCCACACAAAAAAAAAAAAGAAATAGTACGAGTACTTGAATAATACATTAAGTTAGCTTAAGTAGGTTAAGTAGATTAAGATTTATTTTAGGTAGTTTTTAGAGTTTAGTCCTAAGTTTTATGTTATAACAAAAAAATATGTAAATTCACTAAGTTTTTTTAAATTAACAAATATGTTTTCTTAGTTTTAATTATATCCAATGTAAAAAATAAAATATAAAATTCTGAACGATAAGTCGAAAGACAAAATTTAATTGTTAGGTTTAACTTAGAGTGTCCGCATGGGGCCAGTAAGTTAGAATAAGATAGTTTTCTAAGTTATTTAAGCTAATTTTTAAGCGTTTTTTTGTATAGCTTGTAAGAATTTCTGAATTTAAATTAATAAAAATGCATTTAAAATGAAATGTGGTGTACGAACTCAAGTGCGTGCAGTCCGAGTTCAAATCTCGGCGGACAGTAAAGACTTTTTTTTTCGTTTTTTTCTTTCCTAGAAGTGAAATTAAAATAAAAAGTTTAAAAGAATATCACTAGTCAGGTGATGGATGAGAGAGAGCGATCCGCTCTCCCATTAGCGGAACCCCCTGATGGCAAGTCAGTAGAAAAACAAACTGCGGCAGAGAGAAGTAGGAAGGTGAAAACCACTTCTAAAGCCGATAAGCGCCTCTCCCTATCTGGCTCAACCGAAAAGTTGCCAGTTGAAGTAACGGAAGGGGCAACAACATCTGCAGCAGCTAAACACCGACATGGGTCGGATGAAGAATACCCATATGTATCAGACGAGGGAGAGGGACATTATATGGGAGGAAGCAACAGTTTCGCTTCTCTTGCAGCCACAGAATCTTAAGACGAGGAAGATCAGGTCGAAACCTTAAATAGCAGCATACAACTGCTACAACAACGAGTGCTCGAAATCAAAGCCAAACAAATGGCAAGAAGAGAGAAGGAGGCAAAGCAACAACTCCAGAGCCCACAACAACAACAAAACACAAGTGAAAAGTCACCACAACAACAAATAAAACAGCAGTCATCAAAACAACAAATAATGCTGAAACCAGTGCAGCAAATAACAAAAACAAATTCACAACTACAATCACAACAAAAACATAAACAGCAGAAACAACAACAGAATATACAACAATGTCAGCAGAAGCATCAGCAACAGCAGCGACAGCAGCAGCGACAGCAGCAGCAGCAGAAACAACAACAACAACAGCAACAACGCCACAGCGAAATCAAGCAAAGGGTGCCACCAATCAACACCTATAAAATGGAACTTAAAGAAACAATTGATTTATGTAAGTCGGCCATAGGCAATCACTTTTTTACTAAAAGATTAGGTAACGATAGGCTTGCGATCCACTGCAACACAGTGGAGCGCTATAATAAGATAAAAAGCTTATTAAAGGATTCGACGACGGAGTTCTTCTCCTTCACCCCGAAGGGGGAAAAGCTGCAAACTATGCTGCTGAGGGGGTTAGAACCGTCTACTAGTCCGGAGGAGCTCCTCGCACTGCTCAAAGAGAAAGAGTGCGAAGAGCTCAAGTTCGTAGGGGTCAAGCCCTTCACCACAGCCAGAGCCAAAAGGGAGAAACGGAAGCTACCGTTCTTCCTGGTGCAGCTCAGTCCCGGTATCCGTCTGGATAGTCTAAGGAGTATCAATGTCCAAGACTACCAGGTGGTTCACTGGGAGAAAGTAAAAAGGCACGAAAACATTTTGCAACGTGTTCGCTGCCAAAGGTTCGGGAACGGCGCGTCGAACTGCGAAATGCAACCTCGATGCGTTAAGTGCGGTAAGAACCACAAGTCTGAAGAATGCGCTCTAGGTAGGGATGGAGCGTCAGAAAAAAGCCAACTCTCTTGTGTTTTATGTAAGAACACGGGACACAACGCAAACTATCGGGGTTGTCCTAAGTTCCAATACATAAAAAGAGTAAATCTGGCTCGACAGCGAAAGGTGAAAGTTAAGCGTCCACCTCTTCCACCACAAACACCAGCCGTTACTACCCAGGTTACCTACGCCCATATGGCGGCAGGTAGGGGAAATACGGTACATCAAGCGAAGGTTGCTTCTCAGGCCCCAGCGCCTAGAGCACCGGAACCGGCAAATGACATGCTAGCTATCTTGCTCTCTATCCAGGGGCAGATGGCTCAGCTGCAACGTCAAATTACCGAGCACGCTACGCGGGTAGATCAAATATACGCGCTGCTGCCGAGCCTAACGCACCTTCAGTCGTAATGGGTACGTACATGGCGGAGCAAACCCTGAAGGTCCTTGCAGTGAATGTTAATTCACTGATTAGGATTGAGCGAAGAGACGCACTGTTTAAGTTGCTTAAAGACCAAACCCCTGATGTGCTTTTGGTTAGCGAAACTAAGCTAACCAAAAGACACAAAATGAGGCACAGAAGTTATAAAATCATGCGAAGAAATCGACCCATCTATATACAAGGAGGAGGCGTTGCAATCTTCGTAAGAAAAGGTGTACGTTTTAAAAGAATATACAGTTGTGTAGTACGTAGGTTTCAGGTGCTAGAAGCATATATCATGTATATCCCTCTCCGTAGTGGAAAGCGGTTATACATGGTATCAGTTTATGCATCTAAGGCTACTCAATCCACCATATTCATCTCAGAGCTCGAGACACTTTTTCAATTTCTGAGACTGGAACTGGAGGAAAACTACTTCATTATCGGCGGAGATTTCAACGCCAAACATAGCGATTGGGGAAATAATACACCAAGCACTAGAGGGAACCTGCTATTCAATTGGTGGGGTCAGCACAGTGTGATGTACCGACTCGGCCAAAAGGCTACAGATAGTCCGTCGTTTCCTAGACACGGCTCCTATTTGGATCTCCTACTGTTTGACACACGAATACAACTGACAGGTACGAACCAACAAACTGTAAACAGTCTTCGCACTTTTGTGTATGACAGTGACCATTGCGGTCTTAGTACCCAAATAACCGTTCCGAACGAAAATGCGGAATTGGATGAGTATTTTCAAAGGCATTCCTACAACTATAGTAGAGTGCGTTGGACACACTTCTCCAGGACACTGACTAGAGCACTCTCCTCTAATTTGCTCTACCCACCGTCCAACAGAAATCTGTCACACGAGGAGATTGACAGGTATCTAACACTAATGGACGAGACAATTAAACGGACTATGGACAAAACGATACCTCGGTATCAATACACTGACAACGAAGACTTATTCCGCAACGCAACTATTGACGCACTGCACCGACATAAAAGTAGACTACTCTCAAGACTGAAGACCTTGTACAGACAGTTTACTGACAGACATAACCCGGAGATTATGACATAAAAGTCGTCGATCGAAAACCTCCAAACATCAATAAAAGAAAATTACAGGTCTTCTGTAAGTTTGTATTGGAACAACAAAATTCGGGCTGTAAACACCAGCAACCCGGATATGTTCCCGCAAATAGATAAAATATTTCGGAGGAAAGATCAAAACGACATTTCATGTCTTAAAATCGCCCGAACGACAGACAACGAACGCATACTCTCAACAGCAGGCATAGATCCAAATGAAGCTGTTGATGATGACAATTTCCTTGTAATAGAAGATCCGCAGGAGAAGGTCGAGGCTATAGGAGCGACTTTCCAGGAAGGGTACAAGACAAATGACATCATTGGTCCGAACCACGACCTGGAAAATCGAGTCCTTGTGCACAATTTCTACCATCGAAATGAATTAGTGAATTGGCGAATCGAGAACTCGGGTTTCACCCAGTTCAGTGACGAGAACGTGGCAAATAATGTCATCGCCAATGAAAGGGAACAACCCCCGTTCATTTCGAAGGAAGAGCTTCAAACCATCTTCGACACAATAAGAAGTAAGAAATCAGTGGGAACCGATGGAATACCGAACATTGTGCTTCGACATCTCCCACTAGAAGCGGTGGACATTTATACCACCCTGTTTAACAATGCAATGAATAATGCACATTATCCAGCGCATTGGAAAACCAAACATCAGTAAGGTTTTCGAAAAAGTCATCAATAGAGTCCTGACTAAGTGGGTTGAGAACAGAAGTATAGTTCCGGATAATCAATTCGGTTTCAAGGCGGGGCATGATGTTATTCATGCCGCGTCTAAACTGGTTTCTGATGTCCAATGGAACAAAGCCAAGAAACAGTGCACGGGTGCCTGCCTGATTAACTTGGAGAAGGCTTTCGATACCGTATGGTTAGAGGGACTCTTCTACAAGTTGGACAGACTGGGCATTAGTAAGCCACTGCTGTATATTCTTTTCAATATGCTCACAGATAGACAGTTCATCGTGAAAAATGGCGATGTGACTTCTACTGGTACATTCAACATTAAAAACGGTCTGCAACAAGGTGCGGTCAATTCGCCAATCCTTTTCAACATTTACACAAGTGATCTGATAGGTTCACTTCACCATGCCATAGCGTACGCAGACGACTTAATCGCGTACAGATCAGGTCCAAAGATTGAGGTTATACATACTTTTGCAGCGTGACTTCGATAAAATCAAACAATATTGCGACGACTGGAAGTTCAAGATCAACTTTCAGAAGTCGGAAACCATTCTGTTTAGGACGCCTTTGTCTGGGGCCTCTGCGGATACCAGAAAGAATTGGCGTAAGTTTCAGATCGTTGGACAACACGGGCAGGCACTTGTTTGTCGAAATGTAGTCAGATACCTTGGGATCTGGCTAGATCAATATCTGTATTTTAACAAACATATAGATGTTGCTCTGGCCAGAGCCAAAGGTGCTTTTGCCCTTACAAAGACACTGCTTTATAGCAGGCAACTCGATGCGAGGGTAAATGTGATCTGCTACATGGCCCTTATTCGGCCTATGCTTACATTTGGTTGTCCCGTGTGGTTCAACGTGAGAGCAAGTCTTTTGGAAAAGATTCGGGTGTTTGAGAGGTCTTGCTTTAGGGCTTGTCTTCGCCTATCCAGAACACCAGAGTCTCAGTACATAAAATTCTATCCTAACGAGGTTTTGTACAATAGGGCGAACCTAATAAGAGTGGACAATTTTGGTATTAAGTTGATTCTGGGGCTTACTACCCCAATAATATGTATCACGAGAGAGTTCGCTTTGACGGCTTTATTCCTCCAGAAGCGTTCCTCTACCTCGACAAAATATGACTGATCCAGGATAGTTTAGCGGTGCCGTTAATCTTCCACGTCGCTCGAACAGCTGCGGACAGGCGACTCAACTACGACAGAGACGTCGCACACGGCAGTGCGGAGCGTCTCCGGTTTAGTAGGGCGGTAGGGAGTCGCGACATGAGGGATGTTGCTCGGCAGCACCAACAATTTTGGTGGCTTGCAGAAGAAGGGGAAGCTCCATCGTCGAATTCCTCTAGTGCAGGGTAGCTCCATTAGGGAGCAGAGTCGGTCAGCCTAATTTTTTACTTCTTTTAGCCGTGGCCGGCTTACATAGATTTAGGTAGGGTTAAGTTAGTTTTAAAAAAGAAAAAAAAAAATAAATAAAAATAAAAATAAAAATAAATAAAATAAAAATAAAAAAAAATTATAAAACAACAAAAAACGAGATGGGTAACAATTATGGTGATCCATCCAAAAAAAAAAAAATTGTATAATATTTACAATAATAAGTTAGTACAAGTAGGGTAAGTAGGTTTAAAAGTAATATATAGGTAGTTTTTAAGTTAGGTTTTAAATTTAGTTGTAAGTTTTACCATATATTTAATAAAAAAAAGTCCATTCACTAAGTTATTTTGAATAAAAAGATGTTTTCTTAGTTTTAATTATATTTAATACATAAAAGTAAGCAAACTTCTGCACGTTACTTTGAAAGACATAGATTAAGTGTAATGTTGAACTTAGAGTGCCCCCATGGGGCCAGTAAGTTAGAATAAGATTGTTTTATTTTAAGTTATTTAAGCTAATTTTTATGCATTTTTTTGTCTAGTATGTAAGAGTCATTGAATATTTGAAATAAAAATGAATTAAAAAAAAAAAAAAAAAAAAGAGTTAAGAATCTTTTTTTGCTGAACGTTTGCTTCTTATAATTATCTGCTTTGAATTGATCGAGGACAGGTGAACGCATAAAATATTACTTTTTGTCACAGCTAATATTAGTTTTACTAATATGTAACATTTTCCGATATTATTAGCAGAGGCAGAGACATTTAGAGCGACTTAAAAAATTGTACTAACAATTTTTGCAGGGTTCAGGGTATTGTCTTCGGGTACATCCACTATCCCTATCACTTTCTTTATTTTTTCCTGCTGATTCCAATTTAGCTTGCTCTGTAGGGAGCTAGGATCGCACTGATGCATTTTCTTCTTTCAAATGGTGTACCGTATGGAGAAATTCGGTATTTATTTTTTAAATCTCTGGATGTCTTCGTACAGCATTTGAAGCGTCATTGAACTGACTTCGTTACTCACAGCGAATGCTCTGTTCTTCAGCGACTGCGTGCCAGTTGACAGCGTTGCTTGTTGCTTCGATGAGTCTACTGGTGCGTTTGCCTTAGCTTTCTTGTAGCGATTTCCATCGGAGAGATGTGCGCTTGTCACAGCGCTATTTTTTGTTGGAAGAGGTTATATATCTAATAAATATCTGATTGCAAAATATCAACACAAGAATCATGAAAGAAGCATCTACACTCAAAGCAATCTGTTTTATAGGGACCGCTTCGTTCAATTTGTTCGTTGCAACTTGAACGGTTCATGTTGAAACGCTTACATTTTTTAAAATATGTAGTAGTTTACTCGATAACTTCAATGAAATCTAAATGCGCGCACTCCACGACACTAAAGAACATTCGTTCGCTCTCGGGTGTAAGCCAACACCCGAATTGTGACGTATTTCATCTGGCTTTGCTAAAAGATAAGGTAAGTTTTAACATGTGATAGAGCTTACTTCTTTGTTCTTGCATTAACACAATACGATTGATTTTATTGTATTAAAAGAGAAAGAGTCTTTCCGGTATTCGATTAAAGCTAAAAAAAATTATGCATCTTCAGAATTTGACAGCACTATGCCTAATAACATTTCTCAGTTTTTTTGTTTTTGATTTGTAAAAATTTCAACAACCTTAAAAGCGAATTTACACATATTTTGTATTTCTTTATTTAAAAACAAATATTAAGAAACAAATTCTCAAATATTTTTATTTGTTGCCTTCAATTCATCTTCTCTTAGTTTTGCTGGCTTGAATTTATCTTTTCCTCGCATGTTTTTTTTTTTTAGATAGATAGGTAATTTTTATTTACTTCTTAAAATCCAGTTACAATTTACCAGTTACATTAACATTAAAAGAAATAATAATGACATAAGTATTTTTGAAAGGAAAATAGAGATAATGTCATTTCAAGGCTATGTAGTTAAAGCTCTAATAAAGAAAAGAAAATGGGTGGAGTGGTCCCATAAATTAAATCATACATACTCGTATTATGACAACAAAAATTAACAATTAGTTTATAAATTTTTTTATGAAAACCAAATCGAAAACTAAACATTACACCAAGATATTAAACAAAGATTCAACACTCCCAACATCAAGGGAAAAGAGCCAATTTTTTACAAGTTATACAAAGACAAGATGAGAATTAGTCGGTCGGATAAAAAGTTGAAGTTTGTTAAATAACCGACAGGATGAAACACTATAAAAGTTTCGAAACGCGGTTGTACGAAAACGGGTACAGTGACTTGATTTAATAAATTGCCACGTAAACTGTAATTGACGATTTGTCTGAAGTTTAGATTTCCTGATCTTAAATAAAATATCTTTAGAACTTTATAGCAGTACAAGTGACGGACTGGAAGAAGCCTCAAATCTCTGAAAAGTGGAAAACTGGGATAAAAACGGAGCTTATAGCTAAGTTTCTTCAAGATGTGTTTTTGGATTATCAAAAGAGGCTTAATTTTGCTGAAGTATATACCTCACCAGCAGGCAATCCCGTATTGTAGTCTCGAATGAAATATACCATAATATATCTTTTTCAATAGTTTAAAAGAGCAAACATTGCCCAGAAAATAAAAATTCATTAGTGTGCCACGAAAATAATGTCTCTAATACTCTATCTGGTTATAAAAATGCAATTATAAGTCCCATGTATTTAAAATTATTTACAATTTCAACTTGAAAACATTTATCGCTGCAACCGAAACAATTATTAAAAGTCTGAGAGGAGGAAATGGGCTTGCAAGAGCAATAAGAGAGTTTAAACCTCCGACAGTCGGTTGCATGAAAGTAAACCTCAGCAAAAAAAATTGTTATGCGCTGACAAATTAAAAAACATAATTTTAGTTTTAGAGCTTATAACCAACTTATGCTCTGCAAACCAGATTCTCAATAAAAACAGGTCCCAATTTATGTCTGCGGTAAGATTCAAAACTCTATCTGAACCATAGGCAAAACCCACATCATCCGCAAAAGCTGTCAGCAAGCCCTTAAAATCCAATTTAAACGAGGAATTGATATAAATTAAAAAGAGGATCGGCCCCAAAACAGATCCCTGAGGAACTCTTAGGTGAGCCTCCCAACCCAAAAATTTGGTTCAAGATTGAGGAAGGTGGCTCGCTAACAGGATTGAACTGTTTTCTCCGTAGGGTTTAGCCGCCTACGCGACTTCGTCTCTCCGCTAAGGGAATGTCAGCAACTGTCAAGCGGCCGAATATAACTTGGATTTCTCTGAGCAAATTCTTAAAATTTGCCCTATACTTATAGGGAATTAAAAAAAATTGTATATACCGAACCTCGCACCTACTCCAAATCCAACTGTGCTACATACTTTTGATACATACTCGTATGTTCGTATATTGGGCCCCATAAAAAATTTTAGTTCAAATCTTGTAATTATTTGTGGGAGAAAGAATATGGCCTCATTTAGTCTAGTGATAACTTTTCGAGCTCTACTTACTTTACTTAAGGTGGCGCTACAGTTCGGGGTGGATCTGGGCCTCAATCAACAAGCGTCTCCAGCTAGCTGCCTCCAGTTTCGCACGCTAAGTTGGCTGAGGTCCCCTTCCACATGCGTGCGCCACCTGAGTCTTGGTCTTCCTCTACATTTTTTTAAAATTGAATTGAGTTATTAGGCACACAATCTTTTGTATATTGAATTCTGCAAAACCTTTCTGCCTTATGATTCATCTAACTCCAATCAATAAATCTACCCATTTTGGGCCAAAGCGGGGTGGATCGTTCAGAATGACCATATTTGCGAAGAATCACACTATTGTTGCCAGCAGTTTCTCAGTCGGTGCTGCAATCATTTCAGACGTTAATGAAGTAACACATGTTTTTCTTGGCGAAGGCAGTTGAATATATGAAGATCGCAAGCGCGTGCTCATAGTAGTGTGAGATTTTTTAGTATTTATTTTACCGCAACTGAATTTTGATTTATCAACACATTTTTCCATCATGAAGTAGACTCGTTTGGCAGTTGACTTTCAAATGCAAGTTCCTGTTCTGCTTTTCAACGCAGTTTCATTTTATCGCGTTAGGTCCAAAGAATGGCTCCTTTGAAGATGGCGCAATAGGTTTCCCTTATCCAACATTTCTAGAACTGTATTGATTAAATGTCCATTTATTCGCATTTTGTGTAGTCTCATTTAGTTTCGTTTCAACAGTTGAAATTCCGAGTTTTTGGTGTTAGCTCTTATTTCTTATGTACCACGGAGCTGGTACAAACTTAGCACTTTCTTTTCAAAAAGCTTGTAAAATATGCACATTCGATTTCCTGGTACAGCTCTAAAGCTTTTACAAGAATAGTTTGTTTTCTGGACTCAGCTTGGAATTTTGTGAAGGTAGCCAATACATTTATCTGTACTTGCTTTTAAGTTCTTTACTTTCTTTTTAACATGCAACTTCCATTTTAACTTTGCCTCGGTGTCATTGCAAGATATATGACCTCGCTTGCATGTGGAATCAAAACGGAGTTTATAAGGATAAAGACTCGTTTTTCAGCATGTAACATTTATATGAACAGATATGGTCTCTCTTCCAGGCCATTGTCAATTCATATACTTTATCAAAAGCGCTTTTTAGATTTAATGTATTACTTCAACCGTTTTTTCCACTGCCAACACAGCAGTGTTATGCATATGTAGCTAAAACTGTCACCTCTTTTTGCAGTATATCTCGAGTATATAGGAGATACAAAAGTGGGCCGAGAACACCTCCCTGTGACATGCCGACCCAAATCTTTTTGAATTGCAATAATTCGTTTCTTAGTCCGAATATTTGCGCTGTCTTCTTATCTCCCTTTGCCCATGCGTTGTTGTTTTTTTCTTTTGTTAGATTCTGTTATGCTATGCGACACATTCAACAAAGTGATCAACCTCGATTTCTACAATAGTTCATAGAGTGTCTTAAGTGATACGTTAAGTGTTACTTTTTCTTTAATTTCTCTTTTGAAGCCTTCCCAATTAATATTTCAGCCAGCAAGTTTTACTGGTTCTTGTTTTTTTAACTAGCAGCTACAGTTTCACTTCCTTCTCCCTCATCATCTTTGATGATATTGTAAGTTATTCATTCAGAAATGAAGAAATCGATGAGATCTTCGTATTTTTTTTATCTATGAATGGGAATGTGGTCTAACATATTGCTTGGTTATCTGTTACTGCCTCCTCTGCTCGTATCAGTTTGTATAGTTGCATGAGGTCTTCCTCATCTATAGGTATATGTTAAATTGCTCGCAGGGCCTTTATATTTTTTAAATTCTTATTTACTTAATGATCTCACACAAACGGTAAATTTATTTTGCTGCGGTGAGTGCCCGTAAGTAGATCGATAAGAGTTGATAATAAGTTGAGAAGAAAATGTGTTAGTTCCTACCTTCAACATTCCCACCTTTCTTTGCTTAGTTGAGTACTAAATCGATCAAACTTGTTTTTGATAATAATTTAATCTTGTTTAACGAAGTTGCTCACTGAGGCGACGACAGAGATTTGATTTCTCAATAGACCTATTATGTGTTTATCGTTTGCTCGGATAATTGCATTTGTCATTTATTCAGCTTACTCCGAGTCCAATTATTAAAAAAAAAAAGAACTATCAATTCTTCGAATTAGGCTAACTGCTCCTCTTTTCGTCAATTCGGTTGCTAATATAGTGCTTTTTTATTAGGGTTCTTTTGTACTGTGCACTTATTGATTTAATGAATCATTGCAAATGCTCAGGTGTTGCATTTCATGACAGGGTATATTCATAAAAAAGATGAAAGTTTTCATTGAACATTGCCGAATTAGATTCCTATTATTTTGCTTAGTTGACTGCTGAATCGATCAAACCAGTTTTTGATAGTAATTTGATCTTGTTTATCGAAGTTATTCACTGAGTCGACGACAGGGATTTGATTTCTCAATAGACCTATTATATATTTATCGTTTGCTCGGGTAATTGTATTTGTCATATACCCAGCTTACTTACTTGAAATTGGTGTACGAGTATTTGGTCTTGTGTTAAAGGCATCTTTAGTTCCTACTAAGGCCGTTTTAATTCTTTATTCCTCCAAAAAGTTGTTGGTATACTCGTTATAAGGTGGTGTTTGCTGATTAGTGGCTATTTTGCAAATATCTAATAGTTTTAATATTCTAAGAAATGATAAAGTGGTCCTGATCTTTCGAAACAGCAGGAATGATTCACGTTAGTCAATTCACGACCTCATTAAGAGTCCTACTGGTGTAGTTTTGGATGATTGTATATTTCCCATTACGTGGTCTTTGCAATTGCAGGCTGGCTCTAATGCAAACCCAGCAATGCCGTTAAATCTACCTTGCCATTATCTTCCCCTTCCTAATAATATATGTGCCCCACAGTGCTTGTTTTTCTTGTGGATTATAAGCATTGATGGCTATCCAATGAAGCGAGGCTTTTAAGATGACTTATTCGTTTAAGTTCGTTGTAGATTCTTAGGTCGCTGGGATTTTTAAAACCGACTAGTTAAAGCGATATTGCCCTAATTATTAAAATAAGGACTCGCTTTGGTATTCTCTCCATACAATGGATAAGCATCTTCTATCATCTAGATGCAAGACTTTTTTGAATATCGGTGCTTACTTATTTACTTTAGGTGCCGCTTTAGTCTTGAGTTTTAGTTAGTTAGTGTCTCCAGCCAGTTTGATCTTTTCCTAGCTGCCTCCAGTTTCGCACGCTTAATTGGCTGAGGTCCCCTTCCACGTACGTGACCTGTGTCGCGTTCTTCCTTTACTGCGCTGTATCTCAGTCGTTGGAATTTCACTCTTATGGCTAAGTAGATCTCACTGTTGAGTCCAAACAGTTTGTCCTTGCATCTCCTCCTCCACTCAACATCAATGTAGATGGGACCGAATGCCAGCTCTTTCATGCAGAATTATTGTTAAAAAATCCCAAAGTAAATTTAAAATTATTTTCAGAATTTTGTTTTGAGCAATTTAAAGTTTTTTAATGTGTGTTTTAGCGAAATTACCCCAAACAAGGCTACCATATATAATTAAAGCTTGAAAAATGGCTTTAAAGATAATCAATCTATTCTTGGAACACAGCATAGACTTACGGCAGATCAGAGGATAAAGCATTTTGATGGAAATATTGATTTTATTGAGAATCTTTTTAACATAAAAAGTGAAGGTTAATTTGGTGTCTAAGTAAACCCCGAGATACTTGACTGAATCGATCCGCAGTATATCACAGTTATTTATTCCCAGACTACCTGTAAAATATAGTCGGACGAAAGTATGCCCGATGAATGGAACCTCCGAATTGTTTGTCCGATTCTCAAAAAAGGAGACCTTCTGAAACTGCGCCAACTACAGAGGGATCAGTCTCCTTAACATCGCATATAAGAACTTATCCGCCGTATTGTGTGAACGCCGGAAGCCGTTCGTCAACAACCTGATAGGTCCATATCAGTGTGGCTTCAGGCCAGGAAAGTCCACCATAGACCAAATATTCACACTACGGCAGATCTTGGAGAAGAGCCATGAGCTTCAGATCGATACACACCACCTATTCATCGATTTTAAGGCCGCGTATGACAGCATCTATAGAGACGAGCTATACAGAACAACGTCTAGCTTGGCATCCCTGCCAAACTCGTCAGTCTGTTCAGGATGACGATGGAGAATGCACGCTGCTCCATCAAGGTAAGTAAAGATCTCACCGAGACCTTTGATGTCCACAAAGGATTTAGACAAGGCTAACTATCTGTCATATGATGTTTTCAAAATCGTACTTGAAATAAAAGTGCAAAACTCACGAGCAAGCACAAGAGGCACTATCTTTCAAAAGTCCATCCAATTACTCGCATACAACGACGATATTGACATAATCGGGAGAAAGCAGCGTAATGTCAGTGGCGCTTTCGCGAGTATTGAGATGGAAGCGGCGAAAATGGGTTTAGCGGTCAATGAGAGCAAGATCAAGTATACTATATGCTGTCAAGGAAAAAGGACAAGCAATACCGACGTCTCGGGCAGAAAGTCACCCTTGACAGATATAACTTTGAGGTAGTTACGGACTTTGTCTACCTAGGCTCTGCTATAAACACAGACAACGACACCAGCGCTGAGATCAAGCGAAGATAACTGTTGTCAACCGCTGTTTCTTTGGGCTAATTGAGTAGCAAAGGCGCAAAATACAGCCTCGATGCGTTCAGAGCGGTAAGAACCACATGTCTGAAGAATGCGCTCTAGGTAGGGATGAAGTGTCAGAAAAAAGCAAACTCTCTTGCGTTTTGTGTAAGAATAGGGAACACACCACAAATTATCGGGGTTCGTTCCTTTACCTCGACATGAAAGGTCTGATCCAGGATAGATTAGCGGTGCCTTTAATCTTCCATGTTGCTCGAACAGCTGCGAAGAGGCGACTCAAATACAATAGAGACGTCGCACACGGCAGTGCGGAGCATCTGCGGTTCAGTAGGGCGGTAGGGAGTCGCGACATGAGGGATGTTGCTCGGCAGCACCAACAATTTTGTTGGCTTGTTGAAGAAGCGGAATCTACGCCGTCGAATTTCTCTAGCACTAGGTAGCTTCGTTAAGGAGCAGGGTCGTCAGCCTAATCTACTAGCCGTGGCCGACTTACATAGATTTAGGAAGGATCAAGATATGTTTAAGGAAAAAAGGAATGTATATATGTATATATAATGTATAATATATAATATATACATATAATATATATAACATAATGTATTTATATATATATATACAAATAAAAATAAAAACACAAAAAAAAAATTATAAAACAACAAAGGGAGGATTTACTTCTTCTCACAAAAAAAAAAATACCTAAATAATAAGATAATTTTAGGTAGCTTAAGTAGCCTAAGCAGATTAAGAATAATGTTAATGTAGTTTTTAAGTTTTAGTTTTAAGTTTTAAAATATGATGAAAAAAAGTCACTTTACTAAGTTTTTGTAACAAAACAATGTATTTGATTGCCCGATCCAGTATTTCTATCAATTCAAAAAATTGACATTTTGAAAGGAGCGAACATTTTTAGTGGGCTTGTTTTGAGAGAGAAGTTCAAAGAGAGGGCTTATCTGTGTAAAGAAATTTAATATTTGTAAAAAAATTTGTATCGTTGCGCAAAAATTGACTAACTAGAAACACGAAAGAAATGATGATACAACCACGCGCTTTAACAAAAAAAAGGAATGACTTTATTCATTGTAAACTACTACACTCTGTGCAACAAAAATTGGCAGTACATGTCTTATGGGGAAGCTTTTTCAAAATCAGTAGCGATCCATATTTTTGCGTTATACTAAATTGAAAGAAACCCCCATAAAAGTGTTTACCCGCCAGTGAATTTCCAATTGCATCATGACGTAAATCCAACACTTCTTATTCAAAGCACATCTGAGGTGCACTGATTGACTGTGGCCTGTGGCTGTTGCTATTCAACCCCTATTAAATTGGTGTGCATTCAGAGCAAAAAATATCTATAACAAGAAAAAACACTCCTCCTAAGGCTGAAATGATCCACCCGTAATAAAAAAAAACCAACAACAACGTCTAATTAGATTAAATAGCGCAGATCTATTGGTTTGGTTCGAATTCCAAATCCCATTTAATTTTTCTTGAGTAAGAATGCATACGATAGCCTGCCACGTCATTTTTTCCTCATTTAAATTTATATGCCCGGGAAAATTGCTTGTGAGTAATTTTACTCCCTCCGCAGACTCCAAAATGCTGTGAATTGCAAACGGACAAAGTGGAAACAGACTTCTTTTTCTCCTTTTGTTTATGTGTTCGTAATTGGCTGCGCCCAACTCTTTTTACTATGAGTAAATAAGTGTAAATGATTGCCATCGTATTGCATTTGATTACTGTGTGTTCCGAGGAGACTAATTTACTTATTAAAAAGTTTTTTAGAAAGAAAAATGGTGGAAAAATATTTAGTATATAGGTAATGAATTCATTTTTAATACACCTTTTCATATGTTTTAAATTTAAGCTAGCCATTTATTTATTTGAAACGGTTATTAACAAATGCGTTTTATTAAATAAAACGACATCACTCAGAAAGAATGTGTAAATAATATAGAATAAATATTTAAAATGAATCTATTTTATTTTATTTGCGGAAAGAATACATATAATGATACCTAGAAAAAATAAGGAATCCTTTTTAATCATGGCGCTAGGAATAATATTTTATTATTTTGCTTTTAAAACTCCTTTGCTTTTGAAAATTATGATTACCTGAGGTATAGTTTTGGATGAAAAAAATGATCTTGCATTATTTCTGGGTTTTAAAATAAAACATGTCATTCAAGCCTCTATGAACTTCGTCAGGCAGTTATAGTTTTATAAAAGAAATTGCAGGTCATTTTATGACAGCAATAAATAAAAGGATATTTCTTGGTTTTATTGAAATGAATCACGCCTAAGAAAACATGGGTTTTTCAAAAAACCTTTAAATTAAGAGTAAATATTTTTTATTGCATTAAGATTTGATGATATAAAAAAACGGTATACGAGTATATATAAGTATTTTGACAATTCAGTTTTAGTCACGCTATTCAAAAATGGCTATGAATTACAAATAGCTGACGAAGAAGGCGCTTCTCTAAATTTCATCGACTTGAAGCAATACGATAATGCACATTTAGTCAGACCGCCAAGTTTATTTATGGAGGCCCTTGAGCAATTGGTAAATAAATTTTCTGACAATTTCAACAATTTCATAACAAGCTGTAACATCAAAGCAAAACTTTAAGAATTATTGAAATCAGAATTTATTTATGAATGTTGTGTCAGACAGGATAAAAAATATTTAATTACTTTGTTTATAAGGGTGAGAATATACTTTTTAATTAAGAAGTAGAACAAAGATGTTAAAATATTTGATAACAAAAATAAACTTTTTATCGTTGCACATTCATGAAAAAAAAGTATTATTTTTTAATTTTATTTAACAAACACCCTGTTGCAATGTTTTAGATTCCAAGATGTGTTTTATCCTGATTTGTATCCTTTTCTTACATGTAAGAAAATATGGAAAAAGACATTTCATAATACACAAAACAAATTTTCGTGTTTTGCATTGTAAACTTTTAAAAAAATTATCCGGTATCACTTTCAATGTATCCCAGATCCCTGCGAAATTTAAACAAAACAAGTTATGCGAAATTAGTCAAAATTCAATGGATATAACTTACTGTAGCACGGTCATTACATCATATTCATTGTCAGTATCGTAATCGTCTTTATATTTTTCAAATATAAGGACAATTTGTTCGCATGCTGATATACACCGGTCACAAGTAGTTAATTGCAAAACAATTAATTGATTTAAATTAAATCGCAAATCTACATTCGATTTATAGGAAACTGGCCCAATAACTGTTTGGATTTGGAAGCTCGATGTCGTATACATCGTATATGAAGAAGCGATGAACAAAAACACGTTCTGGATTACGTCCTCATATATTCAAATAACCCCTTCTAATTGCATCAATTGCACTCCACAGTGAACTGCCGATCGATGAGTTTGGTCAAGAATAAGATTCACGTGAAACTCTTACATCTTTTTAACATTTTTTTAACATTAAAAGAAATAATAATGATGTAAGTATTTTTGAAAATAAAATAGAGATAATGCCATTTCAAGGCTATGTAGTTAAAGCTTTTAAAGAAAACAAATGGATGGGGTGGCCCCATAAATGAGATCATACATATTTGGACAACAAAAATTAACAATTAGTTTACATAATTTTTTATAAGCTAAATCGAAAACTAAACATTACTACAAAATATCAAAGAAGAACATTAAACAAATATTCAACACTTCCAACATATAAGCGTCGAGAAATGCAGCGTATTTGAGAAGAGGAGATTTAGACGCAAGCTGTTTTTAGTTTGCAGATGATTAATATCATCATCCTGAACAAATTTGAGGATAAGGAGTATTGTTTTATGAATTTCGGGATAAGTTAGCGAATGATATATGTATGCGCGCATGAGAGTTACAGCGACTATTCGATATAAAGTGTAATCAATATGCCAGTATTCTTTGTAACCGAGACCATGACGAGGCTTAATCAATTAGCATCTGAACAGAATAGCGTGTGCCTGTTCTTCGTGAATCGTAATAAATGCATGTTTAGGGTCTGGGTTTTCCTCCAGTTTAACTGGTTCCGATTCTGCGACGTCGAAAAGAAAGGGCCATTCAGGCGTGGTTGCATAAGCCAAGGTGGACCTGTGCACCAAAGATTATGTTGTCGTAGATTACCGTGCGACGCACAATCTGCTGGGTTGGATTCGGACGGTACATGTCGCCATGAATATCTCGGAATTATATCTAGAATGGATGCTGTTTTGTTTGCGACGAACGTTGTCCAACGACGAGGAGAAAACGTAAGCCAATGCAAAACGATTTCCGAATCACACCAGGCGAATATTTTACACGATTCTAGTTTGAGGGATTATTTAACCTGATTCAGAAGTCGGGCGAATTTTATATCTTTTGTGTCATACAAAAAAAACGATTTTATTATTATTTTGAATAATAAATGATAAACCTAATTGACAGAGGAAAAGACAGTCTTGAATTTGTTCTTTCTTCTTTTTTTTTTTTTTTTTTTTTTTAATTTACGCGCGCCTCAAGCGGTTTATGATACCCTTTTACTGTTGCCAGGGCGGGGGCGGAAAGATAGAAGGAGGAGAAAAGAAAGTTGTTGTGATGTAGTGGTTTGAAACTCAGGTGTGTTTTGGTTTCGGTATTGACCCTCCAGGGGTGGGAGTCCGAATAGGACGGAGTTTTTCTTCACTCGGAATGTTAAGGTTGTGAATTTTAACGGTTGTTTTTGTGCTTGAAACTCTACAACAGCCAAATCTACATGTCAGTGTTATGCCTTCACACGTAGATTTTTCTGACTAAGTTCCAAGTACACAATGAGAAACTGGTCACGAGTAGGATTCGAACCTTGACCGTCCGAGTGAGAAGCGATGGCTAGTACCACTACACCACGGCCACCCGTCTATTTATAATCTAATAAAATGTTTATTCAGCTTTTTCTGCTTTATTCAGCTTTAGGAATATGCAACTAATGTTTCAACTTGTCACCGTGCAAAAACTTGGGAACATTTTTGTAATTTGTTTCATTTTAATATGCCAGGAAAACATTTTTTGTAATTTAATTTTGCTTTAATAGTTCATTTATTTGTGTATCTAATGTATCTGGCTTGTACATAACTTCTCCGTCGTTTACTTTAAAATATTGTACTTTAATATACGAGTACTAAGTTCATTTAATGATTTCAATTCTTCATATTTATAACTTACATTATTGTTATCCATGACAATTTCTTTAGGATAATCAATTTCTTTAAAATCTTTATTTGGCATTGGTACAATTACGTTTAAAGATATTCTTTTGAATTCTTTTGGGACTTTTATTGAAAATATTAATGAATTTTCTTTATATTTAGTTATGCCTGGCTTAATATATTTAATTTTATTCAAATCAGTGTTATAATTTGATTCTTCATCAGTTAGAATATTTGGATGCAATATTTGATGTCTAGCTGAAACTAAGTTGTCCTGAATATGTTCATTTTTTTCCTTTATATAAAAATTTATATAAATTTAAATAAATTCTGTTAAATGGTTTTACTGGATATATACTATTTAGTTGCTGCAAAATAATTTCTCTATCTCTCTAAATTAGATCTTTAAATTGATAAAACCTTCTGTTAAAACTATTATTTATTATAATTTGCTGATTTAAATTGGTTATTGCATTGTGGTTATTAATTTCAACATCCCTAAATGGTTATCTATACCTATTCTATCCTTATCGCCCATCGTACCGAAAAGCCATTTTGAAGCTTTTCCTACAATATTAATTAAACCTCTTTTCCGTCTGTTTTCTCTGGGCATAAGAGTTTTAAATTTATTTGACAAATGTATAAGTTCTGTTTCGAGTAGTTGTTTATGTTCAATATCAAGTTTGTCTATGTTCACTGAAATGTCATTTAGTAAACTGATTATGTCTAGTGGTTTTATAATGTGAATAATTATATCTGATTTAATAACTAGGTCCACGTCGTTTAGTTTAACTTGTGTAAAGCCTGTTTGTTCCTGTATGTCGTATACTTGAAGGGATCTGTTAATTGGTATTATCAGTAGGATTAACATTGTTATCGTGAAAAGCTGAAAATTTTGGTTGCCTTTTAATATTGGTAGTATGAATATTTATCAACTTACTTTTTTTAAATTTAGGTTGATGTTTATGCCTAACAGCTTTATAATTTTTCATAAATCCTATTAATCTTTTTTCGATATAATTTTAGTGATTTTCGTTCGCCTTTTTAATATATTTCACCTTTGTTGATTTTAAATTTTGTCTAACCTTTTCCAAATCTATTCTTTTGAATTGAACCTCGTTAGGGGTGGTTTTAATTGTTGAATGTACTCTTTCATTATAATTTCGTATTGCCTGCTGTACTCATCTTTTGACTGATATGTTTTCTTTAATTTTAAAATTCTACATTTTTCTAATATTGTGCTATTGAATCTCTCTATGTCGGAATAGCCAGTATTACTGTTGTGTTTGGTGAAATAAATGTCTACACCTTCATTCTGTAAGAAATATTTAATATGGATTGACTTGAATTCATTATCAGCTATAATCTTTTTAGGTCTTCCTATTTTTAAAAAAAATATTCTCTAATTCTTTTACTATTGTTATATGATTCCTGTCTGAAAGGTGGTATGCTAACCCAAATTGTCGATAACTGTTAAAAAACTACATTTCATTATGACAAATGTGTCTAAATGAATTATTTCATTAAGATCTGTTGCCGTTTCGGTTAACTGAAATTTTGGTTTAATTGGTCTTCTGTCGTATTTAATTTGTTAACATATCTCGCGTTGGTTTATAGCTATTTAAATTAATTCCAGTAATTTAGGATAATAAATTTTATATTTCATTGCATTGTAAGTTTCCTGAATTCCTGTGTGTAAGCTTTCTCTTATATGATAGAGTGATATTTGTTTAACGGCCTCTTTTTATATCTTCACATCTGTACGAGCACTTAATGAATTTAATTTGTTTTTCATTTGAGAACATTTCTTGAACTATGTTATACTGTGGGTCTGGTAATTCTGAGAATATTCCAATTTTTCCTTTCCTTATTAAACTCATAAAAAATTTCGTCTAATCTATCAAAGTCATATTCTGCTATGTAGATTAGCCATTTTCCATGAAGTGTTTCTAATTTTTGGGTTTTGTTATTTGTTCACAATTTCTTGTTTGATTGGTATGTGATCAATAAGTTCTTCATCTGCTGAGTGGATACTCGCATCTGACTCATCTTCTTCCATATTTAATACAAAATCTGATATTGATTCATTTTCATTACATTTGAGCGAAAAATTTTCTGAAAGAGGGGATTGTTCTTCTTCTTCCCTATTATGAGTAACTTCCTCGTTAGGCTCAATTCTACTTAAAATATCTGCTACTCTGTTTTCTTTTCCTTTCAAATACCATATTCTATTTCAAAGTGATATTTTCTTAGCTTTAAGAACCATCTTTGATGTCTGGGAGAAAGTTCTTTTCCTTTATATTTGACATGCAAGAATTTAATCGGTTGGTGATCTGTACAGATTTTAAATTTGTTTCCATACAGATATGATCTAAAGTAATTTACGCACACCATAATAGCGAGAAATTCTGAATAGTTTCTTCATGATTATTAAGGGTTCTTGATGCAAAGCATACAGGATGTCCTTCCTGTGACAGGACTGCTCCTATTGCGTAATTTGTGGCGTCTGTTGACAGACAAAATTTGTTTTGATAATTAGCATACTTTAAAATTGGATGACTGGTTATTAGAATTTTTAATTCTTCAAATGCTTCGATATAATTAGGGTCGTTAAAGTTTACTTTGGTATTTTTCTTTAAATATTTAGTGATAGGCTGTGCTATTTTAGCGTAATTTTTAATAAACTTCCTATAATAGCCCGTTATTCCTAGAAAACTTGTGATTTCATTTTGCGTAATTTTTGTTTGTAATTTTAACTGTTCAATTACTGCTGTCTTTTCGGGATTTGGTTTTAAACCTTCATTTTTGTGTCCTAAGAACTCTGTCTCTTTCTTCATGATATCGCACTTATCGATTTGAATTTTAAGTTGTTTGAACTCTAAGGCTTTTTCATGATATCGCGCTTATCGATTTGAATTCAAAGTTGTTTGCACTCTAAGACTTTAAATATATTCGTTAATGATTTAATATGTTATTTTAATGTTGTGCTAAAAACTAGTATGTCATCTTGGTATACTACACATATTTTATTTATATACTCCCTCAAAATCTCATTCATGAGTCTTTGGAATGTCGCTGGGGCATCCTTCAACCCGAATGGCATTCTGATAAACTCATATAAACCGTGGGGAGTAACAAAAGCCGTTTTTTTTCTGTCTTCTTTAATGAGCACTTGATGGTATCCCTTAGCTAGGTCTAGTGTTGTAAAATATTGGGCTTTACCTAATTTATCTAAAATTGAATCAGTATTAGGTAGTGGAAACTTGTCATCAATAGTAACGGCGTTAAGTTTCCTGTAATCTATTATGATTCTAAACTTTTTCTGACCTGTGTTGTCCAGTTTTTCTAGGAACAACTATGAGGGGACTGGAATATTTGGAGTTGCTCTTCCGAATAATTCCTTGTTCTTCCATTTCTCTAATTTGTCTTCGAACCTATGCCTCATGTTGAGGTGGATACCTATATAGTTTTGCGTTTATTTGTTGATTTGTTGTTGTGACAATTTCGAGTTCTATTGCAGGGGTACTAATAAGTTTGTCGCCCTCTTTAAAAAATAGTTTTCCGAATTTTTTCATTAACTGTTCGACTTCTAGTCGTTCTTCATTACTTAAATGATCAACGTTTATATGCTTGCTATTACGATCTATAGGTTCGAGTGAACAAACTTCGTTGACTGCGTATGGATCGTTAGTAAATTTTAAGCTTTGATCATCCGAGGCTTATTCCAAAAAAATCGGTATTATTTACTTCAGTAGTGCATGTTTGGCTTTGTTAATAGTCGCTTGGAGTCGGCACTTCTGATCTTTGCTGACAGTCATTCTGTTTATGCGAGCTTATATTTCCTGACTCTGATGACCGACTATCTATGTTAATTGTTTGTGATCTATTTTGTACGTTACCTATTTCCATAGGTTTTGGTCTAGGTAAATTATGATATGATAGCGATAGTGCTGTCAATACTGTCCTCAATTTCCCTGACTTTGGTAATTCTTTCTAAACTGTCCTCAATTTCTTTTACCCTGATCTTGAATGTCATGCCGATGACCACTCTGTCCGGAATTGGTTTTATTTTCTTGTCTCGAAGTATTAGATTTATGATTTCTCTGTTTCCTAAATTCATACCTAATGCATGAATCCTCAAATTTTCTTCATTTCATTATAGACACTATTTTTTCTAAATCTTTTACTTCGTATATTTTATCTAGAAGTACACCCTGTGTCATTTCTTTAATTGTATTTACTAAAAGACTATCTACATTGTTGAGATCTATTCCTATATTATCTTTATAATAGAATCTTAGTTCATCATACTGATATGTAATATTTTGAATTTCTATAGATAAATCACTTACATTATTTACTTTACGACTAGTGATTCTTCTGTATATATAGGTCGGCTCCAACTTTGGTTTGTATCTTAGTTAAAGGATTCCTTTGATGGATTCCCAATTGTATGCTTGTGGTAAATTAGATATGGTGTCTTTGGCTTCTCCTTGGATGTTCTTGTGGTATATTGTCCTCACCATACATTTTCTTACGTCTTCATTTGTAACTCCTGATAGATAGTATTCTACGTTGCTTATTATAAACGAATTTATTGATATGTTACCTTGTCCAGTAAATGTTGACGTATACTCCACTTCCCTTAATACCTTTTCGATATATTCCAGAGAAATCTCCCTGAGCTGCATATTTTGAATTGCTGCATTCAGCTGTTCAAGTTGCTGATTTTTACTCAGTATTTCACCGGTTAGCTTTTTCTATTGTTGACATTTCTAATCCTTGACTGTTGATGGTGTAGTATTTAGTTTTTTTTTTTCATAAACTTTTAATACATATATATTTTTTCACACTTTAGTTCTGACTGGAATTATCCATAGGTCAGCAAAATAAGAGCACTGTTGTTTTTTTTTTCACAAACTTTCAATATAACTATTTTTTTTTCACACTTTAGTTCTGATTGGAAATATCCATAATTAAGCAAAATGAGAACACTATAATGTTTTTTTTTTTAACACAGAGCTTTTGTTTTTTTTCGTTTCACTGCATAATCCGTTTTAGGATTATCCTACCGACTGCACCAATTTTATATCACTCTTTTGTGTCATACAAAAAAAAACGATTCTATTATTACGAGTATTTTGAATAAATTACTTTATTGATAAAAAACACTAATTGACAGAGGAAAAGACAGTCTTGAATTTGTTCTTAAGTCTATTTATAATCTAATAAAATGTTTATTTAGCTTTTTCTGTATTCCCAGAGGTGGGCACATGTAACTAATGTTTCAACTGGTCGGCATAAAAAATCTTGGGAACATTTCTGTAATTTGATTCTATTTTAATATGCCTGGGAACATTTCTTGTAATTTAATTTTGCTGTAATAGTTCATTTATTTTTGTGTTTAATGTATCTGGCTTGCATTAAGCCCCACAGAGTTCTAAGCGGGGAATGGACACAGGTTTAATTAGAGCTACTTTAGTTTTTGCAGCCACGATCGATATTTGAACTTCATTAGCTAACGTTTTGGTGCGAGCGTAAATAAAGGCGGAATATGCAACCGATGAAGCATTCGAAAACGCGTGAAGTTCAATATTTGTTTTGATGGATATATATTTCTGGGAACCCGAACTTCCTCGAAATATGGTAGCTGTTCGCTATAGAGTTTCCAGTTTTCCGATATGTCCACCAGTAAGTGGTCATCTCAACCTAAACTCAATTCAGAAGACCAAAGATTTTGAAAGAAAATCTTAAAAAAATCACTGAAGGGGCCTAAAAATCGAGCGGATCGAAGATGCGAGCGATTTCGGATAGCAATGTTCATCTTGTTAGAGGGACTTGACTGTCTGTTATGGATTTGGACATACGGTAAGGGAAGCTAGCTGTGCTAGGGTGCCAAAACACTACGAGAACTTTAATATGAGAAGTTGAACGTTCTGGATCGACGAAAGAGTATTCGCAGTCCTAGGGTTTTTGATTCGCGAGAAGAGTCCAACAGTTTGAGCTCCATTCACGAAGCCGAAGACTTGCGAGCCACAATAATTCAACTTATTGCCATTGTAATTTTAACAAAGTTTCGATGGAGTCGGCTTCAGTCATAATATCGTCGACATATATATTATTTAATAAAATTCGACCTGAATTTGGATAGTTCGATTGATAATCATCTGCAATTTGTTTCAATACGAGCAGCGAGAGAAATACAGCCGATGTCGTACCATATGTTACTGTTAACAACCTTAATTTTTGAATCGCTTCTTATATTGTCGCAACCGTAGACATACTCCGATGAGGTATGGATGGGTGGACCAACTTGAAGTAGATCATTTAAAGATTGTCCTTTGGAATCCTTAGCTGACTCGTCAAACTCAACTCGAAGTTTTGTGGAAGAGCTTTAGTTTTTCAGAACCGCGTGGTGTGGGAGATGTATGTCAATTTCCTAACAAGGTACACGTTCCACATGACCAAGGTCAATATACTCCTGCATAAACTGTATATACTGATGCCGTTGGAATTGAATTTAAAGCTACGTTCCATAGGACGTACACGAAAAATTGCACCCTGATAAGTATTCCCAAGCCTTGGTGTAGAAGTTTTAAAGGGAAGATAAACTACGTACTTTCCATCAATAGAGTGTGAAAAAGTGTTCTAAAAATGGTTTTCAGTGAAATCATTTGTGTACTCACATGGTTTCAAGGTTGGAATTTCTTCTGAAATGTAGACAGCTCCAAGCAGTGGTTGTTGAGTTCGTACAATCCAACCCAACCAAACAACGTACTGTGGGCTGAGGGAGTGCCCTCACGTCCAACTATTTCCTCTGGTCTGAGGATTCTTAAAATCATATCAGCACCTAATATCATGTCGACAGAGCTAGGGACGTTAAAGCCGGGATTAGCTAGATCTAGCTTTCGAATATGTTCCCATGATGAGGAATCAAATGATTTTGATGGCAAAGTAGATGTTAATTTGCGAAGCACGAAAAGATGCGTTGAATTGTAGCAAGATAAAAGTTGGAGAGAAACACATCCCATCGTTTATCCCGCTTCTTTGGATGATAGGCCCATGATGGGTATAAGAGAGTGTTTTCGCCGAATTCCGAGACGTTGTACCAATCTTTCTGAAATTAACGATGCTTGTGACCAAGTGTCCAAGAGAATGCGACAACCGATAAACTGCCCCTGTTTTTTTTTATAATTTACGTGCGCCTCAAGGGGTTTATGATACCCTTTTACTGTCGCCAGGGCGCGGGCGGAAAGATAGAAGGAGGAGAAACGAAAGTTGTTGTGATGTAGTGGTTTGAAACTCAGGTGTGTTTGGTTTCGATATTGACTTTCCAGGGGTGGAAGTCCGAATAGGATGGTGAGTTTTTTCTTCACTCGGAATATTAAGGTTGTGAATTTTAACGGTTGATTTGTGCTTGAAACTCTACAACAGCCAAATCTACATGTCAGTGTTATACCTTCACACGCAGATTTTTCTGACTAAGTTCCAAGTACACAATGAAAAACTTGTCATGAGTAGGATTCGAACCTTGAATGTCCCAGTGAGAAGCGATGGCTAGTACCACTACACCACGGCCACCCTGGTTGGTTTTGAGCTTAGCTAATAAGGTAGGTAACATGGTTTGGTGTCGACGACTAGACTCAAACGAATGGTGATTTACCAATGGAGTAGTATCATGCGAGGTGGAGGTGGTCATTGAGGAATGAAGTTGTCCCACCTTTAGAGGTACAAAAGACGGTGTACGGTTTGTTAATTTCTTGGTGAACTAAGGAATGGTGACAGTGTTTGCATACGAGACAACGATGAGAAGAACGACAATCTTTTTATGAATGACCCGTTCGAAGGCAATTGAAACACACCGATTGCGATTTTACGAAATTCCAACGGGCTTCAATGTCTAATGCAAAAAATTGAGAACACTGTGACAGAATATGCTCATTTTTACACTTGGGACACTGAGGACTACGGTCGTTATCCGATGCTTTGGCAGTGTGAGCACGAATTGGACCCGATTACTTAGCACGAGATACGACTGAACGATTAAATGGTTGACACGATTCAAGTGTATCACATCGTTGCCCTAAAAAGTCAATTAAATCCTCTATAGATCTATTACCTCTGGAGCCCACTTCGGTTGCCTAAGACTGTTTTGTGTCTGGATTCAGTCTGGCTAGTAAAAGATAAATAAGCCCTTTGTCATGACCATTTTTTAAAGCTTCGTTAGGTTCGCAAATTACTTCATCCGCGCCGTCGATGGTCTTTCGAAGGGTTTGTGCATAAGGGGCACTCAACGAGAGAAGAGATAAAAAGGTTTGCACTAACGATTGTACAATAAGTTTAACCCGGTCGTATAGATTTTTAAGACTTCTCCACGCTTTCCTTTAGTTGGTATCTGAAATCGGAATATACCTAATTAAATTGGCCGCATCGTCATGAAAAAACGATTTTAAGTAGTGGAACTTCTGAGTAGGTGTAAGCTGCTGAACCCGTAAAAAGATCGCGGAAGATGGCGAACCTTTATAGTTACCAGAGGACGGAGGAACTACGATTTTCGGAAGATTCACCGTGGAACACGTGGTTTCGGAAGAGTTCAACCTTTCTAAAGACTGCTGCGATGCTAGTTGTTCTAACAATGAGGAATTGGTGGTTTGAGAAGTATTGCTCTGCCTTTCCCGAATCGCCTTACTGATTCCCGAATGTGCGACAAAGTACTTGGATTCATATAACCCAAACTCAGCCTCGAATTCTGCGACACTATTTTGTTCTACATGCTGCAGGCATTCGCCATGAAGAGAAGTAAATTCTGCCCAAGACTCTTCCAAACGCTTTAATCTAATTTCCAGCAGTCCAAGATGTGTGGTTTCTTCAATAGATGCCACGAAATCAGAGGCTCGTGTAAAGCATGCCTTTGCATTACCGCGTTCCAGTTTAATCGAATTCATAATCAAATTAGACGTATTTTTTTTTTTAGAAAACGAGCAAATCAATCCCACCAAAGTTTAAAATAAGATATGTACGTGTTTATGCAAGTGCTAACAATTTTAAAGCAACCGATAGATACTTAGAATAGCATAATCACCATACGTTAAAAAAAATCATTACAAATTCGCACAAGAAATTTAAGTTGCAATTGGTAATTTACTCGTATTCATTTCAATAATATAGTACATTTTTCGGCTGCAGAAAGACCAGATGATAAATGTTTGTAATTTTCAGACGTAGTTTAATTAAAACGCTTATGAATCAATTTACGTGCTTTAATTACAGTTCAGTGTTTTTTTTCCAGTTTTAAATGCGTTTTATTTTCTTAATCATGCTAGCTTAAAATTACTTAACAATCTTATACTAACTTACTGGCCCCACACAGGCACTCAGAGCTACACTTAGTTCTTAAATCTATGTCTTGCGACTTCATTTACATTTTATTTCGGATATTTGTTTTCTACACTTAAGGCTAAAAAAAAAATTGTTATGAAAAAACTTAGCATATGGACATAATTTTTTTACTTTTTATAAAAAACTTAATATCTAACATAAAAAAAACCTTAGTCTAGCTAACCTACAAACACAATATACACATACACACCTATACACGTTATACTCAATAGTATACATGTATATAGTATATACCTTTATACTCGTATATACTAATAAATACATATCTTTCTTAAATGCTAACCTAAACCTATGTAAGCTGGCCATCGCTAATTACAAAGCAAATAGATTGGTCAGCTCTGCCTCATTAGTGAGGCTGGTCCGTAATTGACGGAAACGACGACGAAGCATATTCTCCATCATTAAACCACCAGAAATGCTGGTGCTGCCGAACGACATCCCTCCTATCGCAATTCCCCACTGCCCTGCACCACACTGCCGTGTGCGACGTCTCTGTTGTAGTTCAGTCCCCTGTCTCCAGCTGTCTGAGCGACAAGGAAGATTAACGGGACCGCTGATCTATCCTGGATTAACCCTATCTGATCAAGGTAGAGGAATGCTTCTGGTGACACGAAGCCGTTAGAGCGCACACTCTCATGATGAAGATAATTGGGGTAGTAAGCCCCAGATATCAGGTTATTCGTCGAGGCCATTGCTCTTGCAATGTGCCTTCGAGTCAGCTTAATTACGAAGTTGTCCACTCGTATTAGGTTCACCCTGTTGTAAAGGACCTCATTAGGATAAAATTTTTTGTACTCCGACTCTGGTGTTCTGTACAATCGAAGACAAGCCCTAAGGCAAGCCCTCTCAAACACCCGAATCTTTTCCATTAAGCTTGCTCGTATATTGAACCACACGGGACACCCGAATACCAGCATGAGCCTGATAAGGGCCATGTACCCTCACATCGAGTTGGCTGCTATAAAACAGTCTCTTTGTGAGGGCAAAAGCGCCTTTAGCTCTGGCTAGAGCAGCATCTACATTTTTGTTAAAATACAGAAACTGATCTAGCCAGATCCCAAGGTATCTAACTACATTTTGACAGGCAAGAGGCTGTCCGTGTTGTCCAATGATCGAGAACTTTCGCCAATTTTTTCTGGTAGACAACGGAGTCCTAAAAAGAATGGATTCCGACTTCTGAAAGTTGATTTTCAACTTCCAGTCATCGCAAGATCGTCTTATCTTATCGAAGTCACGCTGTAAGAGAATATTAATGACCTCGATTTTTGGACCTGTTCTGTACGCTATCAAGTCGTCTGCGTACGCAATAGTATGGGGAAATGAACCTATCAAGTCGCTTGTACAAATGTTGAATAGGATTGTCGAATTGACCGCGCCTTGCTGAAGACCGTTTTTAATTTGAAATATTCCAACAGAAGTCACATCACCATTTTTCACGATGAACTGTTTGTTGGTTAGCATATTATAAAGAATGTACAAGAATAGTTTACTGATCCCCAGACTAGCCAGCTAGTAGAAAAGACCCTCTAACTGTACTGTGTTGAAGGCCTTCTCCAAGTCAAGTAGGCAGGCACCAGTACACTGTTTTTTGTCTTTATTCCATTGGATATCAGACATCAGTTTAGACGCGGCATTTGAGATAGCATGCCCTGCCATAAAACCGAATTGATTATCCGGAACTATATGTTTGCTCTCAACCCGCCTAGTCAGAGCTCTATTGATTACTTTTCGAAAACCTTACTGATATCGATCGGAGATTCTCCATATTGGATATATCCTTTCCCTTTTTGGGGATAGGTTCAACCACCGTTTTCCAATGCGCTATATAATGTGCATTATTCATTGCATTATTAAACAGGGTGGTATAAATGTCCACCGCTTCTAGAGGAAGATGCCGAAGCACAATGTTCGGAATACCATCGATCCCCATTGATTTCGTACTTCTGATTGTGTCGAAGATCTCATGAAGTTCCTCCTCCGAAATGAACGGGGGTAGGTCATCCTCTCTGGCGATGAAATCATTTGCCATATTTTCATCGCTGAACCGGGTAAAACCAAAGCCCTCGGGTCGCCAGTTCTTTACTTCATTTCTAATGTAGACGTTGTGCACCAAGACTGTCCAGGTCATAATTAGGGCCAATGGTATCAGTGGCTTTGTATACTTCCTGAAAAGTCGACCCTATGGCCTCAATCTTCTCCTGTGGATCCTCGATCACAGAGAAGTCGTCATCATCAGCGGCCTCATTTGTTGTGTGTCCGGGCTATTTTAAGACACTGAAGGTCATTTCGATTTTTTCTCCGAAATAGTTTATTTATTTGCAGGAACATATCCGGGTTGCAATAAAAACTTACAGAAATTCTGTAATTTTCTCTTATTAGCCTTTGAATATTTTTAATCGACGACTTCAGTGTCCTAATCTCCGGGTCTTGTCTGTAAGTTAACTGTCTGTACAGGGTTTTGAGTCTTGACAAACGTCTACTTTTCTGTCGGTGCAGTGCGTCAATAGTAGGATTGCGGAACATGTCTTGTTAGTTGTACGTTGATACCGTGGTATTGTAGTGTCCATAGTATGATTGATTGTCTCGTCCATTCGTTTTAGGTATTTGTCGATCTCCACGTGTTATAATTATAGTATGATATGATATGTACAATAAAATAGGTTTATTAATTTGAATTGGATAAATGATACTTATCGATGCGGTTTTGACTGCGATCGAGATCCAAGTGGATGAGAATATACTCTACTTAATCGTTCGGAGCCATAGCACTCGCAATGTGACTCAAAAATAACTCTTTGATACATACTCGTACATTAGAGGGTGAGTTTTTTAACTTGAGACATCCAAATTACTCGATAAATAGGCGATATCGCGAAAAATGTTTTAGACAAAAGTCACAAGATTCTGAAGGGGACATAAGATGGTGACCACGAGTTTGACCTTGAGCCCCATTTTCAAGGTCAAACGAAGGTCATTTTTTATTTTTTGATGGGAACCCCTATTTTTTTGGACAGATTCGTAATCTGCGTGAAAAATTACAATTCCTTTACACGAAACACTTTTTTCAAAAACGCGTTCTTTTCCCGTCAGAGGGCGCCTTAAAACTTAAGACATCAAAATTATTCGAAAAGTACGAAATACTTTTTCATTTCATTTTGTCAATGGGCACTTCAGCAAATTGAACGAGACCCCCGTTTCTTCGCCAAGGTGTTATTCTCTGATGAGTCGACTTTCACTAATCACGGTACGGTTAATCGACATAATATGCATTACTGTGCTACCGAAAACCCTTTTTGGTTGCGACAAGTTGAACGTCAGCACCCTTGGAATGTTTATGTTTGGGCGGGAATTATTAGGGATAAATTAATAGGTCCATATTTTATTGAAGGCTACTTGAATGGCGAAAGGTATGCAAACTTCTTTCGGGACCATCTTCCAGTATTACTAGAAGAACTGCCATTGAAGTTGCGACAAACGATGTGGTTTCAACATGATGGTTTTCCAGCTCGTTATTCCCAAGTAGCCCGGGCGTATTAAACAATGTTTACCATCAACGATGGATCGGATGAGGGGGTCCGATGCAATGGCCTGCTAGATCACCTGATCTTACGTCACTTGATTTCTTCTTGTGGGGCTTCTTAAAAGTGAGGTTTACAGAAAAAAGTTAACAACACGTCAGGACATGAAAAGACGAATAACGGAAGCTTGCCGGAAGATTACGCCAGAAATACTTCTCAGTTCTGTTGGTTCATTTAGAGAGCGGATAGACAAGTGAATTGAAGTGAATGGTCACATTTTCCAGCATTTGTTGAAATAGAATCGGGAAATAAACGTCGAAATGGGAAGAATTCAATGATTCAACAGTGGTAGGGACCCACTCTAATAAATCACCCCGAAGGAAACAAAATACTGCTACATTCACGTCGTTTATTCTGGGTTATACTAAACGCAGTATGTAAAAACGAATGACAAGCCTATGAGCAATACGACTGAGCAATAAAAATCAGGAATTATCATTTGAAAAATTAAAACTGACCTTCGTTTAACCTCAAAAATTGACTTCAAGGTCACCATTTTATGTTCCCTTCAGAACCTTGTGACTGTAATTTGGATATCTCAAGTTAAAAAACTCACCCTGTATGTATTAAAAAAGATGAAGGAATCAGTTAATGAATTTTTATCAGAGAGAGTTTACAGAATACAAATAAGTATGATAAATTTACGATATTAAAGTACGGTTAGTAACAAGTTTACATGTTGAAGGTTTTAAAGTAAGATTTCAAAACGATATTAACGAAATTCTCTCTCACATTTCCTCTGTTTTGATGAATTAAAAACTTCTTCGCAATTCTTCGCAATGTTCTTGAAATTGTAGATGGAAAAATCCATTAACTCATTTATAAAAATAGGGAAAGTAAGTAAATAAAATGCACTAAAGTAGTGCAAGATCGTCAAATGATCTTATTGCATCATTTGCATCCATTGATATTTGGTTATTTGTATACCTATACCACAAATACTGAAACCCCTTCTGTTTTTACGCCTCTTTCACCTTCATGAACAACACTCGTGTATACTTTGTGAGCGAATCATTAACTTTTGCAGATCTTCTTCTTTGACTTCTCCCTCATAATGCGTTACTTAAGAGAGGAATCAGATTGAATTTGATTTGAATTCTTTTTGTGTACTTTTTTCAAGTAGCGTTTGTCTATTTTTTCATCTGGAACCTCAATAGACAAAGCATTACTAAAAATTCGCTGTGCTACAGCTTTCGCATCTTTGTCATTGACGTCGGGGACTCCAGTTATTTCAATGCAGTTATTTAGTTGATGTTATTGCTGCCAATTGAGTCTATTTTCGAGTGCAAGAACTCTAGACTTTATGTCTTCGTTTTCTCGACGCAGTTCTGTCATAACTGATGGCAGGAACTGATTGCTTTTCCAGGCTATCGAGTTTTTAATAAACCATTCGTAGCGTGAACTCCTCGGTTTCTTTTTAACTTGCTGCTAACTCGTCTAGTGTTGGCTGCATATTGTTATTGCTTTCGGTTAAGAATGAATTGCTTTTAGCTTATGTATTATGTTTTTCAGTTGTTTGCATGTTATTGTTGTTGCGATCCTTTGATGGGTCAGGCATTCGAAGAGATTTGCGCCTTAGCGCTGAACACTTGTCGCATGGAAAGCGCACGGCACTTATTTTGTAATAATCTACTTCTTATTGTAACATATTAATACAAGATGCACGGAAAAAACACAAGCAATCAATACACGATATTTTCATTGTGGAATTTCTGTCATTTTTTCCCGCACAAATTTTACAATTAATTTTGACTTTTTAAATGCTTCAATGAGAAGTGCAACCCACGACATACACACTCGGATGACTGTTATATCATATCCGGATCAATCTGGGTATTGCGAAGCAGCTCGCAAATTCGAAGAATTCCCTCAGAATCCACAAACGGAGTCAAACGGAAAAGCGGGCTGGTGCGACAAATTGGTTTATGTTGGCACAGTTGATTGATTTCATTAGAGAAGTTTTGATGTTGCTTACACTTGATCCAATAAAATGTTGCCTTTTCCAATTTCTCAGGTGCAAGTGAAAGTTATTAATTTAAAAGTATATTAGATTTGAAGTTTTTGCTGATCCATGAATCTCTATAAACGTGGTTGCTGGTGTTAATCCAAGCTACCTTGAAATACTAACTAGTGATAATTCTACTAGTTAATGCACATACATTTTGAATCTTGCTTCAAGCGTAATAGGAATTGGTTCACCCCAACCTATTTTTGCTTCCCAGAGTTCCTGTATGAAGACTTTTCCACTAACTATTACTGTTAATTTTTAATTTTTTTATAGTTTACGCACTCCTCAAGGGGGTTATGAAACCCTTTTACTGTTGCCTGGGCGCGGGCGGAAAGATAGAAGGAGGAGAAAGGAAAGCATTATTGTGATGTAGTGGTTTGAAACGCAGGCATATTTGGTTTCGATATTGACTCTCCAGGGATGGGAGTCCGAATAGGACAGAGAGTTTTTTCTTCACTCGGAATGATTCAGGTTATAATTAAAATGAATCGGTCCTGTTAAAGCTGCCAATTTAGACCTAGTGATAGCGATGATAAGTATGCACCTCTCTGTTACTGTGATTTGTCTCCTTGAAGCCGTCCATGATTGGAAGCCCATTTTTGAAGTGGATAGCCACCTGCCCTAAAGAGATTAAGTATTTGTTTAATTTCCGCTTACCAGTTACAATGAATTCTGCCTAGCCGCAGAAACAGTGTTGACAGCCGATGTGGTTTGTGAATTAAGTGTGATTGTTGTGTAGTACTATTTTGTGTATATGGGTTTATAGATAGAAGTTTGATAGTGTCTGGAACAAATATTACATCTCTTTTAGAAAAGCACACTGATTTGATGATTCCCGAGGCAATTGTAGCATAGTTTCAGCTGCTTGATAAGCTGATAACGTTTTTCACAACACATTTGTTGATAATTTGGACAAGCAGTGATATAGTGATCTTCTTTACAGTTGGAGCATGAGCGGATGAGATTTTTACAGTTACACTGTGCGCAGCGGGTAAAAATACGCAGTGCCATTTTCTCTGTGTGTGGGGGAAATAACATAAATCACCAAATGAGCAAATCAGCGCTTTACTAACCGCCAACAAAAGTCAACTTCGCCAAACATTTTGCAGTTTTCCAAAAAAAAAAAGGGTATTTTTAAAAGTGTGTGAGGACAGTGTGGAAACTCGATGTACCGTAATTAGTAGGTATACATAAACACTATACATGTGTGTTTGATATAAAAAAAAAGTTGAGTGGCTCCTATCATTCGTTCTTAGGATTTTAATAGAATGAGAAAAAAGTACCGTCTAGGGAAAGAGTGCGCAGTCGTCCTGCGGGTAAAAGTGCGCACTGCATTATTACAATTAACTTTGCATATACTGATAAATTATTTTAAGGGTGGTAAACATTTTTTATCTATTACTTTCTGTCGCAAGATATATAGTAAAACATCGAACAAACAATTATAGTCGTAGCTGCTAGCTCGTTGCTTGTAGCTAATTTATCTATCTATTATCATTGATCAAGATAAATGCCTCGTATCTACCAAAGAAAAGCAGAAAGGAAATTGGTAACTCAGAAGCGAAGCTACACATCTAGGAGTATACCATTTTATGAATTTGAAGGCTGATTTCATTCAATAGATATTTAAGAGTTCAATTCTTTTTTGTTACCTACTATGGTTTTTTTTTTTGTTTTTTATTAGGCTTTTACGTTTTAAGAATCATGAAGATTACTTTATTTTATTAGATTAAAAAAATCATCAATAATAATCAGAAATTAAAACAGATGCAATTAAACTTTTGTTTTTAATTTTTTTTATACCGAGGATTCTTTTCTCTTTGTAGTTGTTTGCAAAGAAATCAAATTTATGTATACATGAATTCACAGCTATTAAGCTATTAAAACTATAAATTAAAAATTTGTGCGCACTCTTACCTACACGTCTGCGCTGCGCTTAACTGTCTAATTACAGATTTTTCGGCAGCGACTGATCCATAAGGTGTAGTTTTGGACTGAATTTCTTTAGCCAGGATAATCATTTCTTCCATACTGTCAATATATTTTTCTTTACAACCGGGGTTAAATTTTTCCTTAAAGTACGGTTATTCTCTGAATTCCGTTTTAAGTAACCCCAAGTGATGTGATTTTGTTGATGTTATTTCAAAACTGCTCGGTTTGAGCAGTTAATCGAGACTGAACACGTTGATTTGTGATTGTGTTACTGATCTTTAGTTTAGAGATTGAACTCGATATAACCTCAAAAGACTCATTTTATTGTTCAAATAAAATCAAATGTTGTGATTGTGCCGCTTTTGACATGATATGATGAAAATTGGCGATAAAAAATCAAATTGACACCAAATCCGGATCGAAGGGCCATTAATGTAAAAAATTCGATATTTGTAAAGAAAATTGTATGAGTGTCTAAAAATTGAGCAACTCCAAATACAAAAGAACTTCAGAGACTTATTCATTGTAAAATATTACAAATTCTCTCATTATAAGTACTAAATACAAAATTTGGTTGGATAGTTGCAAGTGGGGTCCAATCTACAAATACACATGCCGTTTGCACTATTGCCACCAAACCATCTCTATCCTCATTGGAGAGCCTCGTCGTAAGATTCTGAGAGACAGAAATTCATGACTTACCTACTTCCTTTAACAAGCACTACTGTCCGGGGTGGACCTGGGCCTCATTCAACAAGCGTCTTCAGCCAATACATATAATAATTGCATGAAAACAATTCCTGTCATTAGAAAGAAACCTTAAAAGGGAACCCAAAGTCTCTAAGCCAAATTTATGGAAGGTTATGAATTCTTGGACTGCATGAGTCTAATAAGTGACATTGGAATACCACAATTTTATTATTTTACTCCCTATAACCAGAGTGTTACTCCACAATCTAATCTACTTTCAATTGTTTTTAATTTTAGAATTGGAAAATATGCATCCACTGCAGACATGAGTAAAATGTGTGGTAAAGTTTTAGTAAGACCGGGGGATATAGCGTTTCAATTGATTTTTTGAAGATCTCAGCGGTATAGATATCTGACAACCTAGAGGCTCAACATATGCTTCAAAACCTTTCCTTGCAACAATGCCTCGAGAAACTTGCGGCAATCGAAAGGAATACAACAAGTTATCGGAAGTTTTAAAAAACGAAATATATGCCGACCATCTCCTAGGAGGACAGAAACGGTGTCTGAAGCTAGGAGATTGCTAGAAGTTTATTACGAAAGACAAAATTCCTGAACAACATAAAGAATTGTTGGTAAAATTTCACTAGTCAGAAATTATCAGAACTTTCGGATTGACCTGGGATCCGATTCTCGATTTATTTCAAATTTTCTTTAATCCAGAAAAATGTCTAAGGGCTGTAACACGAATAACTGTTTTGTCGGATCTATCTTGACTTTTGAATCCACTGGGCTTGTTGGGAACAGTCATAATGCTAGGTAAATAATTTATGCAGGATTTATGGAAGACTGAACCCTCAGCTTAACCTGGCGGATAAGTCGATGAGGTATATGGATCAGTTTGTAAACGGTTTTATTTAGCTTGCCCTGTTTGCTTGTTTGTTTGGGTCAAATTTGGTAGTTGAAATTTAACCACTTTCCTGTTAACAGATTGATTCGAAATTTCGAACACACCTTTAGCTCTGATGCCAATACAATTTAATATAATCAGTATCATTGTAAATCCAAGATGACCGCCTCTACAAAATGGCGGATTACATATCTCAATATGGGTATCAAATGAAAGGACTTTACAAGTAGAATACTGTACACTATGACAAATTTTTAATCCAAGATCGCGGCCTCTACCAAATGGAGGATTACATATTTTATTACAATGCCCTCAATATAAGTATTAAATGAAAGGGCTTTACAAGTACAATACCGTACACTATGACAAATTTGGGTTAGGTAAGGTAAAATAGGGTGTGCCACAAGACACAGACACTAGGCAGTAAAATTTTGTTTTACTTATATTATTTTAATTTAGAAAACAATGGTATTTTCCATTTTGCAATGTGCTTCTTGTTTTAAAAAGCTGAACTACTTGCCTTTTCAGGAAGTTGTATATATGCGTTTGGAGCATGTGTATATACAAGATAACATGCTTTGCTACAAAACTCCCATCTGGCAGCTAAAAGTTATAACAACCGCTCGTCTTGGACTGCAGGCCGCTGTGCTTTTTGTGGAATAGGTAGAAAGTCTGCGTAGAAATCTTAAAAGAGGCATTCAAAAGGTTGGATATTACACAGCCTAAGCAACATGAGTTCCGCTTCGTATGTGTAGGCGTATTGTGTGGGATAAGTTTTATCTTTAAGATTATATTTAAGTTGCGAGTAGTATAATTTATATCAGGAACACCGAGCATCGTTAACATATCTCTCTTGTTCTGTTGATGACAATAGCGTTGAACTTAAATCTTAAAGCTGCACCCTGATCATCCGTTGATATTAAGATACGAGGGCGGGTCAATAAGTCCGTGACTTTTGGATTAAAACACAGATTTTTTGATAAAAAAATAATTTTATTTTTCAACGTAGTCTCCCTTGAGCTCTATACACTTTGTCCAACGCTTCTCCAGTTTTTTTATCCCTTCCAAAAAAAATGATTTGTCGAGGTCCTCAAAATAGGCCTTTGTTTGCGAGATGACTTCATCATTGGAGTCAAATCTTATTCCACCAAGCCATTTCTTCAGGTTTGGGAACAAGAAGTAGTCGCTCGGAGCCAAATCTGGAGAATAGGGTGGATGAGGGAGCAATTCATAGCCCAATTCATGGATTTTTGCCATGGCAACTGCACATGTGTGCACCCTTGCATTGTCTTGGTGGAAAAGAACTTTTTTCTTGGCCAAATGAGGTCGTTTTTTTTCAAATCGTCATTGAATCGGTCCAATAAGTTGGCATAATATTCCCCATTGATTGTTCTTCCCTTTTGAAGGTAGTCAATGTGGATTATCCCGCGTGCATCCCAAAAAACAGTCGCCATAACTTTATTGGCTGACAAACCCACCTTGGCCTTCTTTGGCGCCGATTCACCCTTAGAAACCCACTGTTTTGACTGTTGTTTGTTCTCTGGTGTGTTGTGATGGATCCATGTTTCGTCCACGGTTACAAAACGGCGCAAAAAACTCCTCCATATTGCGATTAAACAACGTCAAACCTTCCTGTGAAGTTGTTACACGATTGCGTTTGTGGTCGACTGTGAGCAAACGCGGCACCCATCTTGCGGAAAGCTTTCTCATGCCCAAGTGATCATTCAAAATTGAAACCACTGAGCCATGCGAGATCCCTACGGCTTCCACAATCTCTCGCACTTTCAATCTTCGGTCGGCCAACACCATATCGTGAATTTGTTCGATTGTTTCGGGTGTAGAGACCTCAACTGGGCGTCCAGGACGTTCGGCATCTTCAGTGCTTGTACGGCCACAACGAAATTCAGTAAACCACTTTTTTACCATTGAAATCGATGGTGCAGAGTCCCCATAGTATTTATCAAGCTTAGCGTTGGTCTCGGTAATGGTTTTTTTTCGCAAGAAATAATGCTTAATAAGCACACGAAATTCACTTTTTTCCATTTTCTCCTCAAATTAGTGAGTAGTTTGATAAAAATAGCTGTCAAACACAAACTAACTGACGCAGCAAGTTTAAATTTTGACAGGAGTCAACTGACAGATGCCTGTTGACAGGAGCAGTGTTGCTGTTTCAGTAAAGAGGTCAGAAATTCAAAAAGTCACGGACTTATTGACCCGCCCTCGTAGAAAACGTCTCCAATTTCGCCAAAGATACCTCTTCATGAAATGAAATGACTGAGAATCAGTTAAGGTATGTTAGTATGCCTTGTTTCATCTTGGTAACCTCGACTTAATAATGAAAGTGAAGTATAACTTCTAAAAATATAATAACTAAAAGTAATTCGTGTTATCCCGAACTATTTTTTAATATTAACTATAATAGTATAAAAGAATCTTTCAAATGAATTTCATTTATCAAGCTACTTTCTTTGTGCTTTACGCACTTGCATACGACAACTACCAATTACTATTAACATCGACATAGAGGGCGAGCTTATTAACACATATTGTTATGCAAATACATATGTAAATCATTGACTTTTTAAATACTGTATATAAAATTACATAAAAACATCTAAGCAATTTTCACATTTGTAGAAAATCTTTGAACTATGTAAATTAACTTCAATATCATTTTTAATAATGTTAGTACATTCACTTTTAGTATTAAGTCAATATGAACACGTACATGATATAAAATCAATGTCCGTTATGAAACTAAGATATTTGTATCACGAAAAGTTCATTGTGGAAAATCAGAAATGAGTGTGGGTCATAGAAAATGTGTGAAACAGAAAAATTATTAATTAAGTTGAAGCTTGTACAAAAATATTGCGTATAAATAGTGAATAAACATTTCATAATGTTTGTTTTGTGGCCGGTTTCGTAATCTTAAAAATTATGAAGAACATGAAATGGGTAAATACATGCATTTGATAAAGAGAATGTATTGTATTTGTAGGTAATTTTTTGCATTTATAAATACCTAAAGATTATATTTCCATAGACTTTCCGCTCAGTCATTTCTATTGAATCGTGGTCCAGCGATGGTCTAACTGCCGATTTAGTGGGTTTACCGTGAACTGCATTTTTAAAGGGATCGCAACATTCAAGACTGTGAAGCCATATTCCTTTTTAGTTTTGGCAAACAATAACGAAAAAAAGCACTTCCAATTGTGATTAACATATGCGATACTCTATGCGATACGTTGCCTTTCGAGCCTATCATGACAGTGCACACAGTGCACGTTTGGATATCCACCTATAACGTCTTTTATCAACTTCTAGCAAATTTTGGCCTTGGGAAATTTCAAGTTGAACTTGAAATTATGTTCTATCCACTTGCAAAAGAGCGCATAGAACCAGATTCCGTATTTTAATTTTCCTGTTTTTTTCTATTGAAACCTTTCATGGTTTAGCTGCGATCACTCGGAAAATGGCTTCCCATCGACCTCGCACAGTCAAAAAATCCTTCGCTATGTTGGTTTCAACAACGACAAAATTTTTGAAACCAGTAATACCCCTCGGCTTTATTTAGCTTGGTTGTAGAACTTCCTCTCGGTAATATAGCCACATGCCGATTTTTATATGAAGGTGTTTCCATACACCGTTACATTTCCATTACCAAGGTTTTTTCCCAAAATTAGACAATTAATGCCTTCTATTCCATCAAATTGTCACCTTTTCCGGCTATTGAGAAAAACTTGAAAAATATCATACCAATTGGATGGTTTTAAGACGAGAACAGGATTGTTTTTTTTAGTATTGTAGGTTGTATCCAAATATCCGAAAAACACTATCATTACAATATTTTGCTAACGGATCTGATCATAGTGAATTTCTTTCTCTAGCTAAAGTGCTTCAACATATCCCGTCTGATATTTTGATAAGATTGGTTGGCTTCCTGTTATTTTTCTTAAGGATCCTCTTTCTCATTTTATAACTTATCGAACAATGAGCAAATTCTTCCTCGTGGTGGATATGTGTTCTCTGCCTCGAGTTGTTTGCTGTAACTTTTCTATTAGCGTTTTTAGCTTCTTTCTTTGCCATAGCGAAAAAATGCTTTAGGAGGCCCTTTTGCTCTGTCGCTGATTTAAGCTTCATAAGGCTGTCTACCCTGATGAACGTCCTTTTCCCATTTTCTCAATTTTCTCATTTACACATACAGAGTGTTTTTATTCTTTTGTAATCTATTACAGTTTTAAAGCGTAATAAGAAAACCGACTACATAATTCTATCCCACTATTCATACTAATGCAATATGCGCATTCCGAACGGAAAAATATTAATTTATTTTTACCCAGATTTGCCTTATCTTACAAACTTTCCAATATAATATGATATACTTATTAACATATTGTACTTACTTACTACTTAAATAATTATTTAATATTTTTTATTGGCATTTGAACTTACTCGTTTAATTTTCACAAATGCTATTTATTCATCCCCGCTATCACTTCGAGAGCTGTGTATTTTTCAGTTAATTTCGAATAATACATATATGATAGGTATTTATTAATATTAATTTTCATACCGTTTTTCTTGTCTTTACAGTAAGTAAGTAGAATCTCCTTTCTAAGCAAAAAACCATCTATGTTTTTTTCAGAAGAATTTTGTTTTATAGCGCAGTCTCCATTTTTTAGGGTTAACTTTTCCGTCGAGTTGTCAAACGGCGTGTGTCATTTGGGGCAAAGGAAAAAATTCTGTTTTAGTTTGTTTAAAAATATTATTAATTTCGGTCGGTAACATTTCTACTCAAACCTTTTTTAAAGTTTACATATTTTAAAATCAATGTTTAAGTACTTCGAAATAAGAATATATACATATACTGCTACAAATGAATCCTCAAAATGCATTATGTTTAAACTTCGAAATAAATACAAGACGTTAACTTACGGAACAATGTGCGTATATCCTTTTAATTAAGTGATGTTGGATGGAAATGAGTAAAGTAGATTTTCTGCTTACAATATTCAAAATAACACTAATTTTCACAATCCATAACAGCAAAAATTCATATGAAACAAGGATTTAAATAATGATCAAAACTTTCCCATGGAATTGTTAAGTGAAAGAAGAACGTATTCTTGTCTACAAATAAAACAATTTAAGTCACGATTTCTAATGATAACATTTGAATCTAGTGCGCTCCGATTTCTGATTGCATGTTCCGTAAGTTGGTTCATCAGTGAATAAAACAGATTGATCACATTTCTAATATTTGGCTAAATAAACGATGTCAGCCTAAATCAATAGCTTCCATTAATGCATGCTCTTATTTATTTCGTAATTTTATGAAGAATTGGACATAAACAATGATGCACTATATTTTTAAGAAAAAAAAAAACAATTATTTTGAAATGTGATATTTCCAGAAATATGCATATATATTTGACAACGATATTTCATAGACAACCTTGAAAACATTTTATATTTTGTCCATGCATGTTTGTGAATGCATAAACTTTTCTCATATACGAGTACTCAATATTTCAGGAGTTTTTTTATACTATTGCAGCCAATGATTTGTGATTTCTTATGCTTTCACAATTTGACATTTGCTTTTACATAAATTTTTCATTTTAGATATAAAAAAAAGTATGTCATGGACTGAAACAATAACAAATATTGATGCTGAAATAATAGGTATGTGGCTCGGTATTAAAATTTTAATTGCTAAAAAAACTATTATAATGAATCATTTTCTATGCAATATATGTATTTATAAGCGCGAACTAGGACCCGAGAGATTGTATATAAAAGATATTTTTTTAAAGCTAGTACTAACTATGATTTTAATAGAACACATACAAGTTCATTAAATAAACACTTATTTACGTTTAATCGAGAAGATACGTTTTGTAAATAATTTTTAAATACAACTTCGGTCATATGCCTACCATGACTAATCAGATCAATTTATGTCACCCGAGAGACAAAATATTCTTCCACCTTGTCAAGCATTTGTGGCTGTTTATCTTTAATGTAACGAATAATGATGACTTCTAATACTTCGATTATTGTTTATTTGCCAGCGTAGACTAGCGACTTCATCGAATGTTTCCTTCATTACTTTTATTGTTTCATTTGCCTTATGGTACCATCCTCCAACCTTATGGAACCACATCTCCTTCACATTCATGCCAATGAAAATTCATTAATCCTTATCCTATAACGAATTAATAACACGCTGTTTAACTTTCATTTTTAAAAGAATATGGACTGATGTCTCCACCTGCCTACAGACTGCACCAAACTGTGCATTTTTTTGAATATAAGGGCATTTCTGTTATCTTATTTGGATAATCTTCGCTCTAAATACAACAATATTGCCTATTGGCATATCCATTAAACAGAAAACAAAACCCATCGCTGACAAAATTTTTCGTTTAAACAGCGGATCAGTTGATTTTGACCGACGTCAAATCGATAGGTGTAGATCTTCTTATAGCGTTTTTGTGATTACAATACAATCGCTAAGTAATTAAAATAATACCGACAGTTTGCAATCTGACAATTTGATAATTAGTTTTACAAATAAATGTAGGAAAGAGTCCTAGTCCTAGTTTAAAAACACACCTTTCATGTTATAAGAAATACATAACGTCAAGAAATATAAAATTTAAATCAATGTCAATAATACTCATATGCTGTTAACGCAAATTTACTAAAACAATATTTGATGATAACATCAACATTTTAAAGATAATTCCTTGAACAGAATTTTAATGTTCGATGTTGACTTTTACGCTTTTGTTAAATGTTGTGTCCCGAGAAGATTAACCCATGTTTGTTTTGTACACAAAATCTTTCCTTGTTTTTCTTCTGCTGTATTGAGTATGAATTGTAAGTTTTATGTAGAGATTTTATAAAAGTTGAATAACTGCGGGAATCAGTAAATATTTTAAAACCAAGAGATACCGCATTCCTGTGTCTAAGATCGAAAAGATTGTGTCTTAATGAAAATATTTGCATAAATAAATAAACCCTTTTTTAAAGAATTAAAATAAATTAATTTTTCTTTCGAAAGAATGGTCGGAGCTTTTCATTGCATTTTTAAAAAAAAACGCTCTTAGCTCTTCCTATCTAATTTAGATTTCTCAGGCATAAAAAACAAAGTGATTTTTTTAAGCAATTAATATTACTAATGTGTCTATGGTTAGTTTTTCTCCATAATAGTATTTGATTCTATTCCATCCGATTATCAACATAGTCTTTAACTCATTTTAAACAAACATAAGCAGATTTACACGCAAAGTATCATCGCTCAGTAGCTTTTATATCTAAGTGATTGCCGTTATACGAGTAATTGTCGCATACATTTATGAAAAAGTGAAGTCATTGTCCTTTTGGGCTCGCTTTAGACTCAAATGAATCATCAAGACATCCTAATACATCAGCTTATAAAAAAGTCAATTTAAAAAACAAAAAAACTCGACTTTTACAGTCAGTTTACAATAACAACAAAGATGTAATTCATAATTAAATCTATAAAAAAATCAGTACTATTAAAATTGTACTCATGTCGTTCTAGTCTTACGCTGATAGTAAGTGCACCTAAAGGTATATTATGTTGCTATTATAATAGACGGCCTTCAAAAGACTTCATGCAGGGGCAGTATTAACCCACCAAATACCTTAAATGGCATAAAGTGGTATACGGATGGTTCTTAAATAGAAACGGGAGTGGGAGCTGGAATACACGGACCAAACACAAACATATCAATAGTTATGGGTAAGAATCCTAGTGTATTCCAAGCCGAAATACACGCCATTCAGGAATGCGCCAATCTGATCTACAACTCTGGTATTATAAGTGAATATCCATATATTCACGGACAGTCAAACAGCTGTCAGTAATGTACTCCTTCTTTAATATCGTCCAAAAACTGAGCTCAAGGAACAAAACCAAGCTATGGTGTGTTTCTGGGCAGGAGAGCATTGACGGAAATGAAAAGGCAGATTAACTGGCCAGAAAAGGTTCATAAACCCCTTTCAATGGACCTTAACCCTTCCGCTACACCTCTTAAATGCATTTCGTACTGTGAGAAAACTCCAGGTCTAACACAGGTCAAACGAGTCATCCTACAGAAATGCCAACAGATCTTTGAATCTAAATCGGAATGTTTTAATAAACTAGTGGGGTACATTACAAGATATCACCTTAGCAAAATAGGACTTGCCGACTCTCCGCAGTTCCGACTTTGTTTTGATGATAAAGAAACAGCTGAAGATATTTTATCTGACTGCCCAGCCCTCAATGGACTCAGAAGGAATACCTTCTTCCGTGAACAACTCGACATGTAAGAACTAAGGGATTCCCCTGCCGGTAGAGCCGCTAACTTCATTCGGAAGGTAGAACCCTACTAGCCTTAACCCAATTCTGACAAATCAGCAGAAAAGATCTTCTTAGGTCAAAGTGCTTCTCTCTCGCTACTGGCGAGTCAGAAATTAAAAAAAAAATTGCTAACTAAGTTCTGATGATTGCCAATTAGTTATACCTACTTCGTCGGTTTATTGCAAATATTGACCAGGTATATAACCTAGGTACATCAGAACTTATGTAAGCAATATAATATACCTTAAGGCGCCCTCACTATTAGCGTACAACTAAAACAACACAAGTACAATTTTTATAGTACTGATTTATTTATAGATTTAATTATGAATTTTTTTGTTTACATCTTTTGAGTTCTTTGTTACAGTCAGTCGGGTTTTTTTGGTATTTTAAATTAACTATTTTATTATAAGGCCTTTTAGTTTTTTTTTCCTTCGTTCCTTAGGTACGGATTGATCTAAAAAATTATACCAAAAAAATGAGCAAAAAAAATTATAATGTTAATTCTGAAGGTCAGAATGGATCCCCAGTTTTAACGGCTTACGTCCACTATATGGGTTTTGTGCTCACATCATATTGGCTATTACACTCCGGGGAAGAATACGAATCTAATGGCACCTCACTCTTCAAAATTGGCCAAGCCATTTAGGTTCCAGGAGGTCACAATGCAAAAGAACATACAGTCATATATACATGCGCGCAAAAATATTAGCCTCCCTCCGTGTCAGTCGGGTAAAAAGAAAAGTTGCATGGATTTATCTGCTTTAAAGGATATCATGGGATGTTTTTCAAAAAAATACTTACAAAATCACATCAATAAAAATGCCAAAAATGTTACAAAATTCCAATAACGCATATTTTCAACACCATGACAAAAAAAAAGTACTTCTTAAATATGTAAAAAACACATCCACACTTAAAACAACTGGCAAAATTGTACTTGAACCGCGTAATATATTTCATTGAGACTCAAGAAGTAATATTAGAAAAGAGCTTATGGCTATTAACGGCATTCTGGGGAAAAATTAAATAAATAAACTCAAGGTGAAGCAAATGAATCTAAGAATGTAAATTGGCTGTAATACCACTTAATAAAAAAGGAAGAACGATAATATATAAATCTGTAGTCCCATATCCCTGTTACCTACAATTCTAATTTTTTTTAAAACCTAAGAAAAAGTAATAAACTGGATATCTTGGCATTTTTAGACCGAAACAATTACTTCAACGATAACCAATTTTGATTTAAGGATGAAAGTGTCAAGATGCTTTTCTTATAGTGTGTACTTACTCAGTTATGTTTATAATGGCATCAACTATAGCGAGTGTACAATGCCTCTGTTCATTGATATGACTAAGGCTTTTGACATGGTTGACAATGGTAACTTTTAAATATACTTCATACGTATACATAAATGGTTCATTTCAGGTATCATATTTATCAATAGGAAAAAAAATCAATTTTCACATTATTTCGCTGCTACAGTTAAAAATGGTTTAATAAACCACATTTGGTCCGTTCAAAGTCAAATGAGTTCAAGGTTAAAGACGGGTTATACACAATAAATCTTATCAATATCGAATCTTTCTTTATCATATGTATCATAATTATTAACATAAGTCATTATTATAGTCAAAGCATAACTTTAATCGTCGATCACTTGCCCTACCTAACATGATTAAAGTGTCTTTTTAATTGTATATGATTTATTTAAATAAAAATTAATATTAAATTGCTTATTTCCCACGTCAAATTAAATATTTTGTACGCTTACATATACGATTCCTCACTAAATTCTAGTAACATTGATGACTAATTTTTCTATCTCCACTATTTTTTATTAAAATTTTGTAATAAGCCTTGAGTAGGGAAGAATATAAAAAATATTTGAAATATACTCGTATAAATTATAAAACATATACAGGATGTCCAGGAAAGACTGGATAAGCTTGAAACACCTCATATCGGGCTATTGGGCGCTCAAAATAAAATACAAAAAATATCTATCCCATTTGGTACATAAGATATGTAATTTTTTTAAAAACAGTCTATTTTTTCACATTGACTTTACGTTTCTTAACACTACGGCATCAAAAAAATGAAATCTATTCGTTTTTTGAGTTAAAATATTCGTCGTAGACCATTTCATTTGATATGCAGTAAATATTATAAGTAGCTGTTGCTCCATTTTAGCCAGCTTAAATTTTTTGAGTGAAATTTGCAAAATGTTTATTTTTCGAAAAGTTTAAGTAGATCGGGTGTAAAAAAAATGTATGGAAACCAAAGTGGCCAACTAATAAAACAAGTACATTTTTAATACAGTTTTCAAAATGGTATAATACAGTCTTTTATTTAATGCGAATACGTAGTTTTTGCTTTTAATGTTCAGAAGGAGCTAATTCAACTACATATCAAAAATTTGAAAAATTAATCTTCTCTTATCTTTAGCTGTATATGCTCATAAGGATGTAGTATAAAACGATGTAAAACATTATTTAAACTTTATTTAACCTAAAATTACAGTAAATGTTCAAACTGTCTCCCAACGACTATGATACAAACTCGACATCTTCGAACAAAAGCTCTTTTGAGAAGTCGCGCATAACGCCGATGCGTAATTTTTGAAGCAGCTTCCTGGACACGGCTACGCAAGTCTTCTAAGCTCCTCATGGGCTTAGAGTAAACTACCTTTTTAAGCAGCCCCAATAAAAAAAATCCAGTGGGTTTAGGTTCGGAGAACGTGGAGTCCATAAAATAGGCCCCAGCCGGCCAATCCATCTATCGGGGTACGTTGTATTCAAATACGTCCGAATATTTACTGCAAAATGCGCAGGACACCCATCATTTTGGAACCTATGAGATTCTCTAACCTGCTCGGGCACCTCTTCCATTAAATTAGCAGATCATTTTGAAGGAATTCAAAATAGCTTTGCCCGGATAAGTTCCCAGGCTGTTCAAATGGACCAATTATCTTTCCATTTAATATTCCGGTCCAATAATTTATTTTAAGCCGATACTATGACCAGTCTTCTCGCGTTAGATGCAGATTTGAAAGTTGCCGACTGTGGAGATTGTGCATGTTGAAGTATCCTTTTTTTCTTTCTGCTTTTTTTCTTTCTGTACACGGTGTACGGTCGATTTTGAGATATCAGTTGTCGTGCTATTGTAGAAGTGGATGGATCTCGTCCAAATCTTCAAACACCGTGTCTTCAGTGTCAATATTAGCAATTCTTCCAGTTTAAATAATGTTTAACATCGTTTTTTACTACATCCTTATGAGCATGTGCAGTTAAAAATAAGAAAAGATCAATTTTTCAAATTTTTGATATACAGTTGAATTTGCTCCTTCTGAACATTAAAAGCAATAACTACGTATTTGCATTAAATAAAAGACTGTATTATACCATTTTGAAAACTGTATTAAGGGTATATTTTTTTTTGTTAGTTGGCCACTTTGGTTTCCATACATTTTTTATACACCCGAACTAGTTAAACTTTTCAAAAAATAAACATTTTGCAAATTTCATGAAAAAAATGTAAGTTAAAATTCTTTTATCAAAAATGGAGCAACAGCTACTTATAATATTTACTGCATATCAAATGAAATGGTCTATGAAGAATATTTTAACGTAAAAAGGACCAATAGATTTAATTTTTTTGATGCCGTAGTGTTAAGAAACGTAAAGTCATGTGAAAAAATAGACTGCCTTTAAAAAAAATTACATATCTTTTGTACCAATTGGGATAGATCTTTGTTAAACTCACAATTGTAATATAATTACGTATGCATGGTCACACAGAAAAATAAGCAAATCAAATTTCATTGCCGCCTGAGGTTGAACAACCTCGGGGTTCATTTAAAAGGAGTGAAAACTCAGCAATTTTAGATATTCGATGAAAACTCAGCAATTCTGGATATTCGTTTAAACTCAGCAATTTTCGATATTCGTTTTGCTCTTATTTAATTATATGTAAAATAAGCATTTTTTGGTTTTTAAGTTAGTATAAATAAGAGGAATGAAATAAAGTAAGGCAGTTGCTCGTAAACAGTTACCCTACACTTTTACCTCTTCAAGTGAGTCTGCTTGAAGGACTGTTTCAGCTATTCCGTACAATCGATGCAATAATCGACTTGTAATATTTTCAACATCAAGGTCTAGGTTTATGCATCTATGATCAAATTCATCACAGTTTGGATAAAATAATCCAAGCTCAAACATTTGGCGACCGTAACTGGACTTTGGTCCAACAATTAAACAGAGAAGCGTGAACGGGGCTTTAACACCGTTCAACGGTTTTCTTTTTTGGCGTATACAGGGCCTGAACACAGTACGACGGATCAATCTTCTTCTTCTTCTTATCCTTTCCTCGTTATACGAACTTATGCGTAACGAGTTTCCCATTTTTACTGCATCGCTGCTGCTCCGCTTATGGGGTTGGCTAATGTCACAGACCGCAGAACGCGTCTACATAATGCTCGGTCCTAGATCGCTTCAGTGGTTAGCCCCAGGCGTTGTTGCGCATTTGCCATCGATGAATCAATAACACGATAAATTAAGAGAGGTTAGCGCGTACGGAAACAAGGCTTGACAGACCTTAAACATGTAGCTTGGCGCCTACACCCAACAACAGGCAAATCTTGGAGGTGCAATCCCCAAGTTATGGAAAGAACAGAAGAAGGATAGTGAAGAAAGAAAACATTAAACTCGTAGCTCCCAGCAGGAGTTCCAACAACGCTTAACTCAACTAGAGGAGCTCTGCGAGGAATTAGACAAAATCGACAGTTCCATAAGGTAAACCTGTGCGGTAGACCTGAATCACCCATACTTCCAGAAGGATTATTACACAGAAGTTCGAAAGGTTGCGGAAGACCTCCGAAGAGATATAATCAAGTGCCACCGCCTAGTACCTCAATGGAAAGGTGGTGAGGAGGAAGCCAGTTCTAAGACCAGGATTCCAGAAGATGACAAAGTCCGAAATGTATTCATTCCATTCGAAACGGGCAAACACAGACTAACGACGACGATAACAGAGGACGAACCACAGCCAGCGAATCGCCACAACGGCACTGGCGGAGTTCCAACGGGAACTCAGGGGCCCACAGAACGCCTGAACGAATCCATGAGCAATCGGAAGCAACATTATAAATGGGTTATGGATTCAGTGAAAACTTTTCTAAGCAATAGCACAAGAGGAACGGGTAGATCGGATCAATTCTACCGTATCCAAATATGTAATGTGGAGCAGAATTGGGATAAAGAAACGATGATATATCGAAGTCTGGGAGATGAACTGACACATGAAGACGTCCAGGAATACTTTGATGTGCAGGAACTGGTTACGGTAGCATTGCTGGAGATTCATGAACATTTGGAAGGTTCAACACAGATGTTGCTAACTCAACCAACCACTATGAAGATGCCTAAGATAGAGTTGCCGAAAAACTGATACGCCATCTTTCCTAATCAGGTGCCAACCATGCAGTAGCCTGGCAAATAATAAGCGAACGTTACGACAATCTCCGGCTGTTAGTTTCCCCGTGGTTGCAAAAATTATTGTCTCATACAAATACACAAGCCGATAATGCTAGGTCGATACGTAGCATACATGATACCATACAAGAATGTGTACTGGGATTACAAGGATTGATGATAGATACAAGCACCTGGGACTCATTTCGACTTCATCTTTTCCTCAAAAAATTGGATAAGGATACCCATACACTGTATGAACAATCACTGGAACATCCACGACACCTCCCATCATTTAAAAAGCTTCTGGAGTTTTTGGAAAATCATTTCCAATCTCTAGAAGCGTTGGGAGCTAAAGATAAACTGAAAGGTAATGGACCAAACAAACCAGTCTTCAAGGCGTTATCAGCAGTAACATCTCATCAGATGAGTTGTCCGTCATGCAAGGGCAACGATCCGCTTTATAAATGTCAGCAATTTCTAGGTCTTCCACCTACCCATCGGTTGAACCTGGTCAAGTAGTGCAACCTTTGTATCAATTGCTTAAAGTCTGGACATTTTGCAACGAACTGCAAGTCTCGCAACTGTTCAAAATGCCAAAGGAGGCATAATACATTGCTACACTTGGATACCGATAGCACTTGCACACAAAAGAATCCAACCACAGTCAAGGTCGGGGTATCTGCAACCACGCTACCACCACGTAAAAGCGAGATATTAGGAAGTGCATTATTGGAAGATCATCAGCGTACCTTTGTTTTACTTGAAACTGCAAAATAGTAGGACCTTATCCACAAATACGGGATTGCCGAGCACTATTGGATTCAGGGTCTCAGATCAACCATATCAGTCGAAGATTAGTAAAGGCACTAAATCTAACACCTAAATTTGACTCCCTTGTCATAGAAGGAGAAGGGCAAGGAAAACGAGAAGCAAACCAGAGAGTAAATGTCAGATAACAATCCAAGACAACCAACTACTCTCCGAAGGTTGAAGCTTTTGTGCTTAAGGAAATTATTTCACTTCAACCTTCTCAGGCATTGGACGTTTCATCTTGGAAAATCCCAGAAAATATCAAACTCGCAGATCCCGAGTTGCTCCCACCTGACAAAAAAGACTTGTTGTTAGGTGATGAATCATATCACTAATTGCTGGCGATCGGACAAATAAAGATTACAAATGGCCTGACGAGGTTATAAAATACATTGCTCGGGTGAATAATTACTGGTAGGCTTGAGGGATCCGATGCAACAACCGGCACATGTTGGATATGCACCGAAGAAAAGCCACTCAACGAAATCATCGAAAAATTCTGACGATTAGAGGAAATGGCAGAAGATAGAAACAATTTAACTCCAGCCGATCAAAAATGCGAAAGACATTTTGACAAAACATTCGAGCGGGACAAGCAGAGTGGAAGATTCGTAGTGCACTTGCCTTTTGCATGCCAACCATCAGAATTAGGTGACTCCCGAGAATTAGCCGAACGACGATTCCTTGTTATACTATAGAGAAAAAAATTAAGCAAAGAAAACCATCTGAAAACCCAATATGTCAACTTTATGGAAGAGTATCTTCAACTGGGACACATGACAGAAGTAGACTTATGCAATATACGGTCACCACACTATTTCCTTCCTCATCATGGAGTGCTTAAGCTCGACAGTACTACGACTAAATTAAGAGTTGTATTTGATGCATCCATGAAACTTACTTTAAGTGGCGCTACAGTCCGGGGTGGGCCTGGGCCTCAGTCAACGAGCTTCTTCAGCCAGCTCGATCCCTGGCTAGCTGCCTCCAGTTTCGCACGCTAAGTTGGCTGAGGTCCTCTTCCACTTGCGTGCGCCACCTAAGTCTTGGCCTGCCTCTACTAAGCTGTCCCTCGGGAGCGGATTCGAACACTTTTCGGACCGGAGAATAGGTGTCCATACGCTCTACATGACCCAACCATCTCAGTCTTTAGATCTTCACTCCTCTGGCTAGGTCCATATCGCTGTACAGTCCGTACAGTTCGTCGTTGTATCTCCTCCTCCACTCACCGTCAATGCAAACGGGACCGAAGATCGCCCGAAGAATTTTTCTCTCGAAGCAACCAAGAACACCCTCATCCGTTTTTGATAATGTCCATGCCTCTGCGCCACAGAGCAAGACCGGGACTATTAAGGGTGACTTTTGTTGTCCGAGAGAGGGTTTTGCTACTCAATTGCCTTCTTAGCCCGAAGAAACAGCTGCTGGCAAGAGTTATTGTTCGCTTGATCTCAGCACTGGTGTCGTTGTCTGTATTTATAGCAGAGCCTAGGTAGACAAAGTCCTTTACTACCTCAAAGTTATATTTGTTGAAGGTGACGTTCTGCCCCAGACGAGGGAATGCTTTCGTCCGACCATATTTTACAGATGAATTGGTGTATGCTCTTTACCACATCATCGCTTGCTGCTTTGAAGAGCTCGGCAGTCAGACCGCCCGCCCCAGCAGCTTTGTTGGACTTAAGCTTCGATATAGCTATCTTCATCCAGGTCGGGTACACGGAATTGTTGGTCATCATCGTCCAGGTTGAAAGGTTGACTCTAACTGACAGCGGTATTTGGTTCGTCATCGCCGTTATACAGTCTGCAGAAATGGTCTTTCTAAATCCTCAGCATCGACTGCGATTCAACTACGATGTTCCCTTGTCCATCTCTACAGGCTTCGGTTCGGGGTTTGTTTCCGTGGGATGTTATTTTTACCTTTTGGTAAAACTTCCGAACCTCATTCCCGGAGTAGCATCTCTCTATTTCCTCGATCGCGCGCTTCTCATGCTCTTTCTTCTTCCTCCTGAGAAGCCGGTGCTTGTCTCTCCTCTTCCGCTCATAGAGCTCATGAGCAGCTCTGGTACTGCATAGAATGCAGCGCCGCATTGCGCGCTTTTTGCTAAGCTGCATGTGCTTGCCGGCATTCGTTATCGAACCAGGGGTTTCGTTGTGGTGGACGAGTGAAACCCAGCACATCAGAAGCGGCATCTCTGATGGAGTTTTGGCAGTTTTCAAGTAGTCTTCGATGCTTGATGCTGGCGGCATTGGACCTCTTAAGAGATTAAGAGACACTACATCGAAAAAGGACTTGGCGATCTCTTGCGATTGTAGCCGTCTGACGTCGAATTTTCTCACAGCATTAGTTTGTCTTGGCGTAGTTTGGGATATCCGCAACCGTACCTTGGCTACAACAAGGTAATGGTCCGAGTCGATGTTGGCTCCTCGGAACGAACGGACATCCATAATACTGGAGGAGTGTCTTGCGTCGATCGCAATGTGATCAATCTGGTTGACTGTTGATTGAACAGGAGTTCTCCAAGTCCCCTTGTGTATGTCGAGATGTGGGAACCGCGTGCTAGCCACGACAATGTTTCGCCCCGCCGCAAAGTCGATTAGCCTGAATCCGTTATCGGAGGTGGTATTGTGCAGGCTATATTTTCCGATTGTTCCACCAAAGATACCCTCTCTTCCTAGCTTTGCATTTAAATCACCGAGGACAATTTTAATGTCATTGCTAGGGCATTGCTCGTAGGTCTTGTTAAGGAGCTCTTAGAAAGCATCCTTGGTGTCGTTATCTTTCTCCTCTGTGGGGGCATGCGCGCACATATGGCTAATGTTGGCGAATTTAGCCTTGAGGCGCTCGCTCACATGCCGGAAGCTGAGGACTTCTTGTCTTAGTCTGCCTCCAACAACAAATCCACATTCAAATAAGCGCTGCTTTTGCCGTCGATAGCAATTGCCGTAGTAGATGTCGCAGTTTTTCATCTTCTTTTTGTCCGGCCCATTCCATCGCATTTCTTGAATTGCGGTTATGTCTGCTTTGGAGCAGACCTCCGCTAGTTGCTCGGCTACACGTGATCTATTGAGGGATCTAACACTTGCATATCCGAAGCTCATTATCCTTAAATCGTTTGCGTGGGTTGTCAACAGCAAATCCGTCCATATCCGAGGCTTGTTGATGCTTCGTAACTTCTTTTTTTTTTAAATGGCCGGACAGTTACCCCGGCAGTACAACCCCCAACCTGGAGGTCCAGCTCCATTTTTAATGCCCCTAGGACCAGGGGTCTGTTACACCGAAGCCAGTAACCCGTTCCGGGGTGTGAGCGCTGCCGTTGGCCCATATAGGGCTCGTCCGCCAGCATCTCTTTTCCAAGACCCTGACTAAGTCCTGGAAAACCTTACCGGCCTGAGCTTCAAATGTGTCGGAGTATCCCGGATAAAGTCCTGTTTTGCTTTTCCGACACTAATCCTGATTTATGGCGTAGGAAACTTGCCATTTGCCCCTTCACTTTGCAATCTCTGGTGAGATTCCCAGATGGCACCACGGGGAGGCGTGAAGTAGGACTTATTAGCAGAGCTGCAAGCTGCTACTTCTACGATGCCTTATACTAATCGTTGCCATCCTCAAGCAACTAGCTAATGAAAATATACATCGATATCCATTGGGAGCTCACATTTTGGCAAGCGACTTCTACATTGACGACGTCATGTCGGGCTCAAACAGTTTGGCTGAAGCCCTGTAGATGCAAAGGCAATTAACTCATATTCTACAATCGGCTCAACTCAACGTCAGAAAATGGTGCAGTAATACACCACAGTTGCTAACGGATATACCAAAGAACGAGCAAGCCTTGCGATCCGATCTTTAAGATAAGGAATCACGAACACTTAAAACGTTGGGCCGCATTTGGAATCCACAGACAGATGAGCTCCGGATCGACTCAGCACTACAAGTGAATAAGCGAATCACAAAAAGAACTTCCTTATCGGAAAATGGACATATTTTCAACCCATTAGACATCGTCAATCCCATACAATCAAGGCAAAACTATTTATACAAAGGTTATGGAAACTAAAAATTTACTGGGATGCCGCACTACAGATGGAACTCCACACCACTTGGAGCAATTTCCGAAAGGATTTAGAGATGATAAGAGAATTAAGGATTCCTAGGCACAAAAATCCCACGGAAAATCCAGACGTATGCGTTTGCCGATGCGTCAGGAAGAGCTTTTGGAACTGCCATCTACATTAGATCAACTCACTGCGACAATTCAGTAACGGTTCAGCTACTCTGCTCAAAATCTAGAGTAGCGCCAATTAAAAAGGGGACGGATGAGGAGGTTATCACCGCAACTACTATACCACGTCTAGAATTATGTGCAGCTAAATTGGCAACAGAGCTAGCTCATCGGGTAAAAATCGATCTGAAATTGGGTGATTTGGAGACATACTTCTAGACCGACACGGAGATCGTGCTGTCTTGAATAAATGGCGAAGCATCTATATATCACAGTTTCATAACAAATCGAGTAACGGAGCATGAACCCTCCTCAGCAATGGCGACATGTGCCTGCAAAACAGATTCCGGCGGACATAGTTTCAAGAGGACTATCAGCTTCGAAACTAAAGGATTGTACTCGTAGCATGTGGCTTTATGGGCTTTTGTATCTATATGGACCAGAGAAGAATTGGCCAGGCAAATTTGTAGAGAACAAGACAGATATAAAAAAAACGGGGTCCAGAATTGCACTCACAGCTACGCTCGAAACATCTTCAGGTATCATCAACAAGATAGAACATCATAATTCATTCGGACGTTTACAACGGGTTATTGCCTATATCAAACGATTCATAAATAATTGTAAGAATAATCAAGGATTCACCGACCATCTTACCATTTACGAACTTGACGATGCCACTCAAGTTATTATAAGGGCGGTGCAACATCAAGACTTCAAGGAGGGGCTAGAGCATCTATCTAAAGGAAAATACGTGAGTAGTCAAAGTCTACTCAGTAGTTTATTGCCATTTTTGGATGGAGAAGGAATTTTTCGCGCAGGAGGACGCCTCGAAGCAGCCGATCTAAACTACGACGCCAAACACCCAATTGTTTTGCCATATAATCATGATCTCAGTTAATCATTGATGCGGGAGATCCATCTAAAATATTTTCACACTGGGCCTCAAGGATTGCTGGTAGCTGTACGCCAGAAATACTGGCGCATAAAGGAAAAACTATGGCACGTTCAGTGGTTCAAAAATATATTCGCGGTGCCAGAGCAAGACCTAAAATAATGACGCAGATCATGGGAAACTTACCGGCGGCTCGCGTCCACCCTGCCAGACCCTTCGTGAACTCCGGAGTAGACTTTTTTGGACCAGTGTGGATTCACTTCCAAGTCAGAGGAAGCAACCCCGAAAGGCATATATGGCCGTATTCTGCTGCTTCGCAACTAAGGCAACACACTTCGAGGTTGTGGGAGATCTAACCACAGAAGCATTCATAGGTGCTCCAATCGTTTTACAGGAAGAAGAGAAAATTGCCAAAACCTATATTGCGACAATGCAACAAACTTCATCGGCGCAAGAAACCAGCTTATGGGAATTGAATCTTCAATTCATTCGCCTTCGTCGAAAGAAAAAATTACCTCGTTCTGCACTACCAGGAGTATGGAATTTCCTTTTATTCCACCTCGAGCGCCCCATTTTGGTGGACTATGGAAGGCTGCCGTGAAATCAGTGAAATCAGCTAAACATTTTCTGAAACGAAACCTTCTTTCATCGAAGCTAACATATGAGGAACTTGAAACGCTGATGATCGAAATAGAAGCTATACTTAACTCCAGACCTCTGATTCCCTTGTCAGCCGATCCAAACGATCTTACTGTTCTAACACCGGGAGATTTTTTGATTGGAGAGGCATTAACACCTACAATTAAAAGTGGCAATTTAGGCAACAGATGGAAGACTATCAATCTGCAATCAAAACGCAATTTTGGCAACGATGGTCACATGAATACCTCAATGAGCTTCAACACCGTTATAAATGGAAACAACAGCAAAACAGCATTATTCCTGGTATGTTTGTAATCTTAAAAGATGACCATTTACCACTAATGCAGTGGCACCTGGGTGGGATTGTTAATTGCATCAGAGGGAGTGACGATGTGATACGAGTGGTGGAAGTAAGAACTGCCAGCGATTTGCTCAAGAGACCGACACACAAATTGGCACCATTACCAGTAGACGATAATCCACCTCTACCAAGGCATCTAGAACGACAGCGATCCAGAAACCGATTAATTCACAGTTGGACAAAAACGAAGTACCAAGGAAAAGAATAAGGCGATCATTAAGTTCCACTTCTGCAACGGTCCTTTTGACTCTGATTTCGCTTCCCGTGAGTGAGGGAGCTAATGTCGAACTAGTGCCATTCAACTTACAACCAGGAATATATTTTGAAAATATAGGAGCAGCCAACATATGGTGTAGTGAATGGGATATTACTGTTTACTTTGATATGGAACTTTGCGCGAATGAACTTCAGCTTTTAACAAATACAACTGATTCATTAAGACACCTATGTAATCTTATGAAGCCCAAAGACCTTTGCGATAAAGTAATCACCCAGATACAGCACCTGGCAGAAGAACTTCTAAGGACTAATGAAGTACTATCAACACCATCTAGTAGTAACCGGAAGAAACGAGATGCCTTAAGCTTTGTAGGAAATGTGGCTAACGCATTATTCGGAGAACTAGATTCAGAATATGTGGACAAGTTATCAAGGACAATTGATACGATACCAACGAAGAATTACTACTAAGCCACATTAAAAATCAGACATCATTCCTCGCGGCCACTGTGAATATCATGAACCGTGATCAAGAAGCAGTTTCAACCCTATTTACAGCTATTTCCGCCCACTTTAATGAATTAACCCGCCAAACGAACAGCATCTCCAGGGAACTTTATCAAGACAAATTAGCTCAAAGTTTTATATCGCTTGCGATACAAACACTCACGACCATATCCAATTTTCAACGCATTCAAGGCTCCCTATTAGATGTTATAACGCACAGTCAACATGAAAAAATCAGCCCACTTTTGATACCATCGACACAGTTACGTCAAGAGCTACGCTACATAAAAGAGCATTTACCATCATCGTTAAGGCTTCCTGCACCTTACTTGGATGTCACAACCCTTTACAACTTGATGACTACAAAGTGAAAAATATTACCAAGTCATGCAATTTTCGAAATCAAAATACTATTAGTATCATCAGAGACTTCGAGATATTTCGCATAATACCGGTATAAGTGCTGGTGAATCCTCGCCATACATAATAATTTACCTACACCGAGACCAGAACTATTCACTTCCGGAAACAGATATGAAGGATTGTTTGTCAATTAATCACGAGGAGTACTTATGCAAGCAAGGTGATCCCTTACATCACAAGGGTTCAACCGCCATTGCATGTGAGATTTCCTTCTTTAATCATCTACCTGAGTTTGAAAAATGTCGAGTAAAAAAATGTGGGGATGGCCCTTATTGGATCCAACTTCATAAAAGAGCTTTGGAGCAGAGCCAGAAAGACTAGACAAATCAAACAACCAACCCCAATCCTAAGAGCACAAGCCGTTACCAGCGATATTCCAACAAGACAGTAGCAGCAACCCGAAATCCAGGAGGATAGATTTAGTATACGTATTAATAATTAATATAAGTCCTGTATGTATGTATTCGATGAAAACTCAGCAATTTTCGATACTTCGCGAAACTCAGCAATTTCCGATATTCGTTTTGCTCTTAATTAATTATTTGTAAAGTAAGCATTTTTTGGTTTTTAAGTAAGTACAAATAAGAGCAATGAAATAGAGTAAAGCAGTTGCTCATAATTATTACGGCAATGGCGCGAAAGTTAGCTCATTGGACTATCACGCACACAGTCTTGGTTCGATTCCCGGCTGGGTCACCAACAATTTTTCAAATTGCCATCACCCTTTCGGCGGGCAATGGCAAACTCCCGAAAGTAAAAAATTGCCTACGAAAAAGCTTCTAAGGAGTGCCGTTCAAACTCGGCGATAAACCGTAGGCCCCGCTCAGATGTGACAAAAATGAAAACATGAGAAACACAAATGAGTGTCAAGAAGCTAGGCCATGGCCCATACCGGGCTGCCAGCGCCACAGTGTTTTTTTTTTTTTTAGTTGCTCATAAACAGTTAACCGAGACTTTTACCTTTTCAAGTGAGTCTGCTTGAAGGACTGTTTCAGCTATTCCATACAATCGATACAAGAATCGACTTGTACTATTTTCAACATCAAGGTCTAGGTTTATGCACCTATGATCAAATTCATCACAGCTTGGATAAAATAATCCAAGCTCAAGCAATCTTTTTTTGCATTTTATTTTGAGCGCCCGATAGCCCACCTATAAAGTGTTTCAGGCCTATCCATTCTTTCCTAGACACCTTGCATAAATAGTGATCAAATTGTCTTTGAATGAATACCTGGCTGGAGATCCTTTTTCTTTATTCTATGTTTTCGGTTCAACTTTTTTTTCTTGAGACCAAGATTTTTAACAGAAGTCCTTAAAGTTAGATGTCACCTATTCTAGGGGATAAAATAAAATATAGAGTGTGGGAAATAGTTGCTACAACATTATGAATTTTATAATATTTTGTTTTCGAGTTGCAGACCTCCCAATTAAGACAAATTGGAAGCTGGGCGTTTTGAGAGATCTTGAAATAAAAGTTAGACAAATTTTTATAGGCAGACTTATTACACTAGAAGGAAGCTTTTATATCATCCAATCTAATTTTTGCCCAGAAAAATCGGATGTATTAAGTGAAATAGGAAATCCCAAGAAATAAATTTCAAATGAGATGTTCCCAAGCTAAAATTATAAGAATATAAATGTAAAAAAAGTGCTCCCAAGCTTTACTTGCGGACCACTCGATATACATGCAGGTGCATACCTTTAGCAATTCAATAAAGTCAGCTATGCAGAAAAATAGTCAATAAGTAGTAAGTTAAGAATTTACAGTGTGTATCATTTAATCTCTCGTTCTGTACGTTTCTCTTCATTCAACATAATCTTTTTTCCTAAGCAAAATAAACGGCGTTTTTTTATAATGATCGAAACCTCGCGTTACCTTTGTCACGTAGTATGCAGCAGAGTCGGAAGACATTTTCGTTAAACAGACACTACTCAACCCGTACCAAGAACTAAACACGGCAGTCATCAAAAGTTTATCTTTGTTAAAGGAGGCTAATATTATCTACATCAAATTATCACAACATTTCCGTCATCTAAGAAGTTTGGTGCCTGACATCGACGAAAAAAAATTTAAAACTCTCTGGCTATCCCACTTGAAAAAAGAACAAGTGATTGCCGTGCAATCCATCCGCTACTCCCCCAGAACTAGTCGAGTAAGCTAGTATTCTCCATGAAGTTTATTCACCATATTTGACAGCACTAACAACAAATGACGTCAATAAGCATATACCCAATTTAACGAAACAAGTAGCACGTCACACTACCGACTGACATAGGGCAAATGTCAAAATGCTCGTAGATCCAGGTCGCGAGGCAAATTCGAGAATCGTGCACAATCGACCTCTTATTTAAACAACCACGCTTAAAAGTGTCTCCAACAAAAGTCACTAGCGGCGGTAAACGACGCTCGATCTTCTTCTTTTTATTTTTTAAAAAAAAAAGAGCTTAACACTCAAGTGGATATGACTGCAATTAAAGTGCTTGAGCACTTTTGAGGAAAATGGACCAGAGAGAGAAAGAAAGATGTTTGGGCTCAGTGGCTATTTCGCTCCATGGGTGGCATCCAAAATTTAATGGGGAGACTAAATTATTGGTGTGATTGGACTTGTTGTTGCAGTAATTCAAGGCAACCTCTTAACGTGGTCTTACTTGCCTGAAAAAAGAGTGTCTGTCGGGCGCGGCTGGGATTGAACACCGAACCGTCTGATTTGGAAGTCAATCACTATCACTTGAGCCACGGCCACCCACTACTGCCTGTTTGTCGAAGAAACCAAAACCAAAGACACATTCTGGATTGATACAGGATCAGACGTGCCAGTCTAGCCTTCGAAGAAGATGCGTAGTTCTGTAATAGCTCTCAATTAAAACTTGATTGCTGCCAATGGCTTTGATAAACACATTCGGCGTAGTAAACATCAAAATCAATATCGGAATGAGCAGGACTCTCAATTGGCGATTCAAAATAGCTGAGAATTATATTCCCACCATTGGAGCCGACCTGCTTAGTCATTTCGGTGGACGTCAAGAAACTGTAGATAATAGACGATACGATATAGGATGCTCAGCAAAAGGAAAAATATCTCTCGCTCAAACTTGTTCCATCAGAGCATTCATCCGTTCCATCCATCCGACTGGTGGAGCACCAGCCACCGAAGAGCCGTATCCAACACTTCTTAGTAAGTTTCAAAGTATTACTCAGCCGGAAGAAGCAGCAATCCTCAACGATTGACCAAAGCCGGACCACCAATATTCAACAAGGCTGCGAATACCCCAAATCGTCTCAAAATAGCCAATGCTGAGTTCGGAAATATGGTTTCACTGACATCACTTGTGTTCCAGCCAGTGGCGACGCGTGAGTAAAGAGTGTAGGCATTCAGTTCAGTTGTTTTTTTCCTAATGTATTTTTATTATGTTATTATGATTTCTTAAAGTTAGAGAGAAAATGCTTAAACCTTAACTGACTCCACCATATTACTCGTATGTACTAACTTTCTTACTTGACTATGTATGTCTTTCGACGTAACCTAACTTAAAATATATATATATTGTCACATAATAAATATGACACCAAAGAAACCCCCTGTTAAACATAATTATTCGTCGCAACATTTGGTCTTTGGTCTACAAACACCAATTGTTACAAACAACTAAACTTTACCGCAATTCTCTCTCCAACACCATCTTCGTAAGAAAATGGAGTTGGAGCTTGAATTGGGCTATGTTTCTAAGCAAGTAGTTAGTCTTTATTTCGCTTTAGCATCGACAGCTAGCATCAACGACTAGCATCATAAGACTTTCATAAATAAAACAATAAATTAATAAAGAATAATTGTTTTTAAAATAAAGAAATCAGTTTTTTTAATCTAATTGGCGCAGTCGATAAAATAATAAAATAAAATCGTTTGAGTGGGTAAAGCTGAAGAACATAAAAAAAAGAAACAAAAAAACAGCATAACGGACTTAGGATAGTTCGAGAGCAATACATACATACATAGTTCGTAAGCAGCGTAACCGCCAAACATCAACGCTTCCTGTCCGAAATAGCAGTTTGTAACGGCACGACATAAGAAAAAAATTACATAAAGCGAAGAAGACAAAAGAAGACAACGGAAAATTTTTTTTCCAATAACGGATCAATTACAAAGACGAAACATCTACAATATTAAAACCTATCGAGTAATCCACGTGAGTAATTATCAAGTATAATTATTACTAGAAGAACAATAAGAGATGGATGTCCTCAATGCAGTTGATAAGTTTAAAATTACTTTAGATTTAGTAAGTAAGATCCCTTTATTTGACGGAAGGGAAAATTGTATGATAGATTTTGTGGAAAGGGTAGACTCGCTGTTACCCACTTTGTTATCCTTTGATGAAAACACTCAGTTAATTTTGACCGGTTATATTAGAGACAAGATTGTAGGAAAGGCGCGTCTTGAAATTCAAAAATACGGTAGATTAAGAACTTGGCCTGAAATTAGGGAAATTATTAAGAAAAGTTTTGGAGAAAAGCTTTCTATAGATGAAATAATTGACAAAATTAGAACAGCTAGAATTGTAACATCTATCGACGACTATTACAATAGAATAAATTCTTCATTAAGCAGAGCCAACAGTATTTTCTTACTAGGGAATGATCAAAACGATCAGCAAATGATAGTATCAAACAATCGAATTGCACTTGAAGCATTTAAGTATAACTTGCCCGAACCCACTAGATCAATTCTATTAAGCCGAAATCCTGGAACACTTAACGAAGCCTATAAAATAATTGTAGAAATTAATCATCAGTCAATGGGACCGAATTCTATAAGTCAACAGCTTAGGAGTAATCGCAGGGATCAAAGTAACTTTTTTAATAGGAGACCAAATAACAATGGTTTTCCGACATCAAGAGTCTCAACGCTACAAAAGATTTGTCATAATGATACATCCTTAGACGTGTTCTGTAGTGAGGTCTTTGAAAACGAGATAATGGATAAAGCTTTTGCAACCCATCTGACAAATTATGATGTATCTAAATTAAGATCCCTGTTGCACTCTTTCAAATCTATTTTTTATAAAGATGGTGATTTTCTAACATTCACTAGCGAAATTAGGCACCAAATTAACACTAAAAATGAGATTCCGATCTGTAGTAAGCTTTATCGGTACCCGGAAGTACACACACAAGAAGTTGATAGGCAAATTCGCGAGATGTTGCATCAAAAAATTATAGCGCCGAGCAATAGTCCTTACAATTCGCCCATCTGGGTAGTCCCAAAAAAAGATGATAAACACGGAATAAAACAATGGCGAATTGTAGTGGACTATCGAAAGTTAAACGAGCAGACAATCGAGGATAGGTTTCCGATGCCCAACATCGATGATCTGTTCGATAAACTCGGTAAATGCAATTACTTCTCGACTATAGACCTCGTTAAAGGTTTTCACCAGATCGAAGTTGAATCTCGCGATAGGCCAAAAACTGCTTTTTCAACAAGAAATGGTCATTACGAATTCCTCAGAATGCCGTTTGGACTAAAAAATGCCCCTGCGACGTTCCAAAGATTAATGAACAACATCTTACAGGAATTCATAAATAAAATATGCGTCGTATATTTGGATGATATCCTTATTTTTTCCACTAGTTTCGACGAACATTTAGATTCTCTAAAGAAAATTTTTCAAATATTAAAGGAACATAACCTAAAGATACAAGTAAATAAGTGTTGTTTTGCTAGTTTATCTACAAATTACTTAGGGCACACTATTGTAAATAACGGAATTAAGCCAGATGAAAATAAAGTAAAATCAATAACATCTATGCGATTACCAAGTACCATAAAGGGGATTAAACAATTTTTAGGGATAACCGGTTACTACCGTAAATTTATAAAGGATTATGCTAAGGTAGCATATCCCATGATTAGGTATTTAAAGAAATCGGAAAAAATAAATACGTCAAATCCTCAATATATTAAAGCTTTTAACACCCTAAAAATTTTACTCACCTCCAACCCTATTTTAATATCCCCTGACTTTAACAGAACTTTTGTCCTGACTACCGACGCATCCAACTATGCACTAGGGGCTGTTCTTAGCCAGGGTAACCACCCGATATGTTATGCTTCTCGCACGCTCAATAATCATGAGCGCAACTATTCGGCTATAGAGAAGGAACTCCTGGCAGTTGTCTGGTCTGTTAAATATTTCAGGACATATTTATACGGAAGAAAGTTCAAAGTTCGAACTGATCATAAGCCCCTTGTGTGGTTGAACGGGATAAAAGAACCAAATATGAAATTACAGCGATGGAAAATTGCCCTTAACGAGTATGATTTTGATGTCGAGTATATAAAGGGAAAAGAAAACTGTGTAGCCGATGGATTTAGTAGGTATATTGAGCAAGACGATAAAGAAAAAGTCTCGGATATTAACGATGAAGTTAATTTAGCAGACATTTTCAGCTATGAAATCGCTTTGAACAATAGTTGCGGTAATGACGATGAAGTCATATCTGCACCTGCAGGTACCAGGCAAGCTAGCAGTGCTATTTCGTCCACTGGTGCTACCGTCCACAGCGCTATCGAGGATGATATCGGATACATTTATCTTACCGAAAAGCCTATAAATTTATATAAAAATCAAATATATCTGTCATATGGCACAAGGGAAAAAATTACTTTGAAAATTATCCATAAAAAAATTCAAAATCATGTTCGGTTAAGCAAAAGTAGCAGTGACTTACTTTGTATAATGAAAAATTTATTGCTCGACAAAGGACTTATGTGCATACACTGCGAAGATTTATCGTTCTTTATTAAATTTCAGGACTTGTATGTCCAATACTTTTCTATGAACACCAAACTAAAACTTATTAAATCCAGTAGTAGACTTCAGGATATTGTCGATAAAAACCAAATGTTAACTATAATTAAGAATGAACACGTAAACAAAAACCATAGGGGAATAAATGAAATGTTTTCGGAGTTAAAAACCCTTTATTTTTACCCAAATTTAAACATAGAGATACAAAAATTCGTTAACAACTGTGACATTTGTAACATAGCTAAATATGACCGACAGCCACTCCAAATTCCACTGCAAATAACAGAATCTCCTAAACACTTTAACGACATAATACACATAGACATCTGGTTCCCTGAAAGAAATAAAATGTATCTTTCCACCATCGACAAGTTTTCAAAATATGCAACAATTCATAAATTAGAAAATAGAAATTGGATAGCTATCTTAGGTGCAATAAAGCAGAGAGTTCAGTTCTTAGGAAAGCCAAATAAAATTGTCTCCGATGGAGATACTTGTATAGTACATTCTGCAGTTGAGGAATTTCTGAAAAAGAATGGTATTTTGTTCCACAAAACAACAGCTTCGCATAAAACTGGCAATGCCGATATTGAAAGATTGCACGGGACGTTGAATGAACATTTGAGGATTAAGAATGCGGACAATGACAACTCGGAGTTGGACGACAAATTGTTCAAAATCATTAACATTTATAATGACACTATTCATTCAACCACCAGAGCAAAACCAATAGATTTTATTCGGAAAAACTTAACTAAAGAGGAAATTGATTCATTAGCTGATAAATTTAAAGAACATAAAGAAGCAAAAATACACAATATAAACATGAAGAAGAACTCTAGCTTGAATCAATGCATGGACATAGTTCAGAATAGGACGGTCGTTAAGAGTAAACCGAAATACAGAAGATTAAGAAGGTTCACAAGGGACGGAAACTACGTAATAGACAAGACGACAAAAAGAAATACGAAATATTATAAAAAACAGCTAAAACGAAGGTATAAATACCAAAAATAGTTTCATTTATCAGTCTTTCCTGTGATCCTTTTTCCTTTTTCAAGCTTTATTCCAGCAATTTGTTTATTTCTTTTGACAGCTGACAGGATCAGGATGAGTGCATCTCAAGTAGTTTTCGTTGATGTGGAGTTGATGCATTTGTATGGTTTTAATGGGGGTATACAGGGTTCGGTATGCTAGAGTTGTAAGGGCGAGGGTGGTTTTCTTTTCTTGAAGGCTTTAGGTTCGATTTAGATTAGACTCTAAAAAATTGCCAAAACTTTAGAATGTTCGTCAAAAAGTGGTTGACAGTGAGATACCTTCATTAAAATAATGAAGGAATGAGATACCCGTCAAAGAGGAAAGTAGTAATACTATGTTTGTGAAAATTATAAAAAAAAAAAACAAAAAAACCTATCGAATTTCTTGTGTTGTTATGTTTAGTAAAGAAAAAAAAATTGTCCTATTGTGAAAACTAGTAAATGTAGTAAAGCATTCGCTATTCAAATGAATTTGTTCTCTTGTATTGTTTTGTAATATTACACTCGTGGGCCTATTTGAACTGAAATGATTTTTGTTATTAATTTTGTTAAAGGAATACAAAGAATTATTATTATTATTTTTATCTTTTTTTTATGTAAATGTAAAATTGTAAAAACGAAAAATATTGTAATAATGATGAAATTACTTTTAGTTAACGAAAAATTTCAAGGAAATTATGTTTATTAATGTAAAAATTAAATTAATACACTTTTTGGAGACCAAAAATTCTTAGTAGGGGAGGTGTCACATAATAAATATGACACCAAAGAAACCCCCTGTTAAACATAATTATTCGTCGCAACATTTGGTCTTTGGTCTACAAACACCAATTGTTACAAACAACTAAACTTTACCGCAATTCTCTCTCCAACACCATCTTCGTAAGAAAATGGAGTTGGAGCTTGAATTGGGCTATGTTTCTAAGCAAGTGGTTAGTCTTTATTTCGCTTTAGCATCGACAGCTAGCATCAACGACTTGCATCATAAGACTTTCATAAATAAAACAATAAATTAATAAAGAATAATTGTTTTTAAAATAAAGAAATCAGTTTTTTTAATCTAATTATATATTAAATCTAAGCTTTCAATAGTGGAACTAAGAAAATATTTCTACTAGAACAAATTTTTTTGTGATATATGTACTATGTACACTTAAATATTACTTATATTCTAGGTCCAACCTTCTAGATTTGTTAAAAAATATTTTAATGACTTTTTTGTAGAAAGAATCTTCCTACAGTTTTGCTTTCAAAATTTTTTTTCAATGGTAAGCATTGAAAGATCCGTCAGTCAATCCCCTATTGTTGTTCTTGAATATGTTTTCATTCTCTTAAGTGTCGAAAAAGATCTTTCAACTGTTGATGTTGTCAAAGGAAAAGTAAGTACCAGTTTACAAAATTTGGATATTTCTGAAAAAACTGATATCAGGTTTTCTGTTACAAGTTTTCAAAAAAATATTAGATTCTTGTTATTTATAAATAACAAAAAATTTATTTTTTAGAGCAAATACATAAAAGAATTGACCATATGTTTTGTTAAGTTCATTTAAGAAAATGCTAGGAATTTTGCGTATTCCTTAAACTTGTTTGTATCAATCATGTTGGTTTTTTTTAGTTTTTTGGTTTGCTTTTTAGTTTTAGTTCTTTTAAATCTAGAAACCTGGTCACTAATTGTTCAATTATTGTGTCAATGATTTCAAAAAACAGTCCTCTATATTCTGTTTCTTCATCAATCTCATCTCAAACTCGATATGGCGACACAATAATATTTAACTGTTTTGTTTCACAAAAATATTCGTTAAAATTATATCTGAGATTAACAATATTTTTTTTTGTTTTTTTAACAACCCTTAAACGATATGTTACGTCAAGAGTTTTTGTTTCTAAAACATTATACAAAAAATCAGCTAAAACAAATATGGAACTAAATATTTTATTTAGCAGCTGTGATTCAAAATCAAATAAAAATTGCACGAAACCTTGTGAGGAGTTGACTGTATTGCAATCCCAAGATGCGTCATTGTCGTTTTCAGCGGCATTGTCCACAATTTTTTGAGAATACTTAATTAAGGCTTCCCTGTATTCTTTTGCCACTGAAACAAGCTGCGAGTTGTATCTCCACCTTATCGGTGGTGCTTTAGGGAATCGCTTATGTACTACTGCATCCAATAATGCACATCTTTTTGTTGATTGTGAAAAAAAGTTGGACAAGTCGATAAGTTTCAGTACAGTTTGTTGGAATACAACACTACGCCTGTGGCCAGAATGCGGACCACTCCATCGGAATAAGTTTTTGGCAGATTGATCAAAACTAAATTGCCAGTGCTGGATTCACTATTGGTTAGAAACAGCGTAAATGAAGCAGAAATTCAAAAGAAAATAGCTAATAAAAAGGAAAGACAAGATACTACTATAATCAAAACGCAAAGTTATTGCAGGCATTGTATGCGGGTGATTTAGTAATTATTAAAAAAGAAGGAAAAAAAATGTCATTATGGGTCGATCATTGAAATTTTTAATGAGAGATCATACATTATCAAGGATTATATTGATAATCATTATAGATGTAATCTAAGATTTACTGCTAAAACAAACAATAGAAATTTTAATGCTAGCGACTTATTGCATTAAGCTAATGTTAAGTATAGTCCGCACCCCAAAGAAGTAGCGTTGAAAATGAGGAGAACAGGCGACCTAAGAGCCAACTAGAAAGTCAGGAGGAAAGTGTAAAGATTGTGGGAGAACCAATACTCCCTGAAGCTAATGAGACTACTGACTAAAGATTGTTGAACGAAAATGGTCATGGTTGTAGTGGTTCAGAAGCAATTTTACATGATAACTGATTCGTAGGCAATAACGATTCATACATAAAACGTACTGGGCGTACTATCAAGGCTCCTATAAGATATGGTTTTGATGATTAACTAAAGCCTGGGCCATCAGTAAAAAAATTGTATGCAAAACGTGAAATTTAATTAAAAAGTAAAGCGTGTAATAAGGCTGCCAGAATAGGTTGAATTGTCAAATAAATGTAAGACAGTCATAGGTTAGTTCAGCATCAACCATTACATGAGCAACATCTCGGGAATAAAGAAAACACAAGTAAAAGAAAAGTAAATGGACGTTTTATTAATCAACGCTTAATACAAGTTTGATTTTTGACTTGTTTCACGGTAAATGATATCAACCATCTCTGTCGTCACGAACTGTTTGCAAATGGAAATAGGATTTTGAACGAAATTACTACTGGACCCAGCTCTTGCAGCAACAGGTACATTATGCGCTTGTGGCCTGCCAGTTCGTGGTGGAGGTTTCATCCCCATAATTCCATCTTTGCATGAATAAAATTGATATGACAATTGTTCGGGCACAAAACCCGCACCCGATACATCATTATCTGGCACATTATCTCCATCGTCATCATCATCAGCAGCAGCAAATTGATCTTCTTACTAGGTAATATCTTCCGCCAATAATGTCGCTAAGACGTGTTCAGCAAGCCGTCCAATTCTGGTTGCCTGATTCAGAACTATATCCAAAGCATCATACGATTCATTTTGTTCCGCCATTTTTCACTACACAAGAACCAAAAATAACAAAAAAAAAAAACAATAAAAAATGCCCCTGGATCTACAAACAATAAAAATTAAAGCCAAAAGTAATAATTATTTAATACCAAAAGAAACAAAAGAAAAAAATTGATCAGTTATCATTTACACAGTTATAATTTTATACTCTGAGCAGACACTGCATAAAGTACACACTACAAACGTAAACAAACTCTAGGCCTACTTAGGCCCAGCGGTTGCTTTTCGCTATTCACACCCAAGATTATTTTCTTTTCAGCGAACTGGGCCCGAAACGAACCGGATATGGTTTCGTTGTGCTCAGCAAGGATTGACGCAACATGTCAAGGAGTCTCGGTCCTATTTATTTGGAAAAAAGAAAGGCCCGGCCATAAAACTTATATTACTTAAATCTAGGGCGATAATTATATATGACTCGTATTATATCTACACCTATACTATACACTCAGTCAAAATATTCAAATGTTCCTGACGGTGATGTAGATTCGGAGAGTGCGAAGTGGTCTCTTTTTAACAGTTGCGCCATATCAAATAAAAGGCATAGGATGTCATAACCCCCACCTTTGGGGTTTATTTCACACATTACACTCTCCCTCATCGTTATTTTGTCAGGGGCGGACTTGTCAAAGAAATTGTTCTTTTTTGTTTTTGTTTCGCCCGGAGTAGGAACTCGAAGAGATTCCTCCCGTGGATTTCAATTTATTTTTATCTTTTCAAAAAGGAACTACACATAAAAATATTATTTAAGGCAGCAAACGCCCGTTCCGAGTCTTACGAGCACAAAACCCTTTTGTCGTTCGAGGCAATTGTCCAACCTGAATAATTTGTTTTTCTTTAAATCTTAACCGATCACCTTTACACGACCCATCGCACTTGATTAGCTAATGCTCAAAAAAATTCTCAAGAAAACAAACGCCTAGCAACAGCTAGGTCATCAGATGTCTACTCTTTTAACAAAGGTTATTGACTTAATTAGTAGTATAGTATAGATATTTATTGCGGAAGAAATATTTACAATTAACAAAATACCATCTTCGTTTTACAGAGATTTGGTTTGCACCTTACATCTAGAATATTTATTTAATTTCTGAATATTATCTCACAGAAATACTACCAGTTTGAAGGAAAGCCACTAAAAGCCTTCTTGACAAATAAAATGCCTTATTTTGTTTGAGGGAAGAGAGAAGTTGTGTCTATACTTCATTTCAAAGTGTACATAGTGCAAAAAGAAAGTAAATATAATTATTTATACTCAAATAAAAATTGACTTAATTATTTTATTGATTTCACTACATTTGTTAAAAATATCTCTTTTCTTTCATCTTTCGTTGCTGACTATCTCTTCTTTTATTTCTATCGTTGCCTCCACTCTACATTTTTTCCACTCAAAGGCGGTGCCCAAATCTAACCATTTGTCTTCAACAGTTATATTTTACCTGGTTGCACGTGTTCTAGGCCTTGTTAGCAAAGTTTTCCGCCTCTTCCACTTCAATACAAGATTATCACCACAGCTCTCTCTAAAGCGGCATATACTATACATTGGTCGAATTCCCATTAAGCATATGAGAGTGTATTAGAGAAAATGAGACACGTATACGTTGTGTGTCTGCTTGAAGCAAAAGCAAAATGTCAATCAGGTAGCCATGCTTGATAGAGTGTATATGCGTGATTAATTGATTGATCATGCATTTGCTCATTTTCGCTTGGACATCGACAAGACAACATCGCAGGCAGACAGCGGAAGTTTTTTTTAAAGGGTTTAATATGTTCGAAGATGGAGGATAAAAATTTCATTTCGAAATTTCTTCAAGTTGTCGTTCTCTACCTGCGTTGTTGAACATAAAAGTGACAGTAATTTAAATCGGTGAGGAATTCCAGGACTTAGTCAGGGTCTTGGAAAAGATATGGTGGCGGACGAGCCCTAAATGGGCCAACGGCAGCGCTCACATCCCGGAACGGGTTACTGGCTTCGGTATAACCGAATCCTCGTCCTAGGGGCATTAAAAATGAAACTGGTTCTCCTGGTCGGGGGTTGTGCGGCCGGGGTAACTGCCCGGCCATTTGAAAAACAAGAAGTTACGAAGCATCAATAAACCTCGGATATGGACGTATCTACTGCTGACAACCCATGCAAACGATTTAAGGACAATGAGCTTCGGATATGCACGTGGAATGTTAGATCCCTTTATAGACCACGTGCAGTCGAGCAACTAGCGGAGACCCTAGACAGCTGCAAAGCATACATAACCGCCATTCAAGAAACGCGATGGGATGGGACGGACAAAAAGAAGATGAAAAACTGTAACATCTACTACGACAATTGCTATCGACGGCAAAAGCAGCGCTTATTTGGATGCGGCTTTGTTGTCGGGTTTGTGAGCGAGAGCCTCGTAGCAATCCGCATCAAGGCTAAATTCGCCAACATAAGCCTTATATGCGCGCACGGCCCCACGGAGGAGAAAGATGACAACACCAAGGATGCTTTCTAAGAGCTCCTTAATAAGACCTACGAGCAATACCCTAGCTATAATATTAAAATTGTCCTCGGTGATTTTAATGCAAAGCTAGGAAGAGAGGGTATCTTTGGTGGAACAATCGGAAAATATAGCCAGCACAACACCACCTCCAATAACGGATTCAGGCTAATCGACCTTGCGGCGGGGCGAAACATTGTCGTGGCTAGCACGCAGTTCCACATCTCGACATACACTAGGGGACTTGGAGAACTCCTGATCAATCAACAGTCAACCAGGTTGATCACATTGCGATCGACGCAAGACACTCCTCCAGTATTATGGATGTCCGTACGTTCCGAGGAGCCAACATCGACTCGGACCATCAACTTGTTGTAGCCAAGGTACGGTCGCGGATATCCCAAACTACGCCAAGACAAACTAATGCTGTGAGAAAATTCGACGTCAGACGGCTACAATCGCAAGAGATCGCCGAGTCCTTTTCCGATCGAGTGTCTCTAAATCTCTTAAGAGGTCCAATGCCGCCAGCGTCAACTATCGAAGACCATTGGAAACACTGCCAAAACGCCATCAGAGATGCCGCTTCTGATGTGCTGGGTTTCACTCGTCCACCACAACGAAACCCCTGGTTCGGTGATGAATACCGGCAAGCACATGCAGCTAAGCAAAAAGCACGCAATGCGGCACTAAAAAAAAAAACAAGAGCTGCTCTTGAGCTCTATGAGCGGAAGAGGACAGGCGGGCACCGGCTTCTCAGGAGGAGCAAGAAAGAGCATGAGAAGCGCGCGATCGAGGAAATTAAGAGATGCAACTCCAGGAACGAGGTTCGGAAGTTTTACCAAAAGGTAAAAATAACATGCCGCGGAAACAAACCCCGAACCGAAGCCTGTAGAGATGAACAAGGGAACATTGTAGTAGATCCGCAGTCAATGCTGAGGATTTGGAAAGACGATTTCTGCAGACTGTATAACGGCGATGACAAAACAAATACCGTTGTCAGGCAGAATGAATCTTTCAACCTGGACAACCGTAACCAACAATTCCTTCGACCCGAACTGGATGGAGTGAAGATAGCGATTTCTAAGCTTAAGTCCAACAAAGCTGCTGGAGCGGACGGACGGATATCATCTCATCTGTAAAATATGGTCGGACGAAAGTATGCCCGATGAATGGAGCCTTGGCATTGTTTGTTCAATTCTCAAGAAAGGAGACCTTCTGAACTGCGCCAACTACAGAGGCATCAGTCTCCTTAACATATAACATATAAAATCTTATCCGCCGTATTGTGTGAACGCATGAACCCGTTCGTCAACAACCTGATAGGTCCATATCAGTGTGGCTTCAGGCCAGGAAAGTCCACCATCGACCAGATATTCACACTACGGTAGAACTTGGAGAACACTTATGAGCTTCAGATCGATACCCACCACTTATTCATCGATTTTAATGCCGCGTATGACAGCATCTATAGAGACGAGCTATATAGAGCAATGTCTAGTTTTGGCATCCCTGCCAAACTCGTCCGTCTGTGCAGGATGACGATGGAGAATGCACGCGGCTCCGTCAAGGTCGGTGAAGATCTCACCGAGACCTTTGATGTCCAGAAAGGATTTAGACAAGGCGATGCGCTGTCATGCGATTTTTTCAACATCGTATTTGAAAGAATAGTGCAAAACTCACGAGCAAACACAAGAGGCACCTTCTTTCAAAAGTCCGTCCAACTACTCGCATACGCCGACGATATTGACATAATCGGGAGAAAGTAGCGTGATGTCAGTGGCGCTTTCGCGAGTATTGAGATGGAAGTGGCGAAAATGGGTTTATCGGTCAATGAGAGCAAGACCAAGTATACTATATGCTGTCAAGCAAAAAGGACAACCAACACCGACGGCTCGGGCAGAATGTCACCCTTGACAGATATAACTTTGAGGTAGTCAAGGACTTTGTGTACCTAGGCTCTGCTATAAATACAGACAACGACAGACAAAGAAGTCAATTGAGTAGCAAAGCCCTCTCTGGGACAACAAAAGTCACCCTTTATAAGACCTTTATAATACCTGTCCTTCTCTATGGCGCAGAGGCATGGACATTATCGAAAATGGATGAGGGTGTTCTTGGTTGCTTCGAGAGAAAAATTCTTCGGGCGATCTTCGGTCCCGATCTGCATTGAAGGTGAATGGAGGAGGAGATACAACAATGAACTCTACGGACTGTAGAGCGACATCAACCTAACCAGAAGAGTAAAGATCCAAAGACTGAGATGGCTGGGTCATGTAGAGCGTATGGACACCAATGCTCCGGTTCAAAAAGTCTACGAATCCGCTCCCGAGGGACAGCGCAGTAGAGGAAGGCCAGGACTCAGGGGGTTCACGCAAGTAGAAGGGGACCTCAGGCAACTTAGCGTGCGAAACTGCAGCTAGCCAGGAATCGAGCTGGCTGGAGACGCTTGTTGACTGAGGCCCAGGTCCACCCCGGACTGTAGCGCCACCTAAAGTAAAAAGAAAGTAAGTAAGGAGCCACTGCTCATTCTCAGATTCATAAAAGAAACTGGTCTGGATGATGTTCTCTGAGTAGGTTTTCCTTGCCAAGGCCAAAAGCAGAGCATAAACACTCCATCATAATTCCAGGTAAATTAAGCATTCAGGGGGCTCTGGAAGTGGGAACAAACCTCTCCAAGGTATGAGGGGGCACAATAGGCCACAAGGTCGCAGTGTACCACACATATATTATTATGATTAATATTATTAGCCCAAACGAGTACCCGCAAAATCTCAGTTCAATGCTTCAACTCCGTAAACTTTCCCAATGTTGAGCTTTTCTGTGACATCACAACAGGAGGGGTACGGCCTTTCGCCCCAGTGTGCCGTAGACTTCAGGTTTTAAACTCGCTGCAATCATTGGCACATTCTGGACAATGTGCTTCCCGCAAACTAGTTGCAGAACACTATGCTTGGCTTCTATGATCTGGACTGTGAGGTATGGTCGAAATACTGCAGTGTCACCCATCGCCCCATTGATGCGATTATCCCAGAGTCATAATCAGTACTTAAGTATCGTTGATAAATTCACCAGGAAGCTATTGCCCGACCACTGGTGTCTTCTCGGTTTTCGCATTTTAGAGTTTCTCTTCGAATACCGTCTGATTTGGGCGATTTATTTAAAAGCTCAACGTTGTCAAACAAGTGAATGTTACAAAATGCTCCAAGCGACGGTTAGGTGTTTTCTGTTTTCTAGACATCAATTGCACTTATAATACTTCCACGTGGTAATCTTCGGTTGATAGTCGATGTTCATCTGTACTCGACTTGCTAAACTTATAAGCGCGAGTGCTCAAAACCAAAGTACTTTAAACGGGACAGCGGATGAATTCCTCAGACGCAATCAACGATGAAGAAAAATCGTGGAATAAATGACACCTTAGCCGAGCTTCTTCTTGGAGCTCGGGTGGGTTAGGATCTTCAAGACTAAGTGAGGGTCTTGGAAAAGAGGTTGTGACGGGTGAGCCCTTAATGGACCAACGGCACCGCTCATATCCACGAACGGCTACTGGCTTCAGTCTATATAAGACCTTAATAATCCCATTCCTGTTCTATTGCGCAGAGATATGGACATTATCAAAAATGGATGAAGGTGCTTTTGGTTAATTTGAGAGAAAGATTCCTTGAGTGATTTTCGGTCCCGTTTGCATTGACGGTGAGTGCAGGAGCAAATACAACGACCAACTGTATGGACCGTACACCGACATCTACTTAGTCAGAAAGGTGAACATCAGGGGACTGAGATGGCTGGGTCATGTAGAGCGGATGAACATCAACGCTCCGGTTCAAAAAGTCTTCTAATCGACCCCGGGACAGGGAATAAGTGACCGAGATCTAGGTGGCGCACGTTAAAGGAGCTGGACCTTAGCCAACTTAGCAAATGATCGAGCTATCTGGAGACGCTTATTGGCTGAGGCCCATGCCCACCCCGCACTGTAGCGCCACCTACAGTAAGTAAGCAAGCCGCCGGGAAAAATATAAGTCTTTGAGTCGTCAAGAATCGAAAACTAAAACAGTTGTGTAATCTCTGAACAAATAGGTAATAAAATTTAATTTGACTAACTTAATTACAAAAGATTTAATTATTATTCACTGCGAAATATAATTAAAGAACAAGTGGATATGAATTCACTTATAATAACGGAGTATGTTTCATTTTTGTTTAAAAACTAGAAAAAGATAGAGGAAAGATATTTGGGCTCAGTGTCAATTTGACTCTATCGGTGACATCCAGCATTTAATAGTGAAACTAAATTGAAAATGACATTTGGCTTATTGTTGTTTGTTTGTCAGCTAGACATCTTACTTGATTCTTATTGACTGAAAAGATTAATGTCTTTCAGGTACGGTTGGGGATTTGAACACCGAACATTACGATTTCAGAAACCAGTTCGCCTTTTTTTCATTTTATTTTAATAAAGGCATTTTCTTTTTATTTTAATTCTGTTATTCCTACACGATAAACAAAAAACACAAGACAACTACTTGGAAACAAGACAACTGAAAAGGTCTTCGTAGTTCGACTTCTTTTAAGTTCAGACGTGCTTAAATTTCGCTCCGCTGACTTATTTTTTCCTGCCTGATTTGCAAATATTCATATAAGCTTTTTCTTGGTCATCACCCTTTTGTTGTGTTTTTGCTGACTGGATTTGTTTCCTACCTTTAAAACGATTAAAAGTGCATAATAAAGTGAAATTAACAACTAACCCAATTTTCATTCACCACCTTTTGGGTTTTTGTTTAGTCAACACATTAAACTTTTCACCTGACCTACGCTAACCAACTTATCGTCATCATGTCAGAATTATGTGGAAGTACGAATTGCTCCCCAGCGAATGATCTAAAAACTGTAATGGTGATCTTCAGTGGTCTTTGCTGCAAGTCATTCCATTCTCTTTGCATTGGCTTGAGATCCATCGTGTACCAAGAGATTCTAAAAATAACTTTTTGTTTAATTGTGATGAGTGCAATGGCATAACTCTATGCCACATTTTACTGGCAATTAAGTGTCTCAGCGATTTAGTCAATAACTTCGCGGTAGAAAACAACAATACCTTGAAATCAATTCGAAGCCAATTTACAAAATGGCATTTTAAAATCTGTTGAAGACTGTTCTAAATCAAGTTGGACTTAGAAATAAATTGCCCAAGCAATGTTGTCTTGGCTCAAAATATGCTGACCTCAAAAATATAATATAATACTGTATCCACGTTATAACTTGCTCTTTATTGTATTTCTCTATCAAATGCTAACCGACAAGTGACTATATAATTTTCATCTATTTCCCATGAAACCTCGTTTTTGGGTGATACTGTAAAATTAACATGGAATTATGATTTTACATAAGAAGGTCAATTACCATATAAACTTGAACTTGAATTTCTTTCAATGCATTAATATGTTAAGATTACTGAGATGACTGCTGACCTCGTTTTACGTACGTGTACCAGAGGGAGACCATCTGTTACGGGGTTGTTGACATTTGTTTACATTCAATTTCGTGTTTCTATCCGTGGGGTTCGGTGGTGTTTTAATTTTGGCAACTTAGATGTAAAATTGTAAATATTTAAACGTTTTATGTTGTGTTGGGAACCAACAAAGACCTATCAATTCTCTAGAGCACTCAGCGCTCTACAATAAGATTCAATTTAGAAATTTATGCATGCAGTTGACTCAAAATAGTGATTTAAGAAAACGAAATGATAAACTTAACATTAATAAAGATTCAAAAACCTTTCTATCCAATAGTGTTAAATCAGCAATAAAATCGTACATCCCCACAATAACTAACCCTTTACATTCTCTAAGGTATTCCCTCGATTTTCATCTTCAAGGTACATCCAAAAGCAGCTTTCCCTTTCCAGTTGTATATAAACATTATATGCCAAATGAGGGATTTAAGCAACGAGATAACCGAAAAGTTAAATGAAATTGCTGATCACATCCGAATAACTTCCAATAAAATCGATAAAATACCGATGAATTTCCACCCCCTACCCACTGCATCATACAACACCTCGATTCGTACTGAGATGCTTCAATCTGCAATTTTGGAACCGCAAAAAACTAGTGGGTCATCTACTCCTCCAAATTGATGCTACTACATCATTATGGACACTTTTGGAGTGGAACAAAAGAGTTGAACTCTTTGATGTGTGATCAGTTACATTTTTAATAAGAGGTACACATCTCGACCGAACCAGGCTACCTAGTCTCTTCAAATCAAAATTAAAAATTGATGTCCGCAGCAGCCGTAAAAATCCTCGCCAACACTTTCAAAGTAAGCATCCCGATAAAATATAAATGGATGTTCATCAACCCTGCTTCCTACTTCATCAATCTGGCTGGAATGACCATGGAAAGGAATTCAGGAAACATCGCAAGGAGTCCAGTATAGCGAAGCCTAACTCTTACAAGAAAAAACTAACTCCTTACAAACAAGCCACTGATCCAAACTGAATTTTTAAAGTTGGGACATTTCCTTTCTTCCCTCCTCCTTCACTTCATACTGTAACACATAAATAAAAAAACATTCTTCCACCCCGTCCAATCCAATTCCTAAACGTGTACCTTTTAATATTGATCCTCCTCCCAGTCATTTAAAAAACCTAAAATCATCTCCACATCCGACTCAAACAAAAACGGCATACCCTAACTTTATTCACTCCCATGTTTTATGTCCCCAGCATCTTCTAAGCTAGACTCCCACCGCAATACAATACGTCCTTCTTTTTTAGACCCCTAACTTACTCCAAAGGCAAAATTAACAAAGCACCTAATCGTTTCAGGGGAAGATGGCCGATATGTTCTCTCTCGACTAAGAGACCGCAAAAATATGACAATGTTTGTTTTTATCTCGCCTATCTACATACATGATAAGGTATAACTAAAACCAATCCAATAGAATCCATTCTGCAAGAAGGCCTCCCCACCAATCATAATGATCTGCGGCAACTTTTTATACGTTTTCATGAGCAGTCATGTATGACTTCTGATGACGTGCCTAATGATCTCTCGTCTTTTAGGTCTCACGTAGGTTCCAAACGCATACTACACCTCCAGAGAACACGGTCTAGTTTCTAAAAGTACCATCGCTTCTAACCCACCACTCAATTCATTGCCGAAGCCTCCCACATGTCTCCCCCTGTATTATCAAATCGTAAGAAAATTACGAACTAAGATTTCTGCTATAAACCTTAATTCGCAGATTCTGCCCTTTGACATTTTTGCCCTCATAGAAACCCATCTCACCCCTAATATTAAGAATAATGGATTATTTTCCCAAGACTTCGATTCACATCCTTACGATGGTCTAGATATCGCAAGCGCAACCTATATAGTTGTTTCTGCTATATTCGTCCCTCTCAACCAATTCAAGGTTACCATCTAGCTGTTGATGCAATCTGATTGACAATATTTCGACGAAATCCAGCGATCAAAAGTAATAAAAACACGACGACGTACAACGTTTGGCTAACATAATAAATCGAAACGAAAGTCCCAACGTTCTTACAATTTATTACCGTCTTCTATTGTGGTCCAGACCCAAATAAAAAAAAAAAACACTGTGGCGCTGGCAGCCCGGTATGGGCCATGGCCTAGCTTCTTGACACTCATTTGTGTTTCTCATATTTTCATTTTTGTCACATCTGAGCGGCGCCTACGGTTTATCGTCGAGTCCGAACGGCACTCCTTAGAAGCTCTCTCGTAGAAAAATTTTTACTTTCGGGAGTTTGCCATTGCCCGCCGAAAGGGCAATGGCGATTTGAAAAATTGTTGGTGACCCAGCCAAGAATCGAACCAAGACTTTGTGCGTGATGGTCCAGTGAGCTAACAATCGCGCCATTTTTTTTTTAATGCACTTTTATTTTTTTATTAATTCATTGATTCTTACATGCTAGACAAAAAAAAGCTTAAAAATTAATTTACATAACTTAAAACTATCTTAATCTAACTTACTGGCCCCATGCGGACACTCTAAGTAAAACATATAATTCTTAATCTACATGTCTTTCGACGTTATTTACAATACTTTCTTTTATTGCATTAATTTAAAACTAAAACTAAGAAAATAAATTTTGCAATGTGCCTTCGAATCAACTTAATAACAAAATTGTCCATTCGTATTAGGTTCGCCCTATTGTACAAGACCTCATTAGGATATAATTTTATATACCCAGACTCTGGTGTTCTGTACAAGCGAAGACAAGCCCTAGGGCAAGCCCTCTCAAACACCCGAATCTTTTCCAAAAGACTTGCTCTCACGTTGAACCACACGGGACAACCAAATGTAAGCATAGGCCGAATAAGGGCCATGTAGCAGATCACCTTTACCCTCGCATCGAGTAACCTGCTATAAAATAGTCTCTTTGTAAGGGCAAAAGCACCTTTGGCTCTGGCCAGAGCAACATCTATATGTTTGTTAAAATACAGATATTGATCTAGCCAGATCCCAAGGTATCTGACTACATTTCGACAAACAAGTGGCTGTCCGTGTTGTCCCACGATCCGAAACTTTCGCCAATTCTTTCTGGTATCCGCAGAGGCCCCAGACAAAGGCGTCCTAAACAGAATGGTTTCCGACTTCTGAAAGTTGATCTTCAAGTTCCAGTCGTCGCAATATTGTTTAATTTTATCAAAGTCACGTTGCAAAAAAATGTTTACAACTTCAATTTTTGGACCTGATCTTTACGCGATTACGTCGTCTGCGTACGCTATGGCATGGTGAAGTGAACCTATCAGATCACTTGTGTAAATGTTGAAAAGTATTGGCGAATTGACCGCACCTTGTTGCAGACCGTTTTTAATGTTGAAGTCACATCGCTATTCTTCACGATGTACTGTCGGTGAGCATATTGAAAAGAATATACAGTAGTGGTTTACTTATACCTAGCCTGTTTAACCTGTAGAAGAGTCCCTCTAACCATACGGTATCGAAGGCCTTTTCCAAGTCAATCAGGCAGGCATCCGTGCACGGGTTCTTGGCTTTGTTCCATTGGATATCAGAAACCAGTTTAGACGCGGCATGAATAACATCATGCCCCGCCTTGAAACCGAATTGATTATCCGGAACTACATTTCTGTCCTCAACCCACTTAGTCAGGACTCTATTGATGACTTTTTCGAAAACCTTACTGATGTTTGGAAGGAGACTGATCGACCGGAGATTCGCCGGATTGGAGGTGTCTTTATCCCTTTTGGGAATGAGATGTACAACCGCAGTTTTCCAATGCGCTGGATAATGTGCATTATTCATTGCATTGTTAATCAGCGTGGTATGTCGAAGCACAATGTTCGGTATTCCATCGGTTCCCACTGATTTCTTACATCTAATTGTGTCGAAGATCATTTGAAGCTCTTCCTTCGAAATGAATGGGGGTTGTTCCCTTTCATTGGCGATGACAATATTTGCCATATTCTCGTCACTGAACTGGGTGAAACCCGAGTTCTCGATTCGTCAGATCACTATTTCATTTCGAAAGTAGAAATTGTGGACAAGGACTCGATTTAACAGGTCGTGGTTGGGAGCAATGATTTCATTTCTCTTGTACACTTCCTGGAAAGTCGCTCCTATAGCCTCTACCTTCTCCTGCGGATCTTCGATCACATAGAAGTTTTCATCATCAACGGCTTCATTTGGATCTATGCGTGCTGTTGAGAGTATGCGTTCGTTGCCAGACGTTCGGGTGGTTTTTAGACATGAAAGGTCATCTTTCCTTCGAAAATTTTTTATTTATTTGCGGGAACATATTCGGGTTGCTGGTGTTTACATTGTTCGTTTAATTGTCTCGTCCATTAGTTTTAGATACCTGTCAATCTGCTCGTTTGACAGATTTCTGTTGGACGGTGGGTAGAGCGAATTCGAGGAGAGTGCTTTAGTCAGTGTCCTGGAGAAGTGTGTCCAACGTACTCTACTATAGTTGTAAGAATGCCTTTGAACATACTCATCCAATTCCGCATTTTCGTTCGGAACGGTTATTTCGGTACTAAGACCGCAATGGTCACTGTCATACACAAAAGTGCGAAGACAGTTTACAGTTTGTTGGTTCGTACCTGTCAGTTGTATTCGTGTGTCGAACAACAGGAGATCCAAATAGGAGCCGTGTCTAGGAAACGACGGACTGTCCGTCGCCTTTAGGCCGAATCTATTCATCACACTGTGTTGATCCCACCAAAAATATTAAGTTCCCTCTAGTGTTTGGTGTATTATTTCCCCAATCGCTATGTTTGGCGTTGAAATCTCCGCCCATAATGAAGTAGTTTTCCTCCAATTCCAGTCTCATAAATCGGAATAGTGTCTCGAGCTCTGAGATGAATAGGGTGTGAGTAGCCTTAGATGCATAAGCTGACACCATGTATAACCGCTTTCCACTACGGAGAGGGATATACATGATGCATGCTTCTAGCACCTGAAACCTACGTACTACACCACCATATATTCTTTTAAGACGTATATCTTTTCTTACGAAGATTGCAACGCCACCTCCTTGTATGGAGTTGGGTCGATTCCTTCGCATAATTTTATACCTTCTGTGCCTCATTTTGTTCTCAATCCTAATCAGTGAATTAACATTCACTGCAAGGACCTTCAGGGTTTGCTCCGCCATGTACGTACCCATTACGACTGAAGGGGCGTTAGGCTCGGCAGCAGCGCGTATTCACTTTTTCCCAGTAAACCACCTGGTAGTCTAGGACTTTAGTACTCCTTAGACCATCCAGTTTGCTATCGGGACTTAGCTGAATCAGGAAGAACGTTAGCTTCCGTTTCCTCCTTTTGGCTCTAGCTGTGACGAACGGCTTAACCCCCATGAATTAAAGACCGTCGCACTCTTTCTCTTTGAGCAGTGCGAGGAGCTCCTCGGGACTAGTAGACGGTTCTAACCCCCTCAGCAGCATAGCTTGCAGCTTTTCCCCCTTCGGGGTGAAGGAGAAGAACTCCGTCGTCGAATCCCTTAACAGGTTCTTAATTTGGGTATAGCGCTCCACTGTATTACAGTTTCTGCTGCTGATTTTGTTGTTGTTGCTTTTTGTTTGCTTTTATGTGTTTTAGTGTCTCTGGATTGAGCTTCTGTGTTTTTTTTTTGGCTTTTTTGTTGTTTTGTCTGTTCGACTTCTTGCTGGTGCTGTTGGGCAGGCTGACTTTCTCTTTCTCTTCTTGCCATTTGTTTTGCTTTAATGCCAAGAAATCTTCGCCGCAGCTCTTTTATGTTGTTGTTGAGTGCATTGACTTCTTCTTCTTCGTCTTCAAACTCAGAGGCCGCAAGCGAAGCGAATAAATTATCGCCTCCCATATAGTGGCCCTCTCCACCGTCAGACACATATGGGAAGTCTTATTGTTAGCAAATTGTCTGTCACGACATTGAACTGCTGCCCTTGCCGATGTTGTTGGCACCTCTTCGCCCACTCTACTAGGCAGCTTTTCAGTAGATGCTGCAAGGGAAGGGCGCTTTACCAGATTAGGAGTTGGCTTAAGCTTCCTCCTCCTTTTAACTCTTCCTTCTGGATTACCGGTTTTGCTGTTGGCTGACGATATGGCGGCCTGGTCATCTGATGACAACATGCTATCTGAGGGTCTCGCTATTGGAATAGCGGACCTCTCGTTGCCACTCATCTTCCGAGAACACTTTCGTATATGTAACTCGCAATTGCCTATTTTCTTTGCAATTTGAAATTTAAAAAAAACCGCACAATGTTTTTTTTCGGGAATCGAACCTCCGACCCCAGCTTTGTCGGATTACCACCACTACCGATGAACTACCATTCATTTTTAATGCATTTTTATTTAATTTAATTCAGGAATTCTTACAAGCTAGAAAAAATAACGCTTAAAAATTAGCTTAAATAACTTAAAACGATCTTATTGTAACTTACTGGCCCCATGCGGGCACTTTAGGTTAAACATAATTCTTAGTCTAAATGTCTTTCGACGATTCTTACAGCACATTTTAACTTTTACATTAATTTAATTAATTAAAACTAAGAAAATTTATTTTATTCAGAGAAAAAAAAACTTAGTATACGGACGTATTTTTTGTTTTTATTTAATCTTATTATAAAACTTAAGATACCTAAATATAAATCTTAATCTAGTTAATATAAATCTTAGTCTACTTAAACTATTTAGCCTACTTAATATATCTTATTGTATTACATAGTATTTTTTTTTGCTTAAGAAAAATTACTGGAAGGGTACCCATCTCTAAGTTTTTATTTCTTTTTTATTTTTATTTATTTTTTTTTGTTATTATTATTTTTTTTTTCTGTTTTTATAATTTTTTTTTTTTTTTATAATTTTTATTCTTAAAACTACCTTAACACCACTTAAACCTATGTAAGCCGGCCATGTCTAAAAATAGGCAGACCCACTCTGCTCCCTAACGAAGCTACATAGTATTGGGGGAATTCGACTACGGAGCTTCCCCTTCTTCTGCAAGCCACCAAAATTGTTGGTGCTGCCGAGCAACATCCCTCATGTCGCGACACCCTTCCGCCCTACTAAACCGGAGACGCTCCGCACTGCCGTGTGCGACGTCTCTGTCGTAGTTGAGTCGCCTGTCCGCAGCTGTTCGAACGACGTGGAAGATTAACGGCACCGCTAATCTATCCTGGATAAGACCTTTTTTGTCGAGGTAGAGGAACGCTTCTGGAGGAATAAAGCCGTCAAAGCGAACTCTCTCGTGATACATATAATTGGGGTAGTAAGTAGATATCAGGTTGTTCGACGAGGTCATTGCTCTTGCAATGTGCCTTCGAATCAACTTAATAACAAAATTGTCCACTCGTATTAAGTTCGCCCTATTGTACAAGACCTCATTAGGATAGAATTTTATGTACTCAGACTCTGGTGTTCTGTATAAGCGAAGACAGGCCCTAAAGCAAGCCCTCTCAAACACCCGAATCTTTTCCAAAAGACTTGCTCTCACGTTGAACCACACGGGACAACCAAATGTAAGCATAGGCCGAATAAGGGCCATGTAGCAGATCACCTTTACCCTCGCATCGAGTTGTCTGCTATAAAACAGTCTCTGTGTAAGGGCAAAAGCACCTTTGGCTCTGGCCAGAGCAACATCTATATGTTTGTTAAAATACAGATATTGATCTAGCCAGATCCCAAGGTATCTGACTACATTTCGACAAACAAGTGGCTGCCCGTGTTGTCCCACGATCTGAAACTTTCGCCAATTCTTTCTGGTATCCGCAGAGGCCCCAGACAAAGGCGTCCTAAACAGAATGGTTTCCGACTTCTGAAAGTTGATCTTCAAGTTCCAGTCGTCGCAGTATTGTTTAATTTTATCGAAGTCACGTTGCAAAAGAATGTTTATAACCTTAATCTTTGGACCTGATCTGTACGCGATTAAGTCGTCTGCGTACGCTATGGCATGGTGAAGTGAACCTATCAGATCGCTTGTGTCAATGTTGAAAAGGAGTGGCGAATTGACCGCACCTTTTTGCAGACCGTTTTTAATGTTGAATGTACCAGTAGAAGTCACATCGCCATTTTTCACGATGAACTGTCTATCTGAAAAGAATATCGGCAGTGGTTTACTAATGCCCAGTCTGTCCAACTTGTAGAAGAGTCCCTCTAATCATACGGTATCGAAAGCCTTCTCTAAGTCGATCAGGCAGGCACCCGTGCACTGTTTCTTGGCTTTGTTCCATTGGACATCAGAAACCAGTTTAGACGCGGCATGAACAACATCATGCCCCGCCTTGAAACCGAATTGATTATCCGGAACTATATTTCTGTCCTCAACCCACTTAGTCAGGACTCTATTGATGACTTTTTCGAAAACCTTACTGATGTTTGGAAGGAGACTGATCGACCGGAGATTCGCCGGATTGGAGGTGTCTTTATCCCTTTTGGGGATAGGATGTACCGCCGCAGTTTTCCAATGCGCTGGATAATGTGCATTATTCACAATGTTCGGTATTCCATCGGTTCCCACTGATTTCTTACTTCTAATTGTGTCGAAGATCGTTTGAAGCTCTTCCTTCGAAATGAATGGGGGTCGTTCCCTTTCATTGGCGATGACATTATTATTATTACTGGGTGAACCCGAGTTCTCGATTGGCCAATTCACTATTTCATTTCGAAGGTAGAAATTGTGCACAAGCACTCGATTTTCCAGGTCGTGGTTGGGACCAATGATTTCATTTGTCTTGTACACTTCCTGGAAAGTCGCTCCTATAGCCTCTACCTTCTCTTGCTGATCTTCGATCACAAAGAAATTATCATCATCAACAGCTTCATTTGGATCTATGCCTGCTATTGAGAGTATGCGTTCGTTGTCAGTCGTTCGGGCGATTTTTAGACATGAAAGGTCGTTTTGATCTTTCCTCCCAAATATTTTGTTTTTTTGCGGGAACATATTCGGGTTGCTGGTGTTTACAGCCTGAATTTTGTTGTTCCAATACAAACTTACAGAAGCCCTGTAATATTCTTTTATTAATGTTTGCAGGTTTTTGATCGACGACTTTAATGTCAAAATCTCCGGGTTGTGTCTGTCAGTAAACTGTCTGTACAAGGTCTTCAGTCTTGAGAGTAGTCTACTTTTATGTCGGTGCAGTGCGTCTATAGTTGAATTGCGGAACAAGTCTTCGTTGTCAGTGTATTGATACCGAGGTATCGTTTTGTCCATTGTTCGTTTAATTGTCTCGTCCATTAGTTTTAGATACCTGTCAATCTCCTCGTTTGACAGATTTCTGTTAGACGGTGGGTAGAGCGAATTCGAGGAGAGTGCTCTGGTCAGTGTCCTGGAGAAGTGTGTCCAACGCACTCTACTATAATTGTAGGAATGCCTTTGAATATACTCATCCAATTCCGCATTTTCGTTCGGAACGGTTATTTCGGTACTAAGACCGCAATGGTCACTGTCATACACAAAAGTACGAAGACAGTTTACAGTTTGTTGGTTCGTACGTGTCAGTTGTATTCGTGTGTCGAACAACAGGAGATCCAAATAGGAGCCGTGTCTGGGAAACGACGGACTATCTGTAGTCTTTAGGCCGAGTCGGTACATCACACTGTGCTGACCCCACCAATTGAATAGCAGTTTCCCTCTAGTGTTTGGTGTATTATTTTCCCAATCGCTATGTTTGGCGTTGAAATCTCCGCCCATAATGAAGTAGTTTTCCTCCAATTCCAGTATCAGAAATCGAAAAAGTGTCTCGAGCTCTGAGATGAATAGGGTGGATTGATTAGCTTAAGATGCATAAACTGACACAATGTATAACCGCTTTCCACTACGGAGAGGGATATACATGATGCATGCTTCTAGCACCTGAAACCTACGTACTACACGACTGTGTATTCTTTTAAAACGTATACCTTTTCTTACGAAGATTGCAACGCCTCCTCCTTGTATGGAGTTGGGTCGATTTCTTCGCATGATTTCATACCTTCTGTGCCTCATTTTGTATCAGGGGCTTGGTCTTTAAGCAACTCAAACAGCGTGGCTTTACGCTCAATCCTAGTCAGTGAATTAACATTCACTGCAAGGACCTGCAGGGTTTGTTCCGCCATGTACGTACCCATTACGACTGAAGGTGCGTTAGGCTCGGCAGCAGCGCGTATATTTGATCTACCCGCGTAGCTTGCTCTGAAATTTGATGTTGCAGCTGAGCCATCTGCCCCTGGATAGAGAGCAAGATAGCTAGCATGTCATTTGCCGGTTCCGGTGCTCTAGGCGCTGGGGCCTGAGAAGCAACCTTCGCTTGATGTACCGTATTTCCCCTACCTGCCGCCATATGGGCGTAGGTAACCTGGGGAGTAACGGCTGGTGTTTGTGGTGGAAGAGGTGGACGCTTAACTTTCACCTTTCGCTGTCGAGCCAGATTTACTCTTTTTATGTATTGGAACTTAGGACAACCCCGATAGTTTGCGGTGTGTCCCGTGTTCTTACATAAAACACAAGAGAGTTGGCTTTTTTCTGACGCTCCATCCCTACCTAGAGCGCATTCTTCAGACTTGTGGTTCTTACCGCACTTAACGCATCGAGGTTGCATTTCGCAGTTCGACGCGCCGTTCCCGAACCTTTGGCAGCGAACACGTTGCAAAATGTTTTTGTGCCTTTTTACTTTCTCCCAGTGAACCACCTGGTAGTCTTGGACATTGATACTCCTTAGACTATCCAGACGGCTTTCGGGCCTGAGCTGCACCAGGAAGAACGGTAGCTTCCATTTCTTCCTTTTGGCTCTGGCTGTGGTGAAGGGCTTGACCGCTACGAACCTGAGCTCTTCGCACTCTTTCTCTTTGAGCAGTGCGAGGAGCTCCTCCGGACTAGTAGACGGTTCTAACCCCCTCAGCAGCATAGTTTGCAGCTTTTCCCCCTTCGGGGTGAAGGAGAAGAACTCCGTCGTCGAATCCCTTAACAGGTTCTTAATTTTATTATAACGCTCCACTATATTACAATGGATCGCATGCCTATCTACACTAAGCCTCTTAGTGAAAAAATTTGAGCCTATGGCCGACTTACACAGTTCTATTGTGTCCTTGAGTTCCATCCTAAATGTATTTATAGTAGGAACCCTTTGTTTTTGCTGTTGTTTCTGCTGCTGCGGTTGTTGTTGTTTCTGCTGCTGCTGTTGTTGCTGATGCTGTCTTTGTTGCGATTGGTGTTGTTTTTGTTGCTTTTGTTTCTGCTGCTGCTGTTGTGGTTTCTGCTGCTGATGTTGTTGTTGTTGCTTTTTGTTTGCTTTTATGTGTTTTGTTGTCTCTGGATTGGGCTTATGTGTTTTGTTTTGATTTTTTTGTTGTTTCCGTTGTTTTGTCTGTTCGATTTCTTGCTGCTGCTGTTGAGCAGGCTGACTTTCTCTTTCCCTTCTTGCCATTTGTTTTGCTTTAATGGCAAGAACTCTTCGCTGCAGCTCTTTAATGCTGTTGTTGAGTGCACTCACTTCGTCCTCTTCGTCATCAGACTCAGAGGCCGCAAGCGAAGCGAATAAATTATCGCCTCCCATATAGTGGCCTTCTCCACCGTCAGATACATATGGAAAGTCATTACCGTCTGCAACTTGTCTGTCACGACATTAAACTGCTGTCCTTGCCGACGTTGTTTGCACCTCTTCCCCCACTCTACTAGGCAGCTTTTCGGTAGAAGTATAAAGGGAAGGGCGCTTTACGAGGTTTGGAGTTGGCCTTAGCTTCTTCCTCCTCTTTGTTGTAGTTGACGTTGTTGTTGTAGACTGCTTGAGGTGGACTGGTTTAACGGTCTGGTCATCAGATGACAACATGCCATCTTCTGATCCCGCTATTGTAATAGCGGACCGCTCGCTTCCACTCATCTTCCGGAAAATACTTTCTATTGTCTTTTGACTTTTTTATTTTATATTTTTTTGAAGAAAAATAAAAAGAACGCACTGATTTTTTCGGGAATCGAACCCACGATCCCTGTTCCTCGGTCCACCAACATTTTTTTTGTCATTTTTTTTTTCATTTTCAATGCATTTTTATTAATTTAACTTCAGAAATTCTTACAAGCTATACAAAAAAACGCTTAAAAATTAGCTTAAATAACTTAGAAAACTATCTTATTCTAACTTACTGGCCCCATGCGGACACTCTAAGTTAAACATAATTCTCAAGCTACATGTCTTTCGACGTTCCGTACAGTACTTTTTTTTCGTTAATTAATTTAAGCCTAAAACTAAGAAAATAATTTTATTAAATAAAAAACTTAGTAATGTACTTTTTGTTTTTTGGTTCTACTTAGAATAAAACTTATAAACTAGAACTTAAAGACTACTTAAAATAAATCTTAATCTACTTAACCTACTTAAGCTAACTTATTGTATAGCGTCCACCAACACCAACCCTTTTCTACCGAACCACTTGCCAAAATCCTTACTGATTACTGTTAATTTATGTGCACTTTAATTTTTACTATTAAAAGAAGCCGAAACACGTGTGTAGTCCGCGGAGATCTATGAACGACTTCAGTGCCACTAACACCAGGCTACCGAATAACTCGAAAAATTGTCTGTAATTTTTACACTAAATGTTCGATTCACTCTTCCGCACACGAAACCGAAACACGTCTGTTCTCCGCGTTAAAATTACTTGTGGGTCTTTATTTTAATAAAGAAAATATTTAATAAATACTCGTATATCATTATATTGTAATTTAATCGTAATCACATTTCATTTTATTTCATTCGCTCTTATCATTGTAACGTAACTTGAATTATATGTTTTGCATTTCCTTCTGCACTCTCTTTTGTCTAATAGTTTCTAATACGCTTGATCAAATGTAAATTTTTTTTTTCTCGTCCATTTGGGTCCGGATGGTGATGGCGCGATAGTTCAGTCATTCATTGACCTCTGAGAGGAATAGACGTGTTACGGCTTCTTTGAAAAGTGAAAAAGTAATTAAGACCTAGGAAATAGTTAATTAGAAACAATTTTGTCAAGTGGCTTGGTAGTTCATCGGTCAGTCGTTCATTGATCTCCGCTGAGAATAGACGTGACTCGGCTTCTCTTTTTAAGTGGAAAAGTGAATAGAAAATTTATAAAGATAACAATTAGAAACGACTTTCGTAAGTTATTCGGTAGCCTGACGGCATTGGTGGTGATCCAAGAAAGTGGGGGGCATGATGTCATCTGATGATAAAGCCGTTAAATCATTGCATCAAAAACAAACAGGAACAACAACGAAGAGGAGGAGGTTGAAGCTCTTAACAATAGTATAAAAGAGCTTCAACAACAAGTTTTATGTATCAAAGCCAAACAAATGGCTCGGAGAGAGAAGGAGCAACAACGACAGCTCGAAAGCTCAGAGCAACAGCCGAAGGCAAGGGAAACTAAGCCTCCTGTACAACAACAAAAAGTACAAAAACCAGAACAAAATCCAACGAATAAACGAGCACAACCGAAGAAAAGAATAACACCTGAACAAAATAAAAAACAACAACAGCAGCAGCAGAAGCAACAACAGCAACAGCAGAAACAACAACAACAGACACAGAAGCAACAGCAACAGCAGCAGCAGACAACAAGCAGACAAAAAGTGCCTCCAATCAACACGTACAAAGTAGAATTGAAGGACACCATAGAATTATGTAAGTCGGCCATAGGCTGTAATTTTTATGTTAAAAGACTCAGCATAGATAGACATGCGATCCACTGCAACACAGTGGAGCGCTACCACAAACTAAAGAATTTGTTAAGGGATTCGACGACGGAGTTCTTCTCCTTCACCCCGAAGGGGGAAAAGCTGCAAACTATGCTGCTGAGGGGGTTAGAACCGTCTACTAGTCCGGAGGAGCTCCTCGCACTGCTCAAAGAGAAAGAGTGCGAAGAGCTCAAGTTCGTAGGGGTCAAGCCCTTCACCACAGCCAGAGCCAAAAGGGAGAAACGGAAGCTACCGTTCTTCCTGGTGCAGCTCAGTCCCGAAATCCGTCTGGATAGTCTAAGGAGTATCAATGTCCAAGACTACCAGGTGGTTCACTGGGAGAAAGTAAAAAGGCACAAAAACATTTTGCAACGTGTTCGCTGCCAAAGGTTCGGGAACGGCGCGTCGAACTGCGAAATGCAACCTCGATGCGTTAAGTGCGGTAAGAACCACAAGTCTGAAGAATGCGCTCTAGGTAGGGATGGAGCGTCAGAAAAAAGCCAACTCTCTTGTGTTTTATGTAAGAACACGGGACACACCGCAAACTATCGGGGTTGTCCTAAGTTCCAATACATAAAAAGAGTAAATCTGGCTCGACAGCAAAAGGTGAAAGTTAAGCGTCCACCTCTTCCACCACAAACACCAGCCGTTACTCCCCAGGTTACCTACGCCCATATGGCGGCAGGTAGGGGAAATACGGTACATCAAGCGAAGGTTGCTTCTCAGGCCCCAGCGCCTAGAGCACCGGAACCGGCAAATGACATGCTAGCTATCTTGCTCTCTATCCAGGGGCAGATGGCTCAGCTGCAACGTCAAATTACAGAGCAAGCTACGCGGAAGATCAAATATACGCGCTGTTGCCGAGCCTAATGCACCTTCAGTCGTAGTGGGCACGTACATGGCGGAGCAAACCCTGAAGGTACTTGCAGTGAATGTTAATTCACTGACTAGGATTGAGCGTAAAGCCACGCTGTTTGAGCTGCTTAAAGACCAAGGCCCTGATACAAAGTGAGGCACAGAAGGTATGAAATCATGCGAAGAAATCGACCCAACTCCATACAAGGAGGAGGCGTTGCAATCTTCGTAAGAAAAGGTATACGTTTTAAAAGAATACACAGTCGTGTAGTACGTAGGTTTCAGGTGCTAGAAGCATGCATCATGTATATCCCTCTCCGTAGTGGAAAGCGGTTATACATTGTGTCAGTTTATGCATCTTAAGCTACTCAATCCACCCTATTCATCTCAGAGCTCGAGACACTTTTTCGATTTCTGATACTGGAATTGGAGGAAAACTACTTCATTATCGGCGGAGAATTCAACGCCAAACATAGCGATTGGGAAAACAATACACCAAACACTAGAGAGAACCTGCTATTCAATTGGTGGAGTCAGCACAGTGTGATGTACCGACTCGGCCTAAAGACTACAGATAGTCCGTCGTTTCCCAGACACGGCTCCAATTTGGATCTCCTGTTGTTCGACACACGAATACAACTGACACGTACGAACCAACAAACTGTAAACTGTCTTCGTACTTTTGTGTATGACAGTGACCATTCCGGTCTTAGTACCGAAATAACCGTTCCGAACGAAAATGCGGAATTGGATGAGTATATTCAAAGGCATTCCTACAATTATAGTAGAGTGCGTTGGACACACTTCTCCAGGACAATGACCAGAGCACTCTCCTCGAATTCGCTCTACCTACCGTCCAACAGAAATCTGTCAAACGAGGAGATTGACAGGTATCTAAAACTAATGGACGAGACAATTAAACGAACAATGGACAAAACGATACCTCGGTATCAATACACTGACAACGAAGACTTGTTCCGCAATTCAACTATAGACGCACTGCACCGACATAAAAGTAGACTACTCTCAAGACTGAAGACCTTGTACAGACAGTTTACTGACAGACACAGCCCGGAGATTTTGACATTAAAGTCGTCGATCAAAAACCTCCAAATATTAATAAAAGAAAATAACAGGGCTTCTGTAAGTTTGTATTGGAACAACAAAATTCAGGCTGTAAACACCAGCAACCCGAATATGTTCCCGCAAATAAATAAAATATTTCGGAGGAAAGATCAAAACGACCTTTCATGTCTAAAAATCGCCCGAACGACTGACAACGAACGCATACTCTCAATAGCAGGCATAGATCCAAATGAAGCTGTTGATGATGATAATTTCTTTGTGATCGAAGATCCGCAAGAGAAGGTAGAGGCTATAGGAGTGACTTTCCAGGAAGTGTACAAGACAAATGAAATCATTGGTCCCAACCACGACCTGGAAAATCGAGTCCTTGTGCACAATTTCTACCTTCGAAATGAAATAGTGAACTGGCGAATCGAGAACTCGGGTTTCACCCAGTTCAGTGACAAGAATATGGCAAATAATGTCATCGCCAATGAAAGGGAGCAACCCCCGTTCATTTCGAAGGAAGAGCTTCAAACGATCTTCGACACAATTAGGAGTAAGAAATCAGTGGGAACCGATGGAATACCGAACATTGTGCGTCGACATCTCCCACTAGAAGCGGTGGACATTTATACCACCCTGTTTAACAATGCAATGAATAATGCACATTATCCAGCGCATTGGAAAACTGCGTTGGTACATCCTATCCCCAAAAGGGATAAAGACACCTCCAATCCGGCGAATCTCCGCTCGATCAGTCTCCTTCCAAACATCAGTAAGGTTTTCGAAAAAGTCATCGATAGAGTCCTGACTTAGTGGGTTGAGGACAGAAATATAGTTCCGGATAATCAATTCGATTTCAAGGCGGGGCATGATGTTATTCATGCCGCGTCTAAACTGGTTTCTGATGTCCAATGGAACAAAGCCAAGAAACAGTGCACAGGTGCCTGCCTGAATGACTTGGAGAGGGCTTTCGATACCGTATGGTTAGAGGGACTCTTCTACAAGTTGGACAGACTGGGCATTAGTAAACCACTGCTGTATATTCTTTTTAATATGCTCACAGATAGACAGTTCATCGTGAAAAATGGCGATGTGACTTCTACTGGTAAATTCAACATTAAAAACGGTCTGCAACAAGGTGCGGTCAATTCGCCAATCCTTTTAAACATTTACAGAAGCGATCTGATAGGTTCACTTCACCATGCCATAGCGTACGCAGACGACTTAGTCGCGTACAGATCAGGTCCAAAGATTGAGGTTACAAACATTCTTATGCAACGTGACTACGATAAAATTAAACAATATTGCGACGACTGGAGGCTGAAGATCAACTTTCAGAAGTCGGAAACCATTCTGTTGGACGCCTTTGTCTGGTGCCTCTGCGGATACCAGAAAGAATTAGCGAAAGTTTTAGATCGTGGGACAACACGGGCAGCCACTTGTTTGTCGAAATGTAGTCAGATACCTTGGGATCTGGCTAGATGAATATCTGTATTTCAACAAACATATAGATGTTGCTCTGGCCAGTGCCAGAGGTGCTGTTGCCCTTACAAAGAGACTGTTTTATAGCAGACAACTCGATGCGAGGGTGAAGGTGATCTGCTACATGGCCCTTATTCGACCTATGCTTACATTTGGTTGTCCCGTGTGGTTCAACGTGAGAGCAAGTCTTTTGGAAAAGATTCGGGTGTTTGAGAGGGCTTGCTTTAGGGCTTGTCTTCGCTTGTACAGAACACCAGAGTCTGAGTACATAAAATTCTATCCTAATGAGGTCTTGTTCAATAGGGCAAACCTAATACGAGTGGACAATTTTTTTATTAAGTTGATTCGAAGGCACATTGCAAGAGCAATGACCTCGTCGAACAACCTGATCTCTGGGGCTTACTACCCCAATTATTTGTATCACGAGAGAGTTCGCTTTGACGGCTTTATTCCTCCAGAAGCGTTCCTCTACCTCGACAAACGAGGTCTGGTCCAGGATAGATTAGCGGTGCCGTTAATCTTCCACGTCGCTCGAACAGCTGCGGACAGGCGACTCAACTACGACTGAGACGTCGCACACGGCGGTGCGGAGCGTCTCCGGTTTAGTAGGGCGGTAGGGAGTCGCGACATGAGGGATGTTGCTCGGCAGCACCTACAATTTTGGTGGCTTGTTGAAGGAGCGGAGTCTACGTCGTCGAATTCCTCTAGCACTAGGTAGCTTCGCTAGGAGCAGAGTCGGCAGCCTAATTTTTTGCCGTGGCCGACTTACATAGATTTAGGTAGGATTAGGATAGTTTTTAAGGGGAAAAAAAATGTATCTATATATATATATTGTATATATATATATACACAAAAAACAAAAATACAAAAAAAAATTATAAAACAACAAAAAGATGGGTAACCTTCGGGCAACTTCTCAACAAAAAAAATAATACCTAAATTATAAGATAATTTTAAGTAGATTAAGTAGTCTAAGTAGATTAAGAATAATGTTAAGGTAGTTCATAAGTTTTAGTTTTAAGTTTTAAAAGATGATACAAAAAAGAGTTAATTTACTAAGTTTTTGTTTTGAAATTATTTTCTTAGTCTTAATTACAGTTAATACAACATAATTTAAAAATGAAATGTACGAAACGTCGAAAGACAAAATTTAATTGTTAGGTTTAACTTAGAGTGTCCGCATGGGGCCAGTAAGTTAGAATAAGATAATTTTAAGTTAATTAAGCTAATTTTTAAGCGTTTTTTTGTCTAGCTTGTAAGAGTTTCTGAATTTAAATTAATAAAAATGCATTTAAAATGAAAATGAAATGACACGTACGAACCAACAAACTGTAAACTGTCTTCACACGTTTGTGTATGACAGTGACCATTGCGGTCTTAGTACCGAAATAACCATTCCGAACGAAAATGCGGAATTGGATGGGTATGTTCAAAGGCATTCCTACAACTATAGTAGAGTGCATTGGACACACTTCTCCAGGACACTGACCAGAGCACTCTCCTCGAATTCGCTCTTCCTACCGTCCAACAGAAATCTGTCAAACGAGGAGATGGACAGGTATCTAAAACTAATGGACGAGACAATTAAACGAACAATGGACAAAACGATACCTCGGTATCAATACACTGACCACGAAGACTTGTTCCGCAATTCAACTATAGACGCACTGCACCGACATAAAAGTAGACTACTCTCAAGACTGAAGACCTTGTACAGACAGTTTACTGACAGACACCGCCCGGAGATTTTGACATTAAAGTCGTCGATCAAAAACCTCCAAACATTAATAAAAGAAAATAACAGGGCTTCTGTAAGTTTGTATTGGAACAACAAAATTCAGGCTGTTAACATCAGCAACCCGAATATGTTCCCGCAAATAAAAATATTTCGGAGGACACATCAAAACGACCTTTCATGTCTTTAAATCGCCCGAACGACAGACAATGAATGCATACTTTCAACAGCAGGCATAGATCCAAATGAGGCTGTTGATGATGATAATTTCTTTGTGATCGAAGATCCGCAGGAGAAGGTCGAGGCTATAGGAGCGACTTTCCAGGAAGTGTACAAGACAAATGACATCATTGGTCCGAACCACGACCTGGAAAATCGAGTCCTTGTCCACAATTTCTACCTTCGAAATGAAATAGTGAATTGGCGAATCGAGAATTCGGGTTTCAGCCAGTTCAGTGACGAGAATATGTCAAATAATGTCATTGCCAATGAAAGGGAGCAACCCCCGTTCATTTCGAAGGAAGAGCTTCAAACGATCTTCGACACAATTAGAAGTAAGAAATCAGTGGGAACCGATGGAATACCGAACATTGTGCTTCGACACCTCCCAGTAGAAGCGGTGGACATTTGAAGCACCCTGTTTGACAATGCAATGAATAATGCACATTATCTAGCTCATTGGAAAACTGCGGAGGTACATCCTATCCCCAAAAGGGATAAAGACACCTCCAATCCGGCGAATCTCCGCTCGATCAGTCTCCTTCCAAACATCAGTAAGGGTTTCGAAAAAGTCATCAATAGAGTCCTGACTACGTGGGTTGAGGACAGAAATATAGTTCCGGATAATCAATTCGGTTTTAAGGCGTGGCATGATGTTATTCATGCCGCGTCTAAACTGGTTTCTGATGTCCAATGGAACAAAGCCAAGAAACAGTGCACAGGTGCCTGCCTGAATGACTTGGAGAGGGCTTTCGATACCGTATGGTTAGAGGGACTCTTCTACAAGTTGGACAGACTGGGCATTAGTAAACCACTGCTGTATATTCTTTTTAATATGCTCACAGATAGACAGTTCATCGTGAAAAATGGCGATGTGACTTCTACTGGTACATTCAACATTAAAAACGGTCTGCAACAAGGTGCGGTCAATTCGCCAATCCTTTTAAACATTTACACAAGTGATCTGATAAGTTCACTTCAACATGCCATAGCGTATGCAGACGACTTAATTGCGTACAGATCAGGTCCAAAGATTGAGGTTATAAACATACTTTTGCAACGTGACTTCGATAAAATTAAACAATATTGCGACGACTGGAAGTTGAAGTTGAAGAATTGGCGAAAGTTTCAGATCGTGGGACAACAAGGGCAGCCACTTGTTTGTCGAAATGTAGTCAGATGCCTTGGGATCTGGCTAGATGAATATCTGTATTTTAACAAACATATAGATGTTGCTCTGGCCAGAGCCAGAGGTGCTTTTGCCCTTACAAAGAGACTGTTTTATAGCAGACAACTCGATGCGAGGGTGAAGGTGATCTGCTACATGGCCCTTATTCGGCCTATGTTTACATTTGGTTGTCCCGTGTGGTTCAACGTGAGAGCAAGTCTTTTGGAAAAGATTTGGGTGTTTGAGAGGGCTCGCCTTAGGGCTTGTCTTCTCCTATACAGAACACCAGAGTGTGAGTAAATAAAATTCTATCCTAATGAGGTCTTGTACAATGGGGCTAACCTAATAAGAGTGGACAATTTTTATATTAAGTTGACTCGAAGGCACATTGCAAGAGCAATGACCTCGTCGAATAACCTGATCTCTGGGGCTTACTACCCCAATTATATGTATCACGAAAGAGTTCGCTTTGACGGCTTTATTCCTCCAGAAGCGTTTCTCTACCTCGACATGAAAGGTCTGATGCAGGATAGATTAGCGGTGCCGTTAATCTTCCACGTCGCTCGAACAGCTGCGGACAGGCGACTCAACTACGATAGAGACGTCGCACACGGCAGTGCGGAGCGTCTCCGGTTCAGTAGGGCGGTAGTGAATCGCGACATGAGAGATGTCGCTCGGCAGCACCTACAATTTTGGTGGCTTGTTGAAGGAGCGGAATCAACGTCGTCGAATTCTTCTAGTACTAGTTAGCTTCATTCAGGAGCAGGATCGGCAGCCTAATTTTCTAGCCGTGGCCGACTTACATAGATTTAGGTAGGATTAGGACAGTTTTAAGGAAAAAAATAAATATGTATATATATATATATATATATATATATATATATATATATACAATATATACAAAAAAACAAAAATACAAAAAAAAATTATAAAACAACAATGAGAGGGGTAACTTCTTCTCAAAAAAAAAAATTACTTAGATAATAAGATAATTTTAAGTAGCTTAAGTAGCCTAAATAAATTAAGAATAATGTTAAGGTAGTTCTTAAGTTTTAGTTTTAAGTTTTAAAATAAGATAAAAAAAAAGTCACTTTACTAAGTTTTTGTAACTAAATTATTTTCTTAGTTTTATTTATGTTTCATACAAAATAATATCATAATCAAATGTACGAAACGTCGAAAGACAAATTTTAATTGTTAGGTTTAACTTAGAGTGTCCGCATGGGGCCAGTAAGTTAGAATAAGATAATTTTAAGTTAATTCGGCAAATTTTTAAGCTTTTTTTGGTATAGCATGTAAGAGTTATTGAATTTAATTAAATAAAAATGCATATTAAATGAAATGAGTAACCTATACATCTTCTTTCTTAATTTATACCTCGGTAGATAAAGAACAACAATAATGAGGTAGGTATTAATAATAGATAAAAATATAACTATGTTTAACAACATAATTCCTCCAGCAGAGGTTTGTTTGAGTAATTTCTTATGATTTAAATACAATTCCTGCAAGGTTATGTTATCGTATACATTTTTATTTATTGTTTTATCGATTTCTGGTACAATAATCTTTTCTTTTACGTTCCAAGCGTATTGAATACTTTTGTTATTTATTTGAATTTTACAATTTTCAATTTTTGTCGAATTGTTTCTGTCAATACTTATTTTAATAATACCACAATTATTTACTAATTCTTGTTTTTTAATATTTTTAACTATGACAGTATTCTCATTTATTCTTACAATTTCCTCCAAAGTATTCCCTCTAAAAGTACAATGTTACGAGTATTACTGTTTATTATATTTGAAAGACATTCATCATTAATTGAAAATACTTTGTCATTTTCAAATCTCATTAAACTATTGTTATTATCTTTCGTAAATTTTTCGTATATGTAATCAAAATCCAATTCTTCGTATCGATCATTGGGTATAGGCAAAATTTTAAATATAGTCTTAGGATTGGAATAAATAGGTAAAGATAAAACAAAAATGAGTAGGTAGTCTTTTTGCCATAGAGATAGCTTAACAAATTAACAAGTTGATTTGTAGTTATATGTTCGGATGATTCAATATCAAATAATTTTGTATTAAAGATGCCAATTTTGGCTAGAGTTATAGAAAGTTGTATTTCTTTTATATGATCGTGGAATTCAGAAACTGCATGAAAAAAGGAATCAATAGCGCTAAATTTTGTTATTCTATCTTTGAGAACATTCGTTATTTTGTTAAGATTATTTAACATTTCTGTTTCTGCATTAATATGTTTTGTTAGTAAGTCACTATCTTCATTTGTTAGAGCATTGTTTTCTAAATTTTCTAGTCGATTGTTAATTCTTATTTGGTCTTCCTCGTCTAATGTGCCAAATAGATATTTAAATCCTTTTCCAATTATATTAATTAAACCTCTCTTATTTCTATTGTTGATCGGTTCAAATATTTTTATTTCTGATTCAATTGCAATCATGTGTTTTATTATTAGTTTCGTCTTTAAATACTCCTTGCCTATTAATGTCTCTTTAAGAATATTAAATGTGGTTATTATATTAGTTTTGTTAATTGCATAAGTTAATTCATTATAATCGTGAATTATAGGTTGGTCTCCTGTTTGCATTATTATATATCCCTGTTGTGCAGTTAATTTTTGAACCTGAACGACTTTCTCTTGTTGCGATGACCGTGATTGCCAGAAGAACAACTATACTATATTGTATAGCATTGTGATGAAGTAGATGTTTTATTGTGTTGGATTTGTGTGGTTTCACTGTTCGAATCCCTAGAAGAGGTAGTATTGTGATTGTTAGTTTTCTTCTTATTTTGGAAATCGTATTTAAATTTCCTTCTTGTTCTGCCCTTTTTGTCTACTCTAACTGTTATATGCTCTCCTTCTTGCCTGACTGGATGTTTTATTCTTATAAATGGATTATCTGATTTTAAAGTTCTTTTGTTTTTCATATACTTTAAGTTTACAGTATGGTTTTTCCTTGTTTTATTAATATTTCCTATTTTTTTCTCCTTAATCTGTTGCGGATTACTATTTGGTTCTTTATTTTCAAAGAATATCTCGAAAGGACGGCTATGGGTTGTAGAAAGTATTAGCGTATGATTATATGTGAATATGATCTGTTCAATTGCTATTAATTTTAATTCTTTATCTGATCCTGTATTTATTAATCTTAGTTTTTCGTTTAAACTTGCAAGCAACCTCTCAATGTCAGCAATTCCTTTCTTTCCAGTGGTGATTTCTAAATTTATATTTAACTCTTTCAACCACTTTTGCATCAACTCATTTATTAAACATGGATCTTTGTCTATTTTTATTGTTTCTGGAACACCCATTGTATTAAATATTTTAAGCAAAGCCCTTTTTGATTCCATGTACGTGAATGCATAAATTCCGTCATTGCATATTTGGAATAGAGATCAATACATGTTAAATAACTCTGTTGTCCCCAGACCCAGATATCTACAACAAATTTTTGCCTTCTTTTGGTGATAGGTGGGGTTATTTTAAAAGGTCTATTTGTAGCCTGATATTCGAATTTGAAAGTGCTGCACACTTCACACTCGTTTGTTATATGTTGAGTAAGTCTAGCGTAATTGGTGAAATAATATTTTTCTTCAAAAATTTTAATAACCTTATTTATGTCTGCATGAATTCCATCCAAGTGTATTTTATAAGTAATTTCTTAAAATTGCTCATAGTTCTCGATGTCTTCTACTATCTTGTTTGTTCTTAATACTTTAACGTTACTAGAAGGTAGAATAATTGATGAGAATATTTGCTAGACGTGGTTAAATACTTCATCACTTTCAAAATAAATGCCACAAACGTATTTGCCTAATATAAATCTTTTAATCATTTCTTTTAAATAGTTATCATTGAATTTTACTGTTCTTAATTCGTATCTTTGTCTTATTGTGTATTTTAGTAATACGTATACCTGCTCTTTCGGTTTCTTTAAATATAACATGATGCTTAAAAGCATTTATTGATCTTTCTGAAATCCCTATATGCGATATATTGTCTTCTTATGCTGAATGTATCGTGGCTACATCTGATCTTGCATCTTCTTCATTATTTTCCTCATTATTATAGTTTTTCTCTATGTTAATTCGTTATAGTGCGTCAGCAACAAAATTTTTTTTCCTTGGCAAATATTTAATATCGCAGTCAAACTCGTTGAGCCTTATTTTCCATCTCTGTAATTTATCATTAGGCTCTTTTAGATTGTGTAACCATTGTAAGGGTTTGTGGTCGCTTAATATTTGGAATTTTTTGCCGTATAAGTATGGTCGAAAATATTTTGTCGCCCAGACTACGGCCAACAATTCTTTTTCAGTAGTTGAATGGTTCAGTTCATGTGCATTGAGTGTCCTACTCGCATAGCAAATGGGATGATGGCTTTGGCTGAGCACCGCTCCTATTGCAAAGCTACTGGCGTCCGTTATTAGGACAAATGGTTTCTCAAAATTCGGATGTTCAAGAATTGGGTCAGAACTGATTAACAGTTTTAATTGCTTAAAGGCTCTTTTATATTCATCGGATTTATGATTTACCGTTTTTACATCACCTTTTAATTGTTTTGTTAATGGTTTTGCAATTTTGGAAAAATCTTTTATAAATTTTCTATAGAATCCTGTTGTACCTACGAATTGCTTAATTTCCTTTTGAGTTTTTGGTAATGGATAGTCAGTAATAGCTTTGATTTTGTTGGGATGTAATCGATGTTACCACTTAAGGCATTTAAAACGTCATTTCCTAATAAGATATTGTAGTAACTGCTAAATTTGTGAACAAATAACTAGCTTCCCTTGAATATTACCTACTGCATCGATTAGTTGTATTTTATTAACTTTAGTATATCCTGTCATAGTTCTAATGGTTCTGCTTTTAATATCTAACACAGGTGTTTTTAGTGTTTTAGGATTTATAAAGCTTAAGGCAGATCCAGTATCTACAAATGCCTTATATATTTTGTTTTGTATTATTAATTTAATGTGTGATAATCTTCCGAGGCTGGTTGATTAAAATTTTCTTCAACGACTTCCATCGGCCTTGGAGCGCCATATGTTCTTATTCTTGATTGGTTGCTGTCATTCTCCCTAGGTCTTTTTATAGCGACATAGGGGCAAGGGTTAAAATTTGGTCTGAATGGGTTTTGATTCTGGCTATTAATTGTGTATTAGGGCCTATTGGAGTTTTTCCTGTATGAGTTTTGATTCTGGGCATTATTATTGTATTGGGGCCTATTAAAGTTTTGCCTGTATGAGTTTTGGTTCTGGGCATTATTGCTGTTTTGGGGCCTATTAAAGTTTTGTCTGTATGAGTTTTGATTCTGGGCATTAATGTTGTATTGGGGCCTATTATTTTGATAAGTTTTCGTCACTAAGTTATGCTCCATTAATAATGCAAACGCTGGCTCAATTTTCGATATGTCGCGAGAAAGGATAAGTACTTGGGAATCCGAAAAATTCGAATGCCTTTCTTTCACATTCGTTTGAGTATATAATTTTAAGAGGCTCTAATTCGTTACTTAAATTTATTCTATCTTTTACTCTACATAAAGCTCATTAATTTGTTTGTAGAATTCTATAACATTGTTCTTAAAGGAGATATTTTGAAATAATAATAATAATGGCGCCATTAACCAGGATTAGTGTCGGGAAAACAAAACAAGACCTTATCCGGGCTACTCCGACATATTTGGAGCTCAGGCCGGAAAGGATCTCTAGGACTTAGTCAGGGTCTTGGAAAAGAGATGGTGCCGAACGAGCCCTATAAGGGCCAACGGCAGCGCTCACATCCCGGAACGAGTTACTGGCTTCGGCGTAAACGACCCCTCGTCCTAGGGGCACTCAAATTAAGTTACGAAGCTTCAACAAGCCTCGGATATGGACGGATCTACTGTTGACAACCCACGCAAACGATTTAAGGACAATGAGCTTCGGATATGCACGTGGAATATTAGATCCCTTAATAGACCACGTGCAGCCGAGCAACTAGCAGAGGCCCTAGACTCCTGCAAAGCAGACATAACCGCCATCCAAGAAATGCTATGGGATGGGCCGGACAGAAAGAAGATGAAAAACTGCGACATCTACTACGGCAATTGCTATCGACGGCAAAAGCAGCGCTTATTTGGATGCGGATTTGTTGTCGGAGGCAGACTAAGACAAGAAGTCCTCAGCTTCCGGCATGTGAGCGAGCGCCTCGTAGCAATCCGCATCAAGACTAAATTTGCCAACATCAGACTCATATGCGCGCATGCCCCCACAGAGGAGAAAGATGACGACACCAAGAATGCCTTCTACGAGCTCCTTAACAAGACCTACGAGCAATGCCCTAGCTATGACATTAAAATTGTCCTCGGTGATTTTAATGCAAAGCCAGGAAGAGAGGGTATCTTTGGTGGAATAATCGGAAAATATAGCATGCACAATACCACCTCCGATAACGGATTCAGGCTAACTGACCTTGCGGCGGGGCGAAACATTGTCGTGGCTACCACGCGGTTCCCACATCTCGACATACACAAGGGGATTTGGAGAACTCCTGATCAATCAACAGTCAACCAGATTGATCACATTGCGATCGACACAAGACACTCCTCCAGTATTAGGGATGTCCGTACGTTCCGAGGAGCCAACATCGACTCGGACCATTACCTTGTTGTAGCCAAGGTACGGTTGCGGATATCCCAAACTACGCCAAGACAAACTAATGCTGTGAGAAAATTTGACGTCAGGCGGCTACAATCGCAAGAGATCGCCAAGTCCTTTTGCGATCGAGTGTCTCTTAATCTCTTAAAAGGTCCAATGCCGCCAGCATCAAGCATCGAAGACCATTGGAAACACTGCCAAAACGCCATCAGAGATGCCGCTTCTGATGTGCAGGGTTTCACTCGTCCACCACAACGAAACCCCTGGTTCTATGATGAATGCTGGCAAGCACATGCAGCTAAGTAAGATGCATATAACGCGGCGCTGCTTAGAAAGACCAGAGCTGCTTATGAGCTCTATGAGCGGAAGAGGAGAGACGAGCACCGGCTTCTCAGGAGGAAGAAGAAAGAGCATGAGAAGCGCGCGATCGAGGAAATTGAGAGATGCTACTCCAGGAATGAGGTTCGGAAGTTTTACCAAAAGGTAAAAATAACATGCCGCGGAAACAAACTCCGAACCGAAGCCTGTAGATATTAACAAGGGAACATCGTAGTAGAATCGCAGTCGATGCTGAGGATTTGGAAAGATCATTTCTGCAGACTGTATAACGGCGATGACGGACCAAATACCGCTGTCAGGCAGAATCAACCTTTCAACCTGGACGATGATGACCAACAATTCCGTCCACCCGACCTGGATGAAGTGAAGATAGCCATATCGAAGCTTAAGTCCAACAAAGCTGCTGGAGCAGATGGCCTGACTGCCGAGCTCTTCAAAGCGGCAGGCGATGACTTGGTAAGGAGCATACACCAACTTATATGTAAAATATGGTCGGACGAAAGTATGCCCGATGAATGGAACCTCAGCATTGTTTGTCCAATTCTCAAGAAAGGAGACACTCTGAACTGCGCCAACTACAGAGGCATCAGTCTCCTTAACATCGCATATAAGATCTTATCCGCCGTATTGCGTGAACGCCTGAAGCCGTTCGTCAACAACCTGATAGGTCCATATCAGTGTGGTTTCAGGCCAGGAAAGTCCACCATCGACCAGATATTCACACTACGGCAGATCTTGGAGTAGACCCATGAGCTTCAGATCGAAACCCACCACCTATTCATCGATTTTAAGGCCGCGTATGACAGCATCTATAGAGACGAGCTATATAGAGCAATGTCTAGTTTTGGCATCCCTGCCAAACTCGTCCGTCTGTGCAGGATGACGATGGAGAATGCACGCTGCTCCATCAAGGTCGGTGAAGATCTCAACGAGACCTTTGATGTCCAGAAAGGATTTAGACAAGGCGATGCGCTGTCATGCGATTGTTTCAACATCGTACTTGAAAGAATAGTGCAATGAGGGCAAGACCAAGTATATGCTGTCAAGCAAAAAGGAAAACCAACACCGACGTCTCGGACAGAACGTCACCCTCGACAGATATAACTTTGAGGTAGTTAAGGACTTTGTCTAAATAGGCTCTGCTATAAATACAGACAACGACACCAGCGCTGAGATCAAGCGAAGAATAACTCTTGCCAACCGCTGTTTCTTTGGGTTAAGAAGGCAATTGAGTAGCAAAGCCCCCTCTCGGACAACAAAAGTCTCCCTTTATAAGACTTTAATAATCCCGGTCCTGCTCTATGGTGCAGAGGTATGGACATTATCAAAAATGGATGAGGGTATTCTTGGTTGCTTCGAGAGAAAAATTCTTTGGGCGATCTTCGGTCCCGTCTGCATTGACGGTGAGTGGAGGAGGAGATACAACGACGAACTGTATGGACTGTACAGCGACATGGACCTAGCCAGAAGAGTGGAGATCCAAAGACTGAGATGGCTGGGTCATGTAGAGCGCATGGACACCAAGTAAGTGAAAGCAGTGTATGAGGACGTGTTTTTATTTTAACCGCTTCGTGATTTAGATTCTTAAAGCAAAGTTTAAAAATGTTAAAAGTATTAATTCTGCGGGATAGCAAACAAACAATCCTAAGACAGTGATTTTTTTTTTTGTTTCTTTTTTTGAAAAACAAGTCTTTACGAAAGGAAATAGTATATCGAAATCATACAACTCCCTAGCGTTTATAAAATAATATTTAACAGTCATTCCCACAGCTTGAATTCTCCACCCCCTAACATGTATGTGTGCGGACATTGCAGTGATAATATCCCCGCCGAATGCGACTTTGCTGTGTGTTCGTTTTGTAAGCGAAAACTTCATTTCGTGTGCACTACGGTCACAGAAAATTCATGGAGAACCATGGGATCGAGAAGAGAAGTATGGAAATGCCAATTATGCAGAAATAGTGGAGATGTCCAAAGTACGGCTGCAGTTAGCAGCGCCCCCTCACCCCAACAGGAACACCCATCAAAGAGGATGAGAGAGCCCAGCACCCCCGGTGTCCACAATAGTTTTTGGGACTTCGACTATTTGAATGAGGTTTAAAATAAAACACACAAATTTCTGACGGTGGAATCGACGAACTTTATTGGATGGCGGTCTGATCAAAAAAGGCCCCGAATCGATTTTTCTCATTTCTAAGGTACAAAATCTGTTATACAATTTTGGAATTCAGCCCTGTCCGATACATGTGTGTTTTGGCGGACTTTACCGCCGCTTCCCACAAACCGCCAAAGTGTGGGGATCTGGGTGGAATGTGAATGAACCGAATGCGCTCGACAGCACACCATGATTGTATCTTGTCCTGTGTTTGCTGCTCCAAGAATAATGCACGTAGTTCTTTAAGCTCATTCCGAGCCCCAACAAAATTTGTGCCGTTGTCACAATGAATCTCGCTGCACAGTCCTCTTCGAGTGACAAATCGTTTCAGTGCCGCGATGAAGCCTTGCGTCGACAGGTGCGATACAACTTCGAGATGAGCTGCTTTTGTCGCAAAGCATATAAAGACTGCCACATATGCCTTGTGCGTGCAATACCCTCGTCGCTTCTGCGAAATATGAAATGGCCCACAGAAATCCACGCCAGAAATGTCAAACGGCCTGGAGACGTTGACTCTGCTTGCAGGTAAATTGCCCATAATTTGTTGCCTCAATTTCGGCCGGTATTTGAAGCAATGAAGGCACTTGTCCACTACTTTTTTTGCCAGATGACGAGCGTTGATTATCCAGAAGCGCTGCCTGATAATCGCAATTAAAGCTTGAGGACCTGCATGAAAATTAGTTTTATGTAAATGGACAACGACATTTTGAACAAAAATGGAATTTTTAGGGAGTAGGATAGGACATTTGGAACTGTACGGAATGTTTGCATTCTGCAAACGCCCACCTACTCGAAGGAGTTCGACTTTGTGCTCAGTGCCAAGGAAGGGGTTGAGGTTACTGATGGCACTTTTTGGGCTGATCTTCTTTGTTTTCCACAAATTTCTTATTTCCTCCCGGAAATGAAACTGCTGAATGCTCCAGATTATACGAAGAAATGCGTCTTCCAATTGGTCCGATGTAAGTGCCGAGCTCTGATAATTTGCGCTTTTTGGGGGGTTAGATGATTTGGCTATTCTGTTTTTCAAATTATTGTAAAATTTAATGACGTATCCGAAAATTCTATTGGTTTTTTCGAAACTATTAAACCGTGAAAAGTTCTCTATAAATTTTTCAGTTTCATCTGCGTTTGATAGCAGAACAATTGATTGATGATTTTCAACTTCCATACCTGAAATCCGTACTTTTTGCTTTGGCCAGTTTTCCTTACTCTGGTACAGAAATTGGGGTCCAGTAAGCCAAATACTGTTGATAAGTTCCGAGCTGTAAGCACCACGTGATACTACGAGTATATCCGCCGGATTGTTTTTGGTATTGACATATTTCCAGTTGGCTGTGGGTAATAAGGACTGGATTATCGAAACGCGGTTACCGACGAATATTTCCCAAGACGATGGATAAGCGGAGATCCAGCGCAATACAATTTCGGAATCTGTCCAAAGGTAAATGTTTTCGATTAAAAGGTTAAGATTGGGAACTACCTTTAGGACCAACTCAACGAGCAGAGTAGCAGCACAAAGTTCCAGCTTAGGAAGAGATTTTGTTTTAATAGGAGCTACCTTCGATTTAGCGCTGAGCAGTGTACATTTAATTTCTCCGATAGTGTCGCTGATCCTCAAGTATACACAACACCCATATGCTCGCAAGGACGCATCAGAGAATCCATGTATCTCAGCCCTGGTCTTCTCCGTACATGGAAGTGAAATGTATCTATCCACCTTAATGTTGTTAATATTAGATGCTTCCTGTGGTCGGTGGGCCACTGGCTGATGTGGCCATAGCTGGCCTCCACCTCCGCCAGAGCTCGGTCTTCTCCGTACATGGAAGTGAAATGTATCTATTAACCTTAATGTTGTTAATATTAGATGCTTCCCGCCGAAACTCTTCCCAACGAGTTTGTATCTCCATAGGCAAAGATTCCTACCAACTATTTTTTAGAATCCAAATGTCCTGCATGACGATTTTGCCCTTAACACTATAGGGTTAAAAAGACCTAATGGATCGAAAATTTGCGCCAACTCGGATAATATCGTTCTCTTGTTTATCGTTTTTGACCCGTTTTCCTTTGGCTTTGCAAATTGGAACTCATCCGTTTCTGGATTCCAGGTAATACCAAGGGTTTTAATAACATTGTTGTCATTTATCCTCAAGAACGAAGTGTCTGCCGTTTCTTCCTTCGTGATCGTTTTCATGATTTCAGCACTATTACTACACCATTTCCTAAGATCGAAACCAGCGCTCAACAAAATCGTTTTAACCTCTGAATATATTCTTGATATGATTTCTAATGAATCTCCTCCAGTGATCATGTCATCCATGTAGAAGTCTTCATTAATTATTTTAGCGCCCAACGAATACTTAGATACATTTTGATCGGCCAACATTTTGAGACACCTTGTAGCAATAAACGGGGCAGAAGTTGTGCCATATGTCACAGTCCGCAAGCGATATGCGCTAACTTCCTCCTGCTCTGAGTATCTCCATAAAATACCTTGATAATTTCGATCTTCCTCATGGATAAGTATCTGTCGATACATTTTTGAGATGTCGGCAGTGATGACAAATTTGTACGTACGAAAACGTAGAATTAGGTCATATAATTCATCTTGAATAACTGGACCCTTTAGTAAAATGTCGTTCAATGATAAATTTGAAGTTGTCTTGGCACTACAGTCGAAGACAACTCTTAACTTTGTAGTTAAGGAGTCAGGTCGCAGCACAAATTGATGCGGCGCAAAATATTTTATGTGATGTACTTTTTCTTTATGAACTTTTTCCATATGTCCTAAGCTTTCATAATCTTTCATAAATTCAATATATCTCGCCATGATGTCCTTATTTCTTGATAGTCTTCTCTCCAGATTAAGAAATCGCTTTTGAGCATGACCGAATGAATCTCCCAAGCTGCTATCATCTGATTTTAACAACAAATTCACTACAAATCTTCCATCTTCCTGCCGGCGTACGCTTTTCAAAAACTCTTTTTCACACTTCTCCTCTTCTTTTGACAAAAATGGCTGCTGTCGATTTATCTCCTCTATCTCCCAAAATGTCTTGATTACCTCATTTAGGTCGAAGTCCGAACAAGAAACTAAGCTGCAGATAGCTTGAGGAATAGAAGAGCGCTCATATTTGCCCGAAACAATCCATCCCAATAAAGTTTTTTGGAGAATAGGAAGCTGAGGGCCCAATGTTATCTGGCCGACACACAACAACTGAAAAAAACTATCAGCCCCTATTAGCAGATCTATGCGACTTGGAAGATTAAAGTTGGGATCCGACAGTGAAATGTTTTTCGGTATTTTCCAATTTGATATATCCAACTGATTTGCAGGAAGAGTATTGGTGATGTTTCTTAAGACTAATAGATCTAACTGTAGCTCAAACTCAGAGATTCGAGATCTGCAAGTAGCTTCTGTCTTGTAGTTTATTGCAGCATCCGCCTTTCCAATACCCGAAACTACTAACTTAGATTGACTTTTCTTCAACCTTAACCTCTGCACCATGTCCTCGGTAATAAAATTAAGCTGCGATGCTGAATCAAGAAGAGCACGAACAGGGTACCATTGACCACAAAAATTACGCATGTATACCAGCGCCGTAGCTAATATTACCTGAGAAGGGTCTTTCCTGAATACACCTGACGCCACGTGAACATTGCCAGACGTACTTGATGACAAATGATCGGCAGTTTCATTAACGATGGTCGACGGTTGATTTGTCGTAAACCGATGCAACAACTGATGATGTGGCATCGAACATACCCTGCACTTCGCTGCTTGACACCTTCGCATTGAATGCCCTTTTCCCAAGCAGTTTATACAAAGACTCCGCTTCTTCACTTCGTGAAACCGGGTAACCACTGGAAGTTTATTGAAGGCGGTGCAAGCGCTTATCTCATGAGAATTGGATAAGCAGAATTCGCAAGATACCGACTGCGCAACGAATGATGATTGCATCTGTCCACTTCGGCGATTATTACGAAAGCGAGATCGATTACCAGATGGAATTGTATTTACTTCTGGGCTAGAAAGCTTGGATTCCTTCGACTCCAAAGTTTGACATCGACGATCTAATACGTTTGAAAACTCCTCCCACGTTGGAAGTTTTGAAAGATCGACTGATTCATCCCATTTCGCTTTAGTATCCGCATCCACCTTATCTAATGCTAACGCAATGAAGAAGGCATCACAAATATTCTCATGACTTCCAATAGAAAGCATTGCTGCTCGATGCGAATTGAAACTATCTTCTAAGTTGCGAAGACTTTGGGCAAAACCTTTCGAAATTTTATTCATGCTCATTACTCCGTTTAGGTGCTCTTGAAAAATTAAACTTTTGTTATCAAACCGAGTTTTTAAACGTTTAAGAGCCTTATCGTAATTTTCGGAAGTTAAATCAAACTCCTTAATCGCATTGAAAGCTGCACCCGATAGGTACTTCCTCAAGTAATTAAATTTTTTTAAGGCATCTAACGAGGGGCCCTTGTCAACTAAGCTTGTAAAGATACCTATAAAGTTTGGAAACTCCGAAAATTTTTCAGAAAACGTTGGTAAAGCTACACGCTCCAGCTTCAACCGGGACGCAGGCTGTTGTGCCACAAACGAAGTATTCAACCCGTCCGCAATTGTGCAACTACCCTTCCGGCCCAACAACAGTGATTGAATGAACGATTTCTTCGAAACATAAATATCCTCCAATTCAACTCTATGGTTTAATTTTTCTTCTTCGACGATATTACTTCTCTCCAACGACAATTGCACGTTTAAACCCTGTTTAAAATAGGACTCAATTATGCCCAAACGACATTCTAACACTGCACTAGACATAGTAGAACCTTTTGCAGTAATTAAATTCTTGATTCTAGTTATATTTCCTTTAGTGGAAGACCGAATGACTTTCAACTCAGCAATTGATCGCTGTAGTGGAATTTCTAACCCCCCGCCCGCAAGCACTGCTCCTTTTGCAACATCCTCTTGGTTAGCCATAATGTCAAGCGATTCAAACAACTATATATCAACCCAATGAGAATTGTCTCTGACACCAGCAAATTACTGTGGGGGGAATTCCAGCGAAGACGTTGTGTCCAAAATGTACCACCGAACAAATGCAGTAAAATCAACAAATTAATTTTCCTTTTGAAGAATAATTTCTTCCAAAGCGACCAACAACGATTTATCCCTCAGCACAATGTTACAGCGAACGATGTGACAGCAGCGGCAGAAGCAGTAATGGGAGCTTTTCAACAACGAAATTGATTGATAGAAAGCAAAGTCAACAACAAAAAAAAACTTCTTAACCAATGAGCTTTCACCATCGATTTGCATTACATAGATCGAATTTCTAGCTTTGGGGATTTTATCTCATGAGATACCAATTATTCACCAATTATAGCGATGCAATAAATTATGGATAAAATCTATGTATGTACTTATATGGACAAACCCAAAAAATGAAAGCGGGAAGAATACACGGCAAGTAAGAACTTTTATGGATTTTATTATGCTCGGTTTTTATGCCTTTTTTTTTTTTTTGTTAATTTTTTTTGCAAATATGATCACGTGTATACATACATACATACATATATAATTTCCCTCGATGCAATCGCGCTGATTGATAATGATGATATGTAATTGATGTATGGGAATCAAACTATTCCCGGGTTTCGGCACCAAAAAATGTCCACAATAGTTTTTGGGACTTCGACTATTTAAATGAGGTTTAAAATAAAACACACAAATTTCTGACGGTGGAATCGACGAACTTTATTGGATGGCGTTCTGATCAAAAAAAGCCCTGAATCGATTTTTCTCATTTCTAAGGTACAAAATCTGTTATACAATTTTGGAATTCAGCCCTGTACATATACATATGTTGGAAATATTGGGAAATTGTTCTTAATTCTTTAGTTATTCACAATTTTAAATTCATTTTAATTTAAGAGTAATAAGAATAATAATAATAAGAGTACGATATAATCTTGTTACAATAATGTGATATAATATATGTAAACTCGATAATGTATAAACACCCGGCTACCTAGCTAACAACATCTCAAGTCACAGTAACTCGACTATTCTAGCGGAAATACGTCTACTGAGAGGGGAAATCAAAGAAATTACGGCAAGCTGCGATTTCCTAGCGGCAAAGTACGATGAACTCAACACATACATGAAGAAAAATAACGACTTTATAGAAAACATAAACAAAGAATTGAAAGACCTCAGAGAAAGCAATAAAAAAAAGGATAAGATAATAGAAAACATGCAATCACAGATCAACACACTCGAACAGCAAGCAATTACAAACAATATTGATATTAAAAATATTCCCCCTACACAACAAGAAAGCCTAACAGAAATTGGAAAGGGCATAGGTAAAACGATTAATTGTGAGATAAACGACAATGATATCACAGATATATATCGAACGAAAACAAAAAATCCTGAGAAATCCACAATTGTTGCAACATTTGCATCCCGAATAACGAAGATGAAATTTATCAAACAAACTCGATCCACTCGCTCCATCAAACTAAGAGCTGTAATGGAAAAAATCAACAGCTACACAAACACTAACACAGCTCTACCTAATGCTATTGTGTATGTCAACAATCAACTGACTAAATATAACAAACACTTGATGTGAATGGCAAAGGAGAAAGCGAGACAAGAAAACTGGAGATTTGTGTGGGAAAGTGCAGGAAGAATATTAGCCAGACAAAATGAGAGTACGCAGCCCATATTAATAAGTTCCGTTGACGATATTATAAAAATTGCACGCACACAATAATAACAGTGTTTGTAAACAGAAGAAACACAAAAACTTTTATTGTCAAAATGGAAAACGCAAATAGAAACAATGGCTTACATGTTGATTTGAATTGTAGGGTAATGAATGGTTTTAGCAACATCAACATAAATGAATTAGCAAAAAATAAATGTTGCTACTTGAATTTTAACATAAGATCCTTGCGTAGGAATTAGAACGACTTCTGTTTGAATATTAACCGCTTTGTTAATGCATTAAAAATTATAGTTTTAGTTGAAACAAATATAGAGGAAGAAGAACAAAAGTTTTATAGGCTAGATGGCTTTCAAACTAAATTTCTGAATAGAAAAAATCGCAAAGGTGGTGGAATTTTAATGTTAATTCGAGATGGCTTAGAATACACACCACTTACACCTGAAAGCGTGTCATACGAAAGCATACGAATTCGAATTGTGGAAAACAATAAAAACAAATATGTATTTGGAATTTACAGACCACCAGGTTATAGCAAAAAAAACGTTTATTGGGGAATTCAGAAACGATATTGAACAATTGGGAAAAAGAGATATTGTAGTAATGGGAGATATGAATATTAATGTTAAAGATCTAGATTTATACGGCGTAAAAGAATATTTAGAGATGCTGGCGTCACTGGGGTTATTGAATGTAATAACAGTTTATACTAGAATAGATCCGAAGACGGGAACAAAATCGACAATTGATCACATTTTAATTAATGCAACGGATTACCAAATAAACTCAGTGGTGATTGAAAGCTGTATAACAGATCATTACCCAACCCTATATTTTTCAAATTCGCAACAATCAGTCGTAAAAGAAAAACTGACCAGCATATCACTTATATGCAACGCAAAAGTAAACGAATTAATCGCCGGAACAAATTGGGAAGAAGTGATTAATGAAAATAATGCAATTTCTCTTTACCAAAAACTTGTCGATAAAATGAAAGTCTACAGCTGTAAGAACAATAAAAAAGGAAAGGAAGCATAACCCATGGATGTCATATGACTTAATAGCTAAGTGTAAAAAAAGGGATGAGTTAACAGATTGAGTAGGACTTTCGAACTGGACAAAGAAATAACAACGCAAAAATCTCTTTTTTACAAAACCAAGTTCAACCAAATCAAATCAAACCCCCGAAAAACATGGAGCCTAATCAACGAGATAATGGGAAGGAAAAAGCCTAGCCTAGATGAAACTATAATTAAGAATTTCACTGGTCAATTGTGTGTGAGCAATCTCGCGAGTGGTTTGCTTGACGAAAATAAGTCACCTGGTATTGATGGAATTCGAGCGTTGGATATTAAAACTCACGCGGTAATTTTTGCGCCGATTTTGTGCAAATTTATTAATTTGAGTGTTACACAAGCAAAAATTCCAGAAGCCTTAAAAACTGCAGTGGTCAGGCCAATATACAAAGGTGGTACAAAAAGTCAGCTCCACAATTACAGGCCAATATCCATATTGCCAGTAGAAGAAAAGTGCCTCGAAGAAGTCATAACAAACAGGTTGCAGAATTTTATTGAAAAACACTCCATCATCCACGAAAATCAATACGGTTTCCAGAAAAAGAAAAGCACGGGTAAACTATTAGGAGAATTTGCAAATCATATCAATGAAAGTCTTAACAAAAGTTACCACGTCTTGGTCATATTTATGGACTTTAGTAAAGCGTTTGACACGCTCAATCACTCTAAGCTAATAGATGCTCTCGAACGTATAGGAATACGAGGATTATTGGCCGACTGGCTAAAGGAATATCTACACAACAGGCTTTTTTGTGTCAAGATCAGAGAGCCATAGCCAAAAAGAACATGCAGAATACGGAGTCCCACAAGGATCGAAACTGGACCCGATTCTGTTTATACTATACGCTAATGAGCTTCTCCGCATTTTCAAGCGAGCCAAACCCTTTGCTTATGCCGACGATACAGCGATAGTGGTATGTCACAGATCATTGCAGACGGCAACAACAATAATTCAGGAAGAGTTTGATAGTGCAGTAAAATGGTGTCATGATCATGGTTTAATGATCAACTCATCCAAAACAAAAATGACGCATATAAGAAATCCGCAGTTCAAGGCTACCGAACAACAAATATACTGTAGGAATGATGGCTGCCATACCTCGACTAGCTGCCCTATAGATATAGTTCAAAATTACAAATATCTAGGACTGATAATTGACAATAACTTTCAGTGGGATAAGCACATTGATGAGTTACGTTCGAGTCTTAAAAGAGCATTATACGCACTAACTCATCTGCAGTACCAAACTACAACATCTGTGCTAAAACAAGTGTACTTTGCGCTAGTGGAATCCAAACTAAGATATGGAATACCTGCCTGTGGTAATGCATCGTTAACTCATTTAAAAAAAACTTCAGAAATTACAAACTGCAGCACTGAAAAAGATAAACATATTTACTCGTCGAAATGTAACAGAGAGAGGAAGGTTCAATGTCCTTAAAGTGGAAGATATCTTCAAGATGACGATTATATTAGAGTATTACGACGACACAAGATTCATCACTCCAATTAACCATGGGAGAAACACAAGAAGACGTGCACAAGGTATGCTTCATGAACCCAGACTCTACAACAACTATGGAAGAAGACAGTTGAAATGCATTGTGCCTGAAATCCTCAACACAATTCCGCAAGAACTAAAAAACGCTAGAAATTTTAAAACTAGAAAAAAAAACATAAAGATCTTTCTTTTAAATCAAAATTCGAATAACTGAAGGTTTTTAATCTCAATACAATGTTAAAAAAGTTAAATTGTTAAAATGTTAAAATGTTTTAATCTTAAAGTAAATCTAAATCCAAAGCGATCAAAATTACTTATGTCGAATAATTTTTTTGTGTAAATATATTTATTGTATGTTTATTGAACTAAGCTTACTTAATTTCAATCACTAATGTCAGAAACACAACATTCTGCAGAAAAGCCCCTAAGGCTTCGCGGGAACGCATAACCAATGTAGATTTTATTGAAAACAAAAATTAATTGAATTGAAAAAAAAATGCTCCGGTCCGAAAAGTCTTCGAATCCGCTCCGAGGGACAGCGCAGTAGAGGAAGGCCAAGACTCAGGTGGCGCACGCCAGCCTCAGCCAACTTAACGTGCGAAACTGGAGGCAGCTAGCCAGGGATCGAGCTGGCTGGAGAAGCTTGTTGACTGAGGCCCAGGTCCACCCCGGACTGTAGCGCCACCTAAAGTAAGTAAGTAATAATAATGTTGGAAGGCTAGTCTTCTCACCAAATTCCTGCATGAGTGCCGTTTTTAACTCTCCCCATGTGTTGATCATCCTTTTTCTCACAATAGTTGTCGCCTCACCGTGGATAGTGCTGATGATATTCATCAAAAATAGACGTTGTTCATCTTCCTCGAATTCGTTTAAGTACTCCGAAACAGATTCTACGCTCCGGATATATTGAGCAAGATCTTCTCTTTTTCCATCGAAGTGTTTTCATTATTATTTCTTTTTTTAATTCCATTTTCACTTTTATTATTATTTTTTTATTTTTTTTTTTTATTTTTTTTTTGTTTAATTATTCACTTCACTTCGTTTAGTATATATATATATTTTTTTATTTTATTTTATTGTTTTTTTTTTTTTTTTTGATTTATTTATTTACTTCACTTTGAGAACTTAAGTTCTTTCTTTCGGATACCACTGATTGGTATCTACCGACTGCGCCAATGAAATATCTATCAAATATTTTCTTTATAAAAATAAAGACCCACAAGTAATTTTAAAGTATGTATTTATTAATGCTTCCTCCTTCTTCACTGGTTCACTCAAAACTGAACTTAACTATACATCTTCTTTCTTAATTTATACCTCGGTAGATAAAGAACAACAAGAGGACAGAAATGATTACTTTGCATAATGCAAAAGGCACTTGCATTTTTGCAAGCAGCTTTATGGTCCGGGTACGGATAAAAGTGTTTAATCTGCAAAAGCGTAAGAACGCTATTTGTTTATGTTTGTTTATTGTTTTTTGCATGTGTGGTCCGATGGGCTTAATGAAATGATTATTTGGGCAGTTGGGATCTACTCGTATTTACAAGAACTGCTGATTAGAATATATGAACTCTTTCAGGGAGTTCTGTTATGTGGTCTGTTAAGTCACTATATGTATAAGAGAGCAAACTGAATTGAATTCAAAAATAGGGTGTCTTGTTTATATAAATTACAAAAACGCATTATATTATTAAACACTCCACTGCCCCTGAAACGAAATTTCAGCATATGGGTAGCGCAGCCAATTTGTGGATTGGTTTTAGACAACTTCCATTAGCCGTCTGAATCGTGCCAACACGCATACACGCAAATAAGTTTTTATCACCTTGCCCATCATCCACTTTCCTTTCTTCTTGCACCTACTGCCACTTTGCTATGTTTTGTAGTGATGTTACATACTCCATGCTCCACCTTCTGCAGTACCCTTCGACCTTGGCTTGGATAGATTGGTGTGACGATAGCCGATTTGTAGATAGGCCCAAGGTCGGCTCTGGAACTTCTGAATATGGTTCACCTAAGAAGAAGTGTGCAGGAGCTAATGGATCAATATGAAAATCGGACATGTGACATAAGAGCCTAGAATTAAGAATCACCTCGATTTGTGTAAGAAGCGTATACAATTCTTCGAAAGTGCGAATATGTTCCCCAACTACTCGTTAAAGGTGGCTCTTAACAGATTTTAGTCCCGCCTCCCACAGTCCGACGAGGTGTGGTGATGAAGGGGTATGAAATGCCAGGTAATTCCATCTCGTGACAATGCTTCCTCTACTGTTGATTTCTGATCTTCCGAAAGAATATGATTGTGCACTTCAGAAAGTGTACGTGCAGCACCTCGAAAATTTGTCCCATCGTTATTATAAATGTGTGATGGCTAAAATGCGTTTGTTATGAGGTCACTGACAAGTTCCAGATTTATTGCCTTTGAAATTAAGCACACGAAGAGTGCAATATGTTATATCCCTTGGTGACATAATGTTTTCTTTCGATTTTGGTATCTATACCGATTGGGTCCACATAATCGCATCCACAATGGCCAAAGGGCTTACACCGACGTATTTTAGGTACATGGGCACATAAGTACTGGGACGAGTTGCTAATTAGCTTACGAGAGTTCGAAATGTACCGCAGAAGAAATGCGACACTTCTAACAAATTTCATCCACGTCAAAACTCTAGTTGAAAAGATTTCGAAGGGACAATCAAAAGGTATTGCAAGCAGCGATTGTTGCATTGGTTTCCTTTCTTCCTTTATGCAGCCCGGGTGTTCCTCAAACCTGGTTTCGATAGGCCATGTACCAACTTTTTGTAAAAGGCAATGCGGCCCATACCACCACATACTATGCGATAACAGCTTTCCTGGGGAAATACTACGCGATGCACAATCTGCAAGATTGCACTCCGATCGAACGTGGAACCATCGGTTTCGTGAAATGGTATCCAGTTTCTCTGCTGTTCGATTCTCAACAAAAATTTCCCATAGAGAGAGAACGAATTTTGAGTTTCCCCAAGCAAATGTGTTAGCGAACGTTATTTTTATTGATTTGCAAACAGCCTTCAATAATCTAGCCAGTAAAAGAGCTGCGCATAATTCGACACGGGGAATAGTGAACTGTTTTAAAGGAGCTACCTGGGTTTTAGCTGAAACCGCGGGTATATGACGGCTGCATAAGCGTCGCGAAATCCGTGAAGTTGAACTGATGTATCTAATAATCCAATTAGACGAGGAATGGAAACCTTCGTTAGAATCTTAAATTACCCTCGATATTAACGCAACTGTGTTACGTTAGTATCCGGAACATCATTATCCCATTCGATCTTAAGATGTCATAGGTCTTGAAAAATGATTTTTAAAAGGATAAAAGAAGGTGCGAGAAACCCAAGTGGATCGTAAATGCTAGCTACATCTTTGAGAATCTGTCGTTTTGTAACATTATAACAAGGCGTAAGACTTAAGCGAAAACTAAAAACGCCTATTTGGGAATTCCAGTATAATCCTAAGACCTCAACCCAAGGGTCACCATCGCTTTCCATCGAATAAGCTCCTTCTGGCATTCGCACACCCTCTTGCCGAAATTTAGCATAATTACCTTGCCACTTACTTGATGTGAACTCTCCTTTCGAAAGAAGTTGGATTAATGATTTCCTTTTAAGCATCGCTTCGTCCAGCACATTTGCTCCTGACACCATTGCACTCACATAAAAATCGTTGTTTATGATTTCGGCTGTGATAGGAAATTCATTTTGATGATCCGTTGCCAGCTGAATTAATTGAAAAGGTCCACGACGTTCTATAAGTCACTGTACATAGTTGGTAGTGCTCTATAGCGTCAGCAGGTGATCTTCACCAAACAGTTCGAAGGTAGTCCCTTTGTTGTTCTGACACCCAAATTTGACAAAACATTTTCATGACGTCAGATGTAAAAACGAATTTGTATTTCCTAAATCTCAAGTTTACAGAAAACAAGTATCTCTGCTTAGGAGGGCCTATCATCAGACATTCAATAAGTGACGGACCGTTTGTTTCCTTGAATGACCGGTCGAAAACAACACGAAGTTGGCTGTCAGGCCTGAGAACCACATGATGTGGTAAGTAAAACACTTTACGCCGAGCGATGCATGTTGTTACCATATCCAGCAAATTTCGCCTCACGTTATGAATCAGCAAGTATTTTGGTCGATGCACATCGAAATGACGCCCCTACCCTAAGAATAAGTATTCTTCCATTTCTACGCTTTAGCCCAAGTCTTTGAATGCATGACTCGGAAATAAATAGAAGTAAAAGTAAGAATAGAAGTAGAGGTAATTGGACGTCTTGACGATTGTCTCAACAGCCTTTCCAATAGCAGTAGGCAGTAAGGTTTGCGTCAGGCAGTGTATTGTATATAGTAAGCGAATGATTGTTTATTAAGCGATTCGGCGAATGATTAAGAAAACGGGAACTTGTAGTTGGACCAGAATCGACTTCATTACTAGTTCGTGAGGAGTTTAATGCAATTTAAATGAACCAAGGTATGGTGACGAGTATTATACCTTTTGCATCGCGCTTTACTTTGGGAACGAGACGATGTATGGCCGCTGCGGAGATAGTTAAAGCACAGCCTGTTTGTCTTGACAAAATCTCTTTTGGCCTGAATATCCATCGATAAAAAGTCTGTACCCTGGTGCAAAAGGAAGAATTCCTACATTTGGGACAATTTAAAGATGACGCAACATGCATACCTTTTACTGCAGTTTGTTTTGACCTGACTGATTCACGAGTATGCAGTTTGCAGATTTACAAGGCTTCACACCGGCTTTTCAAAAATTTAAGAAATTCACTATGGGTTGGGTGGGTGTGTTATCTTCACCAAGAGTAAGCTCTGACCATGCTTGATGTATATCCGAGTCAACTTTATTTAACAGAAGATAAACTAACCATGGGTCTCTGATTAAAGGATTGCTAGATGGTAGTCCCCTGACAACTCTATCTGCTCCATCCGATATTTTACGCATTGTTATTGAATTTGGAGCATGAGTAGATGATAAATCCAAAAAGGTTATAATAAAGTTATTTTATTAGTTATTTCCTAGGCGATCCCATGCCTGAATATACGTAGCATAAGATATGGGAATATGATTAAGTTAAATCAAAGCCTCACCACGTAGAAAGCATTTAAATTTAAAATTTTTGTATGGGAGTGTTGGCCATTGGGGATAGCTTCCTGAGAAAGGCTCAATTCTAATGGGTGGCAAAGGTGTATCACCCTGCTGAGGAGATGATGCCGTTGTGGACTTGGTAATACAATTTATGCATCATTAGGGCATTCAGATCATTTCCTTTCCCTAATAGACACAAGTAAAATGGATTTAATAATTAAATATCTAGATTTAAGTTCGTCGTATTCAGCGGCAGTATCTGCGTAGACTTCCTGGTTAGCAAACTCGTACAATGACTCCTGAGACTCTTTGAATTCAATTCACAATTCAGTCCACTTTTTTAAGCACACCTCCAATGCCTTTAATGAAATTGTTTCTAAAATTGTTTCCATATATGATGCCAGTTTGGTTAGTTAGCCCTTTATATGACCTCGAATAGAACGACTGCAAGTTGGCCTTTAAGATAAACGAATCGTTTAGAGTTTGTAGTACGTGTTTGATTAATCCCTCAATTTTCTAAAAGTGAAACTCTTTTGCAAGAAGAAACGGAAGCTAGTATCTGCCACCACTGATCTAGGATGAAAATCAGCAACCACTATATGTAATATGCACACGAATAACAAATTCCAAAACAGGTCTCCAAATAATCTACACGAATATCAATTAATTGAAATTTTATAAAAAATCCGGTTCGATATGGATCAGAGTGATTGATAATATTTCGACGAAATCCAACGATGATAAGTAAGAAAAACAGGACGACGTCCAACGATTCGCTAAGATGATAAATCGAAACGAAAGTCCCAAAGTTCTTACAATTTATTCCCGTCTTCTATTGTGGTTCCGAACCAAATGGAGGAGAAAAATTGTTTAATTGTACATTTGATCAAGAAACTATTAGACAAAAGAGAGTGGAAAAGGAAATGCAAAACATAGAATTCAAATTACGTTACACTGATTAGAGCTTATGAAATTAAGTGAAATAAGATTACGATTAAATTACTGGATCTAATTCAATAAAAGTGTGTCTTGTTTATATAAATTAAAAAAACGCATTATATTTCTAAAGACAATCAATTTTATGTTTAAACCTGCTGATCTTATCGATTTTGTAATTTTTTTAGGTTATCCTAATCTACCTAAGATTCTATGGGCTCAGACTGACCAGTCCACAACCGGATCGAGAAAAAAGTTTATAATACTAAGGATATACAGTTAAAGATGTTGGCACCACAACATCTAAAAAAATACCCACTGGCCGAAGCCCGTGGCGACCAACCAACCGTTCGTTCGAATAAAACGCGGACCAATTCTTTACTTTATTTCGAGATTCCCAAATTACGAGTAGAACTAAACTTAAAATCTAACTTATCCTACTCCACACCTTTGTATCGATGCATTTGGTGTATAGCGCGTGCAAGGGTTTTAGGTTGTATCAGCAGTTTCCGAGTTCGAGTCGTGGGAAACAGTTGTTAGTTTCCGTCACACGCGTCGTGTTACTGCTACTTACGTTGGGTGGTGAAATACAATGTCCACAAGTGCATGCATGAAGTCAAGGTGACTTCTTATCTTTCGACTTGTGGAATCGTGGCGCGTTAACTCCTCCCCCTTTAAGAATCTACGTCCCGTAGATCATTCTGATGTTGGGATGACCTGGAATGATGGGGCTCCAGGCTTGACATTCGTATTGGCGGTATATGGAGCTTAATGTTAATTTTGTGCCACACAATACATTCATCTTCGTTGACTTTCTTCAGGGCGTTTTGTTCACAGACGGTCAGATTACTTATAGTAAGGCATTTTGCGACGACACCATATGTCTCCTCGTGATTCACCAACATTCGGTCAAGTGGTAGATTGACTTCCCTTCCGTTGAAAATCGTCGCTCTTGTTATCAAGAAATTGTACTCGATCTTGCTCAGTTTAGGGATTGACAGGACATACAGCAACATAGTGTCATTTGTAAAAACTGACGGAATCCCATACTGGAGCGCTTCGACTTCATTTGCATAGGGCAGCGTCTCGAGTTCGTTAATCACCCTGTTTACCTCTCCTCTGTCTAGTAGATTTGTATCGACGATGCCGCTCTTTGCCATTTGACATGCCCTTACCACTTTATTGATTTCTTCTTTGATGATCGTGATTTCATTGATTGCATCCTGCTCGAATCTAGCCTTGCTGGATGCCGCTACTTGGTTTTTGGAACTTTCGATGACCCAGTTGATTTTTCTCGTTATTTCCTCAGTTATTGAAAGGACCTTCTCATTGATGCTATACTGCTGGTAGTTTTCTTCTATCAGGTCTTGTTCACTTCGCAGAACCTTATCCCAATTAGTTGCGTCTGGGTTTCCAGGCTGAGCCAATCCAGTTGATAGATCTTGTCCTCCTGGTCGTTCTTCCTTGAAGTAGGTTGAAGCGTTCGTTGATCTGTGCCAGATGGTGTTCCGCTAGGTTTTTTGTTTCCTGCTTAGGAATTTCGCTGGCAACGAGGTCAGCCATTTTTTTCAGTATGTCTTCAAGCTTCTGTAGGTAGACCATGTGTATTAGCTTAAAATTGTCATCGATGATCCAGGCTTTACCATCCTTGATTGATGCGATTGGCGAATGGTACTCGAGAATGTGGAACCCTTGCACTGCACTTGCTAGTAATATTCTGCGTAATATAGAATTTTAAATGATTATGGCAAAGATAAACGTTTCAGTGAACCTGCATGTAAAATTGATAATGATTTTACAATTTAATTAAGATTTATAAATAATTTAACATTTTCAGAATATAACAATTCTACTCTGATTTTAAATAATACATATTTAATAAAATTAATATAGGATCGTGTCCATACAATTAAATATATAAATTTTACTATTAAGGAATGAATTAAGTTTACAATGTTGGTTGTAAAAGGTTTTTCTTTCCTTTTTCTTAACCATTGAAATGGTTAAAATGTCAACTGAATCTAATTTTTTCAGCAATAGTTATACATAATAGTTTTTATTTTATGGTGCGAAATTTGTGCTATATGTGCTGGCGTAAAATTAATATGTGTACGTAATATTATTATGCGTGCGTAAGTGTGCTATTATGAGTTTCTAATTTGTGCCTTGTGGATTTTACGACCAGTGGTTGTGACCACTGTTACCTTATTATCCTTCTCCACCACCTCTTTTCGATAGAGTGGCTTATGCTTGCCTTGGATTCTTTTGTAAGCGGTGTAAATTATACTACCTTTCTTGAACTTTTTAGGTGTGGATCTTTTGGAATTTCGCCATTTATTGGCTATTTCCTGTTTTTTATGCAGTCTAGCTCTAAGGTCGCTGTTAGCTTTAATTTGAAAGTTTACTAGATTCTGAAAGTTTATTCTGGAAGTTCGGTTAAAAAAGATATCGGACGGCTTATTGTTCGTGACTGAATGAATTGTGGTATTATACCTGTCAACTGCAATGTTTAGAAGTTCCCGTAAATTCAAGTCTTTGTATTCTGCCTTTAGACGGCGGTAAATTTCTAGGATTGTAGAGTGAAATCTCTCAACCTGTCCATTTACTTCACTTCGGTTTACTGGTGTCTGATGCGTTTGTATGTCCAGCATTTTCACAAAGTTCAATACAATAGGACTGAGGAAACTTCTTTCATTATCAGTTACTATCACTCTCGTAACAGTAAAGTAATGCAATACCTTCGCGAACTTGTTTCTTAAGTAAATCGAGGACTTATTTTTTATATGAAAAAGCTTTGCAAATTTGGAGAATTTGTCGATACAGCTCGTAAACTTCTCGTTCTGAATCTCCATTATATCAATATGTAAGATTTCGCAAGGATAGGAGGGCACAGGAGTCTTGTGGAGTTGCGGAGTAACTGGATGTCTGTCATACTTATTTAAAAGGCAGATCTCGCATGTTTTAGTATACTGCGTGATCAGACTGTTCATCCTTGGGAAATAGTACTTTTCTAAGATTTGTTCTTTGTTTTCTCTCGCATTCCTGTGTGCTCTCCTGTGTTCCTTGCTAATCAACTCCCAAATTCGCTCCTGGTTCCTAACATCTTCCACTACTCTTTGTGTCAACCTAATTTTGTAATGTTTAAAGGTTTCAAGATATACCTCCTGCAAGAGACCTATATAAGGCTCAGGTATTTAGATTCCATTGATGGTGTTAGGATTTTAAAATCTGAATTAATTGCTCTTTTTCTAACTTACTGAAGGCGAAATAATGTCTGAAGAAGCCCGGATGTGGCTGCTCTTTAATTTCCAGACCTTTCCCAATTTTTATAATGATTTGATTACGAAATACATTGAGTGGGACTTCTACATGTGGTATTAAATCTGAAGAGTCTTGCATTGATTCATTATCCGCCCCAATCATTTCCGCATAGGAACCATTCTCTGCGGCTTTCACTGTTTTTGATTCTGCAGTGTTAGTACCAGAGCTACCTTCTTCGGCTGATTCCGTTAAGGAATCCCTCATTGTATTTAATTGAGGTATTGGTAGGCAACTACTATTAAAGGTCTTCAGCCTAGAAAGAGCATCGGCCACCAAATTTGATGTACCTGGTTTATAAATTAATTCGTAGGTGTACTCTTCTATGCCAGCTTTCCATCTCTTCAGTTTAGCGTTGAAGTTGCCATTTCCCAACGCGAATGTTAATGGTTGGTGATCGGTGAAAATCCGCACTTTTTTAGCACCGTATAGGTATGATCGCAAATTATCAAGGGCCCAAACGATAGCCAACATTTCTTTATCGTTGGTTGCATAATTCTCTTCGGTCTTATCAAGAGTCCTAGAGATATATGCAATTGGTCTATCATTTCCGCCCTCGCCTTGAGACAAAACTGCGCCTATTGCGTAGTTCAAGGCGTCAGTCGTTAGATTAAATGGTTTTTGGAAATCAGGAAACGCTAGGATTTCCGCAGATGTCAACAGAATTTTCAAATCATTAAAAGCTCTAAGTGCTTCATCATTTATATTGATCGGAACACGAGTGGATTCATTCGCCTTAACTCGAGCATGCTCACCCCCTGTAAGGTTAGTCAAAGGCTTCGCTATCTTCGCATAGTCGCGAATAAATTTCCTATAATAAGATGTTAATCCTAGGAATGATTTGAGTTCTTTAAGATTCTCTGGGGGTTTAATTTTTTGGATCCCATCAACCTTTTTAGTATCTGGCTTGATGCCGTCAGGAGTTATAACGTACCCCAGAAACTCCACTTCGGTTTGCATGAAGTGTGTTTTTTCCAAGTTTACTTTTAGGTTTCCTTCTTTGAGTCTGACCAAGACGGTTTCGAGATTTCTCAGGTGATCTTCTTCACTATTACCAAAGACGATTATGTCATCAATGTAGACGTAACAAATTTTGACAATATAAGGTTTTAGCACATCGTCTATCATACGTTGAATTATAGCAGGGGCATTTTTTAGCCCGAAGGGTAGTCTGAGAAATTCGTATTTGCCGTTCAATGTTGAAAAGGCTGTCTTTGGGATGTCTGTCGGTTTCATCGGTATGTGATGGAACCCAGAAGTCAAGTCGAGAGTTGTAAAGAATTTAGCTTTGCCCAGACTGGCAAGAGTGGAATTAATGTCGGGGATAGGATACGTGTCTGCAGTTTGAGTTACCTTGTTCAATCTTTAATAGTCGATGACCATTCGATATTGTTTTTCGCCATTTTGCTTTGGTTTTTTCGGAACCACCCAGATCGGCGAATTGTAAGGGCTTCTGGAAGGTCGAATTATGTCCTCTTCAAACAACTTAGCTATCTCCTTTTCCACCTCTCCTCTTAGACAGGCAGGATAGGGATAGCTTTTAGTATATATTGGTTCATCGGTGCTCGTTCTAATGTCGGCAAGGACACAAGTATCAACTACTACTCTCGCATCGATGGGACCAAAAAGTGAATCGTATTTCCCTTTTAGTTCATATAGTCTGGCTTTAACGTTTTCAGGGAGCTTGGGGTCTATTATTGAATTTATTCCTACGGACAAGTTTTCTTTTAAAGGTATTTTAATATTATGTTTAAGGGTCAATATATTTTTCTTTCTATCAATGAGTGCCTCCATTTCCTTCAACGTATCATCTCCTACGATACCGTCAAAGGAATTGAGACCTGGTAGGACATGAAATTTGACAAGAGTTTGACTATTCGCATATTTAAAAAAGTTCCCTTCGACGTATTCTGAGGTACGTATTTTACCACCGGCTGCCTGGACACTAAAGGGTTTTTCTAGACTAATTGTTTGTTATTTTATTCGATCGGTAATAAAATTTTAGCCCGCCCCTGTATCTATAAGAAACCTCAAGGTTGCTCCATCCCGTGTAACATATTCTATATATGGTACGCTGGATGGGCGTCCGACATAAAATTTAGCACATCACTGGTTTTCTCAGCAGCAGCTTCCAAGTATTTTTCTACTGCTTCGTCTTTGACAGTAACGGTGTTGAAAAGTCTTTGATGCTTTTGAGGGTGGTTATCTGATCTTGCTCCTCTTTTCAGGGAATAATTCTTTTTAGGGCGATTGACATAATCTACTTGCTTTGTTTGAATTGAACGGTCCACCTCCATTTTTTCGTTAGGTTTGGGACCTACCCTCGGAGGGGGGCCATGTTCACGAGGAGTGTGCCTCTGCCCACCGGCATGTCGAAGATTAGGATGAAACTTCCTAGGTGGGACAGTAGGTCCCTCTTGAGAATGAAAAGTTTGGTTAATAGGGGAAGTAATCGTATTTGGGCCAGTATTGGCGTGGATTGAATGATTCCTAAGGTTCAAATTCTGCATTTCGAGACATGCTGAATAAGCTTAAGGGAGAGTTTTTGGTCTTTCAACTATTAATAGCCTAGATAGGTCGCCGTTGATGCCACGGATAAAATCATCTAGAGCTCTATTTCTGTATGTTTCGACTAGTGCATTAACTGTTTCTTCCGTGTAGGATTCTGTTTTGAGCTTGTTGACCATCAGGGAAAGTTGATGGTTAACTGCAGCATAAAATTCATCCAACTTGCTTGATCTTTGTGAGAGCTGATTAAGTTGGTGTTCTAAAGTTCGCATGTCCCTCTTATCCGCATAATGCAGAGTGAGACACTGCTTTATTTCCTGCCAATCGTTGTCAAATATGTTGTATGAAACTAGGGCTGCATCCGCAGAACCCCTAACCTTTCCACGTATGTGCTGCAAAATCGCACGATACAGTTGTTTGGTTCGGATGATCTCAAAATCTTTCAAAACTCCCTCCACAGCATGAACCCAAGAGACGTATTGGGTTGGGTTTCCTGTGAAAACCTGCAATTCCTTTACGCTATCCGGGAGCCTGCTAATTTCCTTAAGATCTGCTTCCGTTTGAGGTGGGCAGAGTGACGCTGGCGTTATTGGCTCATTCACTATGGTAGAGCTTTGTGATTCCTCCAAAAAGGCTAGGCGATTTTGTAAGCTCCTTAGTGTTTCTTCAGAGATAGGAAGTGATATTCTCCTATCTTCCAAAGCCTTCAACCGAGTTTCCATTGCCCTTAGCTGGACTAGCACGGTATTAAGACCACCGGTAAGTTCGGTTACTGCGTTTTGCAGAGAATCCATTTTTGGCAGGCGATAAATAAGGATAAAAGGAAATTAAGTCTTACCTGTAATCAAGAGGTCGATTGGACTCTTTGCCACGGATGGTACATGCACCGAGGTACAAGCACTGATTTTATATTTTAATATTTTAATTTTATTTAGTTAGCTCAAAGCAAACTATTTGTTAAAACGAGCATAGGCACTGATTTTCAACAAATCACTTTTTTGGTTGAACGCACCTACGCACAGTGAAATCACATGGATTTTAATATATATTTTTGAATCACAAAAATTAATAATTTTTTTCTTAGCATGGATTGCAAAACAATTTTTTATTTATTTTTTTTTGATTTTCAAAATTTCTTAAAACTACTTTTCTTTTTTGTAACACACACGAAGCGTAGTTACAACACAAAATAGTGTTGTACTATATATTACTATATATTATTTTATTTTGATGATAATAAACTGAACTGTACTCGATGATTTTCATGTAAGTAGTTGTTTTATGGCTGAATCCCTCGAAACTACCCACACAAAACCTTTTCCTGTTCCTACTGTAGATTTAGATTCTATTCCTGAAGGGTTAAGAAATTTCACTTTAAGTAACCTTGATTCACATCCCAATACTTTATGCCAGTCCAGCAATTTTTAAGAGTCCACGCTAACACTATTCCAGATTTTGACGCAGACGTGAATGAACTAAATTTATTCCTTGAAAGGATAGATTCAATTGCTCAGTATTTTTATGATACCAATAATACGAATAATTAACAAAATGTGATGATATTTAGGAAAATCCTTATAAAAATGAAAGGTTCAGCAAGGGAAGTAGTAAATATCAGTGGATCAACCACAATAAATTAAACAAAAAAGGAACTACATAAAATCTAATTTTAGCGACCATCGTAACGAGTTTTGTTTACCGTTCAATCTCAGTCATTTGACACAGGCTATACATGAAACACCACAACAATTTTACGGCAAAATATTAAATACCATATCCAACTATTTGTCGATTAATGAACAGAATCTAGCCATTAGAAAAATTAAAAATTAAAATTAAAATCTAGCTAGACTTCGTAATCCATACGGGATTACGGTTCGGACAAAAGAGCCTTGTTAAATGACAAAAGCTTTTAATTTTATTAAAAAAGAAGAGAAAATTAGATATTTACAACTAGAAACAAGTCCTTCTAATTCTCAGCAACGCAAAAATTCATTTAGAACTTCTAATAGACAATTTCAGTCGGCATCCCAAAATCGCACGTCGAATTCACATCAGCAGACAAGTTTACCAAATGCATATCCTCTTTAACTGCAAGTTCAATCCCAATTTTAAGGTCGTTCTCTTCAACCACAAAAACAGCCACATCCGTCAAATCTTCCCACAATCGAGTATACACAAGTTTTCGGCAATAGTCCAAATGTATGGAAACCCAACTCAAATAGGAACAAAACTGCACCAAAACCGACCAGAATGAGCATATCGACAGCTAAGTCAACCACCATTTAAAGACCCCATAACTCCAATTCACAAGAAACATATTGCATCGAACAATATTACAATAATCAGACACAACCTGAGGTCGAAAGTGCACAATGTGAAAATTTTGAGCATCATCTCAATAATAGCGAAGATTAGGATTTTCTTCTACATAGCATAAAACTACACTTCCTGCATTCTAACTTTAGACTTTAACATTTATTAATCTATACGCGAGCCACAAAAACTTTCGTTGATCCCCTTATTGTAAATAAATACTTTTAAAATTTTAAAAATGAGCCTTTTGTAGTCACGACAATCTCAAGAATTTAAATACCAGTAACTACACAATCAGGAGAGATTTGAATACCTAAACAAACTATTCAACATTGCGAAATACCAGAAAATATAATCTTTTCCATTTACGGGTGGGCACAAATAGAAATACATAACATGCCAGCGCATGACGTACATTTTACTATTTTATACCCAAGCCCCCTTGAAACCATTTTGAGTTTTACCATATGAGTGTTACTGATTTAATGATAACAAAGCAAGAAGGACTAGAAAACCTTATAAGAAGTGACCATATGAATGAAGAATGAAAGAAAAAAATAAAATCCTAGTACACCGTTACCCCTTTGTACATAAAACAGATGTTAATAAATAAATTCGAATGATTCTAGAACATAACACTATTCCTAAACATAACAATTTGAAAAAGGCAGATGCGTCCGGGAAAAAGATTTTTTATTTACTTTAAATTTATTTTTTATTTAATTTAAGATTGAACTGGGTTTATTAGAAAATAATAATTCTGAAAGTGTTTAGAATGTTGTTGTTGTAGGTGTGTTTCGATAATTAAACAAAGCAGAGCTAAAGACTTTCTGAAAATCACTTTTCGTTGGTGTTTTTTCTATGCAAAATTTCTTTAAAATCGCCTAAATCGTTTGAACGCCTCTTTCCGCGAGTCCATTTGACCCAGGATGGTATGGCGGACTTTTTAAGGCAATAATGCCATTTGCATCTAATTTGCCCTTTGTCGATTTTATTCGCTAAATTAACTTTAACTTGGTGACGATGGCGCGATTGTATCTTGATCAATTTTTACTTTTGCACTTAAATTATCCACTTTTGTTCCTAAAGAGTTTATCCTTGTCGCCAAAATAATATGAATTACTCTTTTAAAATAAAATACGTAGAATTCTAAATAACGCTAAACAAAATTACAGTACATCGAGAAGGAATCGAAGAAGGGCGCAAAAATATTTTCATCCGTATTTATACCGAAAAAAGTTCAACATCTATTTTGATCACTGGTTATTCTCCAAGAAAGATGTAAGCTCTGGATTGACACTATGGAGATTAAAACTCGATGAATTCAATTATAATATCATTTACAAAAAGGGTATCCTAAATTCGAATGCTGATGCACTTTCCCGGGAAAAAACCTGTGATCTCAACACAAATGAAACTAGCAATAAACAAGCTTTGGATAGCACTGCTCTTAAAGAAAAAAAAATACTGACTCAATGTAAATGAAAACCCAGATATAAATGACATTGAATCCAGCGTCGATTATTTCGAAAACTCTGTCAATAGGACTGTACACACAAGTTATGAAAATCCCGTTTTAGAAATACCATTGCAGAAACACCTATTAATAATTTTAAAAATCAAATTTTCATAAAAAAAATGTTATTCATTCTCCCAAAACAAGTAAAAAAATACGACATGGATACGACACAAAAAAAAACAGCAGCTCCTTTAACAACACAGGACTTAATTCCCCGATTTACTAAAAATACATTTAAAAACTCAGCATTGAACCTAGTTATCTCTATCCCTATATTTTAGAAGCCATATTTTGTGTTTGGCTCAAGAAAAATGGGGGTAGGCTAACGAAACCACGAGGTTATTATATATCAATCGATTCGTTTTGAAGAGAAGAAATGCCAGAAAAAAATTTTAAAATCCTAGATTAATTTTTTTTGCCCTATTAGCAAGTGTAAGTATCCTTCCATGTCCTTTAAGGGGCATTTCATACCATTTATATGTCTATAACTTTATAAAGGCACACCCGATTTGAATATAGTTGAATTACCTGGTTAGTGCATTTATTGCAAAAGAGATCGATATATCAATCATTTATCTGTGCTCTCTAGATCCGGAGAAGTGAGCCAAAATATAATTTTTTGCATAGGCAAAAAATCGCAATCAGTCGCGTGTCATTGCAATCAACAGCGCATCAGTGGCTGAAGTAGCCCATAGACGTTATACATGTGCGTGGATCTGTATGTATTTTAGGTAATGTCTATGGCGCTGTTGTCACACCGATCCAAAGAAATTGAAAAATTTCAATTTTGTGGATTCGTGCACGAACAAGTATGAGGTCTGTGGCGTTGTATGTGGATTTTCTGTCATTTGAGTGGTGAATTTCATGGAGTGTGTGTGTGTGTGTACCACCATCAGAGCTAAAATATCCGCACTCTTATTTGACATGTTTACTCCGCAAAGAACAAATACGAAATGAATGTTTATAGATTTGTATGAAGTCTGTGGCAAAACGGCCTCACACGGATCCACGCACATGTATAACGTCTATGGGCAACTTAAGTGTCATGTTCACATAACGGATATTCTCTCTTTCTTTGTTTTCGTTTTTTTTGGCACTGGTTGACCTACTGAGAAGTGCGATTGCACTCTTGAATTGATTTTTAAATAGATAAGTGTTTTTCGAGAAATGCTATAATTATAGATTATACGTGTTTTTCTTTGTTTTTTATTTAATTTGGTGCATTTTGACTATTCGAGAATTACGGTGAGCTTAATTTGAGATAATTGTGAGATCTGCTAATGCTCAGCGTAAAAGGTTAGCCCGGCAAAGAGAAACAATCAGTTGCCATCGTATTATGCATGGAACAATAACAAGTGGAACAGAAGGAAAAAGGGTAAAATAGTAGAAGGCTATCAGGGCATTAAATATGATACTGCCATAGGGAGAGTATATACTGGCCATCCCAGCCAACACGAGTGTTTCTTCTTAAGACTACTCCTTATAGGTTATATACAGTTATAGTTATAGTTATAGGTCCCACCTCATTTGTACCTCTACGGACTGTAGATACTTATATTTGTGACACTTATCGACATGCTTGCCTTAAACGAGGCTTACTAGAAGACGACGAACATTAGAATGCAACTTTGTCAGAGGCCCCCTGCAAACAGCAAAACAACTTCGGTGTCTTTTCGCTATCCTACTTATGTCGTGCGAAAATAGTAAGCCTTTGGCTCTATGTTTGCGTCCATTTGGTCTTCCTCAAAATAACAGAACAATAATAATCAAAATACTGAGCTATTCCGGGAGACTTCTTACGACATCGATAGTCGCACTCGGTACATTATGGAAAATGAACCAAAATTGTTACCAGACCAAAGACATATATATTCTACTGTATTTAATAAAGTTGCGATGGCGATGGCGCGATAGTTAGCTCATTGGACTATCACGCAGAGAGTCTGGGTTCGATTCCAGGCTGAGTCACCAACAATTTTTCAAATCGCCATCACCCTTTCGGCGGGCAATGGCAAACTCCCGAAAGTAAAAAATTGCCTACAAAAAAGCTTCTAAGGAGTGCCGTTCGGACTCGGTGATAAACCGTAGGCCCTGCTCAGATGTGACAAAAATGAAAACATGAGCAACACAAATGGGTGTCAAGAAGCTAGGCCATGGCCCATACCGGGCTGCCAGCGCCACAGTGTTTTTTTTTTTTTTTTTTTTTTTTTATTTAATAAAGTTGCCAATCAAATGGGAGGCATATTTTTTCTTGACGCTCCAGGCGGCACAGGGAAAACGTTTGTCACAAAGCTTTTACTCACTAAAGTACGACTAGAGAAAGGAATAGCTTTAGCTGTAGCTTCATCCGGCATTGCTGCTACGCTACTTCCTGGGGGTCGAACAGCTCACTCTGTTTTTAAACTTCCATTAAATCTAGCCGCTAATGATTCACCTGTTTATAATATCAGCAAATCGTCTCGAGTGGCTCAGGTTCTTAAGCGGTATAAACTTATAGTTTGGGATGAATGTACAATGGCCCATAAAAAAACGTTTGAAGCAATTAACAGAACACTGCAAGACATATTAGATTGCAAGTCTCTGATGGGAGGTATAACCATTGTATTGTCGGGTGCCTTTAGACAAACGCTTCCAGTCATCCCAAAAGGAACCAAAACAGATGAAATCAAAACTTGCCTTAAGTCTTCTTTCCTGTGGTACCATGTGCAAACAATGAAACTTTCTACAAATATGAGAGCATATCTTTATGAGGATCAATTATCAGGCCACTTTGCTCAAAAATGAATTAAACTTGGAGAAGGAAAGATGACCCTTGACAGAGATGGTAATTTAAGTCCTGATCAAGTCAGTACTGTGATGTAGTCAGTTGATGAAATAGTGAAAAGAGTATTTCCAAACCTCAAAAAAAAAAAATCAGAATCATAGATGGCTATGCGAAAGAGCTATTCTTGCACCAAGAAATATCACTGTTAATAACATCAATAGTCAAGTCCTGAATATGATACCTGGAAACTGCCATACCTACAGTTCGATTGACACTGTGGTCGACCTATCGGAATCTGTTAACTATCCAACTGAATTTCTAAATTCATTAGAGCCACCAGGCTTACCCCCCCATCTACTGCAGTTAAAAGTTGGAGTTCCAATCATGCCCTTGCGAAACCTAGATCAACTTCACATTTGTAATGGGACAAGAGTTGTGGTTAAAAAACTAATGCATCATGTTATCGAAGCAACTATTCTCACTGGCTGTGGCGAAGGAGAAGACGTTGTTCTACCACGTATTCCTCTTATACCATCAGACACGCCATTTCACTTCAAAAGGCTACAATTCCCGATTCGCCTGAGTTTTGCCACTTCTATTAATAAATCTCAAGCGCAAACTCTAGCTATTGCTGGTTTACAACTAGAGGAGCCTTGCTTTTCCCATGGCCTATATGTAGGATGTTCAAGAGTTGGTAGTCCATATAATTAGTTAATTTATACCCCAACCGAAAAAACACGAAACATTGTATACACGGAAGTTTTTTAAATGTAATAAGTTACTTCAACTTCAACATAAAATGATATACGATATATAGATATCGTATATAGAAAAAATCATGAATGTTTACAAATCCCTTTTTTACTATAGGCCAAACACTCGAAGCAGTGAAACTAGATTTATTCATAATTTTTCACTATGTCAAAGAACGAAGTACGACCGTAACCCTCCAAAGCAGAAATTTCAACTCATAGAAAGCCCTTGAAATTATACATGCAGATACGTTCACTATCAAATCCCAAAAATTCGAACTTTAATAGATACATTTTTAAAATATGCACAAGCATACCCTATAGATGGGCTTACTGCAATACACGTGACCAGGGCGTTTATTACCTTTATATCATTGAACACATAAGACTATTGCGGGAATCAAACAAAAATACTAACATTTTAGACCAAATGGCATATGTAATTGTGGGTTACAATCATTCATTACATTCAGTAACAAAACATAGCCCCATAAATATTATCAACGGCCATATTGGATTTTATAGCCCGTTCGTTATGGATATAAATCAAATGATTTATACTAATTGCATAAAGGAACATAAAGACCGAACTACGGAAATCTGCAAAAAAAATTCAAACGCAATTTCTACACAGAAGCAGTCTGCAATAGAAGACCGGAATAAAAATAGAAATAACCCTTTTAGTTACGACCCACAACCTTCAGTTTACCACAAACCAGAGCTAGAAATAAGATTGCTCCTAGGTTTGAAGAGCAAGTTGTCACAAAAAATAATGAAATCACAGAAGAAACCTGTAGACCCACATACCACAAAAACCATTTAAAACGACCACAAAACTATAAAAACTAAACTCCTTATAGCTACATACCTATGTACCTTTTCAGAATTCTTTTACAAATAACACTCTCTTGTTATGCCCGAGAAATAAGAATAACAAACTTGGAATCTAACCCCGGAATCCGAGAAATACCACACCTTCATCTATTACTTCGACATCTCACCAGTTCATTTCGAAATAGAAAAAATTTATCACCATTACGAGAGTTTAAAAAAACATTCAATAGATTTTTGGAAAAAACCGTACAATAAAATTGTTAGCACTATGATTCTTGTTGAAAACCAACTTAATACTCGTATGCTAAAACGCAAACTTACTACCCTCAACTCGCATAATAGAATCAAACGAGGATTTTTAAATGGACTTTGCGCCATTTTTAAAAGCATAACTGGAAATTTAGATTCTAAAGATGGACAACATTATGATCAAGCACTTAACGCTCTTACCACGAACCAAAATCAGATTTTCGCAGTGCTTAATAAACAAATATCGCTTATAACATAGATAGTAGACGATTGAAACAAAACGATTACTCTCATTAAACAGAATGAAACTCAACTGGCTGCTAAAATTCATGAAATATTAGATATGAAACGCAATAATCTCGAAATTTGCTCTTATGTTAAAAATGTTTTTGAGCATTGCTGCTAGTATAATCTTTTACATCTTTAATAACTTGGAAAACGCGCTTATGTTTGCAAGACAAAAGATATTACATAGTAGAGTCTTAAAAATTGAAAACTTAGAATACATATTTTCAAAATATTATACCGACGAACAAATGTTTTTCGGATATGATCTTTCTGTTATACGCGAGTGCTATGAATTAATTGGAGTCGAATCCCATCAAATTAATGACAGAGTAGTTTTTATTTTACATTTTCCCAATGTATACCCAAATTTGTATACCTTTTTCCACCTTCCAATTAAAAATAAAACCGCCCTTTTACCATCCAAACCCTTTTTAGCTATAGCAAATGGACACTACCAACACGAGGACATGGAATGCAAAACGTCCCAAGGTACATATTATTGCCATAGCTTTAAATTACCACAAATCAACCAGAATGGAGAATGCATCGCGCATCTCCTTGATAAAAGAAATAATAGCTCTAACAATAGCTATCGAACAAACTAGAAACAGTCTGCCGTAAAGTAGATTTAGTTTCTCTGAAAGGAACCTAAAAATTACCTGTCATTGCTCTTTTCGCACTTCGAAGCATTTATACCTAAACAATCAAGAGACACTAAGGGAACATCCCCTTCTTCTGCCACACGTTTCCATACCAATAAATGAAAAGAATATTAATTAACAACTTTCTCCTGAACAAAATATGTACATCGTCTAGGAAGACACCAAGAAAGCATAGACAAAATCCAAATAAATGCACCATCGAAACAACATTCATCACACATGTGGTTTGTTTTACCTGCTTTCTCACTAGGCACGGCAATAGTATTGCTTTAGTCTTGCAGACGCCAACATGCCTTCAGAACAACAAAGTCCCACATTAATACAACCTATGTAAAAGCAACACTCAACGAGATCCAACAGTCAAATAACATGAAATTATTGTTAAATTAATAAAAGAAAAACAAAAAAATTAAAACGAATAAATATGTGCAATATTTTGGTATTAGAATTATAAATTAAAAATATAGTATATATATACATATGTATGTACATAAATACATGAAAATACATCTTGAAACATACAGTTTGTATACCTAAACGTATATTTCGTAATAATGGGTCATATTGTTGATTCCGCGCGGAAAGCTTTCCGTGCGGAAAGATTTATCGGTCGATAAATTTTTTAGTATTGTTGATTCCGGCCGTAGAATTTAATTTACCGACACTTTTAACACTTCCTGCGCAAGAAATAACGTTATCGACGTTTGAATTTTAAAAATTGCGGTTTTTGTAAAATCGAAACAAATTTTAAGAATTCAAAAAATAAAATAAAACAAAATGGAAGTGACGGGGAATTTAGATTCAGATAGTGAAGGTTTTGCGATGCAGTTCAGCTGATATTTTGCAATCGAACGACAAAGATTGAATTTAATACAAAAAATGTATTTCCACTGTTCTAAACTCAGTTTAAGTTTTCAGCGTAACTTTCGTCTTAAGAAAATTGCATTCCAATACTTGCTTATGGAACTGGAGCATTCAATCAGTCAAAGAAAAAGGCAAGGCTCGCTTTCCACCAAGGAAAAGTTGGCTGACTGTTTACGCTTTATCGCGGAAGGCAGCTATCAGCACGAAGTTGGAAAAGACTTTAACGTCAACACTGCAAAATCCAAATTTTCGCTAGTGCTGTCCGAGGTGTAAGAATCATTAGAAAACATTCTTTGCACCAAATGGATATCCCTGGAAATGAATGTGGACGAAGAGAGGGAAGCTAAAGCAAACTTTTACCAAAAGTGTGTTATTCCGGGTGTAGTAATAGTGGTTGGTGGAAGTCATTTGCCTTCTTCTTCTTCCTCGTATCCTTTTATTAACCCTTTTCTCGTTATAAGAACTTAACCTACGGATGCGCAAATGGGCATGTCGAATGCTCTGTCTTCGAGCAGAGGGGAATATGCTGTGGATGAAGAGGCCACATATCCGAAGCAGGCTTTTACCTTTTTCCATCCTGCAACGTCTTTTACAGGAGGACCACATACATTCAACTTTGTTTCAGTTCGCACCAAAAGTCTCACAACTCCGGCGGAATCCGTTGACTGACGCCTTGTGCGATGTCAGGATTATTTTCTTAGCTCGCTTACCATTAAGTTCAACTGCTATTTTGCTATATTTTTCACTTTTATTCCTGTTAAAATCTCAAATTTTATTTCTAAAAAGCATCACAAATGCATTTCGAAAAAAAATCCGCTGCGAAACTCTCACGGAAAGAAAGTAAACAAAAATATCGATAGTACGGAATCAACAAAACAGAGATATGTGCGGAAATATGAGTAGGTAAGGTAGTTTTCCGTGTAGGAAACAACAATGCAAACGAGTGCGGAACGGAATCAACAGTACGACCCAATATTCTACTGCAGTTTACTACTAGAATTCATGTAGATAGTATAAGGTATACCACACATATGTATATTGTATCTAAAATAAAAAGCACATTCATGTATAAGTAGGTATTATACCTTTATTATTTATGTAACAATTCCAAAAATCATACTCCTACCCTTCAGATCTTTATTTGAGAATAAGGTTCCTTTTGAGAATGGTTACGTTTAAGAACATACGAGTATATCATAGATGCATTGTTTTATCGTGGGAGCAGATGCTACGTCAGCCGTTCTCACCTGCATGCATTGCAAACTTTGTTAGCTTTAAATATAATATGAAAAAAGTAGTCTAATTTTGGAAATCAAACAGTTGGGTTGTTTCAATCTATAACTCGCGTTTTTCGATTTATTGCAAACATTTTTATGCAAGGCCATCATCTGACGTAAAAAAAATTTCCTTCCAGATTCCTTCTCAATAATTTTGTACAAAAAGAATTGATGGTTGACGTTTTTGTAAAAGCGAAGAACAAAAAGAAATATCTTCGAAATTAAAAAAAATATCGAGGCAAATTGATGATTTCGAATAAGCACTAAAAACAATTTATGACACATAAAAAATATTGGCTGCTTCAAAGTCTTTTAAGCCAAAGGTTTGAAGACTTGCTTTATAATTTTATGAATGCAGTAACAATACAAAACGTAGCAAAAGGGCCAATTTGCCCACTAATATAGGAACAAATATTTTAACGTATGCTACATAGATGATGTTGCGAGTTACGGGAAAAAAATCGGAGGGGACAAAAAGTTTAACAATCACCTACATAGGCGAATGATTTCCTAGACCTAGCTGTTCCTAGTTGTTCCCAAAGAGGCACTTCAATATCAATAGAAGCGCTGCTGTCAAGGAAACAATCAGAAATTTTAAGGAACTTCACAAGGGATTTGTACCCTTCGCAAAGATTAATTTAGGCGAAAATACTATGTTCATTCCATTCATTTACTGCGAATATGAATATTCGCAAATTTTGTCATTTCATTCACTGCAACTTTTTCATAAAGTCGGAGCGACCTGAGAACAAATCAAAACAGAACCATTTTGAAATTCTCACGAATGTCTGAGTTGTTTTTTTAATACAGTACTAACTCTTAAGTTGTAAGTATTAACCTTATAACTGAAATCCCAAAGCTTAGAAGAAAACTAAAAATTATTAAGCACACCACATGGTTCACATTGTACAACACATCCCATACCCTACACACGATGGAATGTATCATTTTTTGTTTTCTCAAAATTCAATTCTACGTCTTTTTCGCTTAAGCAACGTACATATGGTATATATTATTTTTGTATTCGAGTAAGTTTATTTTGGTTTTGTAATATCAACTTACCCGCTATTTTAGCCTTAAATTAAAATAAACAGTTTTTTTTTGGAGCTGCAAATCGTATCTCATTTTTTGATTAGTCTGGTGTACCATCAGCAATACCACAAAATGTCAAGATACAACAACTCTTGATTTGTTAATTACATAACCGTAAAAATCGTTACTTATACAAACTTCGATTTCGAATACAACTCATAAAATTTCATTAAATAGCAATGTTCTTCAATTGATAGAATATACTATATTCTGATCAATGTATTCCGAGAGACAAAATGTTTAACCATTTTCCAAACATTTGGGCGTATGTCCTTAGTAACACGAATTATGTTGGCTTCCATTGCATCGGTTATTCTTGGTTTTTCAGCGTAGACTAGCGACTCCACGTATTGTTTCGTTTGCTCTTTTCTCTTCCACACTCGTGCCATTCAGCCGGGGAATCATGGCTCTATGGCGAATACCCTTGACCGTAACACACAGCTTAGCATCAGTTTTGAAAAAAAGAAGGTCCGGTGAATCCACTAGCCCACAGACCGCACCCAACTGTGCATTTTTGGAATGCTACGGTGGCGTTTCGACTGTCTCATGTGGATATTATTCGCTGCAAATGCAACAATAATCCTTATTTATATACCCATTGGGCAATGAGCCTCTTCGCTAAACATAATTTTTAAAAAAGGTAGAGGTTCCAGTGCCAGTTGATTTCGTACAGTTTCCCTGAAATTTCGAAGCAAGCGAATTTCTTGTAAGCCTTCAAAACAAGACAAATGCACAAAATTTTCCATAAAGTGTTCAGCCAAAGACCAAGCAGTTGTGAATGACTAGGTAAACTTTTAGCGTCACAGAAGTGGGGTTAACTAAGATATTTCTTCGAAAAAAATATGGCAAAATCGAAACATAAATTATTATGTTTTTAAAAGAAAAATTATAAACATAAAATCTGTTCTGTCTAAATCAAACAAAGAGGCACAAAATAAGCCACAGAAGGTGATACCTACCCTTCCATTCTGCTTCAAATTTTCATAGAAGGGGCAATGCTGATTTTTTGTCGGTAAGAATTTAAAAGTTTTGTACAATTTTAAAAACAAATGTGCCTGCGCTAAAATCCAGCTACTTAAAGATTGATTAACATAGGAAAGTTGTATAATATATTAGTAATATGTATGTTTATGGTACAATCCCGTTGCAGTTATTAATGTACATGTTTGTTTAAATAAACGTCTGTTAGATTTATTAACTAATTTTTTTTGTAATATAGTTATTTAGTTATTGACTTATTGCAGCTGTTATTTATTTATTACTAATATTATTATAATTATGTTTTTCTTGCGTTGTTTTCGGAAGCTGGGTACGCGGGAAGGTTTGCTTCAGTGCATTGACAAAGGAAACACGCCGCTTTTAACACTACACGTCGATCATCTGGGCACGCTGGGTTCAAGGTCGAAAAACTACAAATACGTACTCACCACAGCCGATGGATTTCCAAATATACTTGGTTGTACCATAAAAGCTCTACAGACGTTCCAGTAGTTATCAGACATTTGAATTCCTGGGTCACAGAGTGTCTACAGAGAAATATCAGTGACTAAGGCGCAGCATTTACGTCGAGATCGTTTGAAGATTTTTTCGCAAGTGACAACATCGAACACGTCAAAACAACAAGGGGGGTAATGGACAAATCGAGAGGTTAAACAGAGTAATTCTTTCCGTCCCTGCAAAGATGTCAGATCAACAAATACATTGGTTCCTATAAATTTATTAAAGTAAAGCGAAACGGTAAGTATGACATCAGAAAAGCTGCTGAATTCCATGGTCCATATGAAATATCAACTAGCGTGGACCATGTGAAGCTTTGGCGCTATTTTGAGTGCGCAGAGAACGATGACGATGAAAAGGAATCATCTGAGACAGATGGCGTGCAGGGTGGCAAAGTGTAAAGTGGCAACACTCTATTTGCACATGATGAGGTGGCACCCCTGCGCACAGTATGAGATATTAAGCAAAAGAACCTCCAGCGATACTGGAGTCAGTCGAAAAGAAGTTGTTTCGGAGGAATCCGAAGTTGTTCAGCCGTCGGGACTTTAAAATTGTTGATCTTATTCAAACTTTTGCATATGTTTTTTATTTGGTTTTTGTTTGCTCAACTGAATTAAATCAATAAATTATAAATTGAATATCTATAAAAAAAAATGTAGAATCAATCTTAAATTTATATATATAATTATTTAATAACTTACTTAGTTATTAGTTTAATTATTGTTTGTTTTATTATCAATTTATATATTTTTTTTGTCCTTTGATTTTTGTAGAAAATTGTATACGAAATAGATATCTATCTGAAAATATGACAAAATCAAAATCGATTTCGATCTTCAATAGCATTTGACAAGTAACAATGGGAACAAACACTTTTAAGTAATAAAAGTATTCAAAAGTATTGTACGAGTTCATAAAAAAACCCATTTGTTACCATGCTCGCATAATTTCGAAATGTGTAATTTTTTAATAGGAGTCGAAACACCACAGAGTAAGACTTTGTTTTAAACCTCTGTATCTCGGAAATAATGCATTTTTGACCCCCACACACGTATTTTTTTTTTAATATGTCATGGAACTTCCTCTTAGAGTCTCCGACACAAAAGTCGAAACACCGTGTTTATGCAGTCACAAAAGTGTTTTTATTCATAATTTCGGCAATCTGCACTAAATTTGTGTGAGCTTATCAATAAGCTGATTTCTCCATAGGTAAGATTCATATGTACTATATGTGTAATAGCAATGATCCAATTTTACTATTAATATGGCTTAAATCTTAACGCACCAGATAAGATTGTCTAATTCACTACTTTGATTACAGTTTTGTATGTATCTTTGTACTTTCTTTTATTTAACAAATATAAGTAAAATTTTATACCCATTCTGTGAAAATGATACACCTTCTTATTAACGGTATCAGGTCTTATTCCGCATTCAAGTTTTATTTATTATTCATATGTCTGTGTCTTATCAATACGTAATTGGTTTTGGTAATAGATATGGGGTAGATATATGGGGTAGATATGGCTTTTAGATAGCACGGGTTTTAATATAAAAAACAAATGCAGTTGGAGTATCTTTGGTCGTGTGAGTGATAAACGTAAGTTTGTGTGTGTTATCTTTATTAAAAAAATGCCAATTGATTCAAAATTTGGATGTTTAATATTAAAATACTCGTAGTTTGAATTGAGATTGGCTATGATTCGGTTTAGTGTATACAATTCTAATTGCTTATAAAATATATAGTTAATCAATATTTGATTCAAATTTCACGTAAATAAATGACTATTTATTACAGCAGTAGAATCTCAATTCAATTAATAAAATGATAATTTTTAAAAATTGCATGTGCTTAGTCATGAGTGGTAAAATTATTTATTAAAAATTAGTGCAATTATTTTTGTTTCCATTATGTCTGCAATTCAGTTCCACAATACATATATACATATGTAAATTTGCATCTCTCTTTTAATACTACTATACAAATATAATAGTATGAATAATAAACATACCTAATTAATAATAATAATGTTAAGGTGTAGCCACATATGAAATCGAGATCAAAATTGAACTTTTGTAATAGTTTTATTGTAGATAAATAGAAATAGGTATATATTATTTCGTGTAAGATATATTACATTTTTGATTCCACATTTTACAAACCTCGAGTTTGTTGCGTTGTAAAGTATATAAATCAAAAAAATAAATAACCGTCTTAACTAGGGGTAAAATAATGAAAAAATCAACCTCCATTCAACAAAAGAAAAATAAATTAATAAAACTAAAAGTATACAAAAACTGAAATTACTTATTTATGTAAGAAATATATAATTTTTATATAAATACTGGGTAATAAATAAATAAGAAAATTAATTCATTCATAAATTATTTAACAAATAAATTAAAAAAAAGGAAAGTGATTTAACAATGAGACTCTTAACAGCTATCATTGAACTACTAAGTGTTGTTTTAAATGTGTTCAGATATGAATTCAATACCAGCCCTCTTTTATGCAATTCTGAAGTGGAAAATTTTTAAGGTAAATTTAGTATTATTTTTAGTATATTATTTTTTGTTATTTGTAATCGGTTTCTATGACACTTATATGCATATGCAATATTTTGCCAATACTAGATAAAACTGCTCTTCTTTTTAAGAAAATACATTTTATATCGTGCTTTTCAAACCGATTTTATCCTACAAAAAAACAAAGACAAAAAGCTCTTCCAATAACATTTTAAACATGCTTCTTATAAATCTCCATGTTACTCCAAACAAAAATAACAAAGAACTCACACGTTATCAGAAATAATATTGTCCATATATAACCTGTAGCTCAAACTGAATGAATTTTGCTTTGACAATTAGCAAGAAAAACAAAATATACGAAGAGCTTAAAAGCTCAGTTAAACAGAAAAATCAAAAAAAATTAAATTAAATTGGGTAAAATCCAAACTGGGCTTTATCGCAACGTTGCCCACATTAATTAGCAAACACCCGGCTTCTCACTCAAAATCAATGCTTTTGAATCAAAAGAAAATTGCCCGAAACAGAATAACTCGTTCAACCCAAGAACCGGAACACATATTTAATATCGCTTTTGTACGCAGAATACCCAAGATGAAGAATGAGGACTTGGAAATAATATTTATTAAGCCCTGCTTATAAGTCAAGTGCTTACTAACACCTTTGGCAGAATATTACTCAAGCTATACAGACAAAAGAGAGCTATTGATAACAATAAAACAAATGATGAAAACAGCACCTTTTTAATTAATGTTAAAATAGCAGCTGACAAAAACAATTCCCAGTACAACAGTACAATAGTGAATAATTAAAAATAAAAGAATTGGCGGTGTTGGCCTGGCAATTGGATTTGACAGCCGAATTTGAAAAAATAGCGTGAATATTATATGAATTTCTGAAACTTGGTTTGAAGAAAATGCCAAAGAAAACTAACCTTAAGGGCGGTATTGTACAAATCGGTTTCCAAAAAGGTTTATTTCATGTAGTCTCCAGATTACCAAGTCGTCAGTGATTTATTTAATTAACGTGTCCCAATTAAGGAAAAATTACGCCCTAAAGCTATATAAGTTACAGACCTTGCCTAGAAACGATGGAAACGATTTATGTTTCCCAATGCTTGACCACATTTGACCAGAAAAAAAAGATTAACATAAATCCAAATAAACCTAACATCCAATGAAGGAAAATATTTGCTGGTTTAAGACGGTTGTAAGTTGATGGCCAGGCCCAGGCTGAACTGTAGTGGCACCTAAAGTAAATAAAAGAGGGGCTGTTATGTATTTTCAATCAAGAGCAATGGCGTACCCGCTTTTTATGAAAATTTTACTTATATTCATTTCATTTATTTATTTAGCAGATTCAAATCTTTATAATTCATTTACACAAATTATTAATAAAAAACTTACATAAAAAAATACAGTAAGAAAACGATTCTGCCTCATATATTTCTGGCTATTATATCACACATATTTGTAATACAATTGTATTAGAAGTACAGACATGAAAAACAGAAAAGATTATTCCTGTTTTCAAAAATTCTACTTATAATAGTTGCGTCGATTAGACGCAATTCAGACCAATTTTAAAGCTTCTGTTCTATTAAAAGTCTTGGAAAATTTCTTACAAAATCAAGTAATTATTTCTATTTAAAATAAGAAATAAGATTGCAATTATAATCGGTTCTAAAAAAAACACCTCCGACCTTAAAAGTTAAGAAAGATTCAAGCTGTTCTATTGTATGGGCAAAGATCTGGTGACAATTGATACAATTCTCCCACTAGATACTTTATATTAAAGGTTAGGACAATTTAAAAACCCGAGTTATAAGTTATGAAAGACTATGAATGAATAATCAAGTTAACAATGATTTAAGGAGTAGGAAGAGTTGCATGGTTAAAAAATAACCATCTCATGCATTACCCAAAAGAAAATCAATGTGCTTAGTTACTTTAATTACTTTAGGTGGGGCTACAGTCCGGGGTGGACCTGGGCCTCAGTCAACAAGCTTCTCCAGCCAGCTCGATCCCTGGGTAGCTGCCTCTAGTTTCGCACGCTAAGTTGGCTGAGGTCCCCTTCCACTTGCGTGCGCCACCTGAGTCTTGGCCTTCCTCTACTGCGCTGTCCCTCGGGGGCGGATTCGAAGACTTTTCGGACCGGAGCATTGGTGTTCATGCGCTCTACATGACCCAGCCATCTCAGTCTTTGGATCTTCACTCTTCTGGCTAGGTCCATGTCGCTGTACAGTCCATACAGTTCGTCGTTGTATCTCCTCCTCCACTCACCGTCAATGCAGACGGGACCGAAGATCGCCCAAAGAATTTTTCTCTCGAAGCAACCAAGAGTACCCTCATCCACTTTTGATAATGTCCATACCTCTGCACCATAGAGCAGGACCGGGATTATTAAAGTCTTATAAAGGGAGACTTTTGTTGTCCGAGAGGGGGCTTTGCTACTCAATTGCCTTCTTAACCCAAAGAAACAGCGGTTGGCAAGAGTTATTCTTCGCTTGATCTCAGCGCTGGTGTCGTTGTCTGTATTTATAGCAGAGCCTATTTAGACAAAGTCCTTAACTACCTCAAAGTTATATCTGTCGAGGGTGACGTTCTGTCCGAGACGTCGGTGTTGGTTGTCCTTTTTACTTGACAGCATATACTTGGTCTTGCCCTCATTGACTGCTAAACCCATTTTCGCCGCTTCCGTCTCAATAGTCGCAAAAGCGCCACTGACATCACGCTGCTTTCTCACGATTATGTCAATACCGTCGGCGTATGCGAGTAGTTGGACGGACTTTTGAAAGATAGTGCCTCTTGTGTTTGCCCGTGAGTTTTGCACTATTCTTTCAAGTACGATAGTGAAGGCGCATCGCCTTGTCTAAATCCTTTCTGGACATCAAAGGTCTCGGTGAGATATTTACCGACCTTGATGGAGCAGCGTGCATTCTCCATCGTCATCCTGCACAGATGGACGAGTTTGGCAGGGATGCCAAAACTAGACATTTCTCTGTATAGCTCGTCTCTATAAATGCTGTCATACGCGGCCTTAAAATCGATGAATAGGTGGTGGATATCGATCTGAAGCTCATGGGTCTTCTCTAAGATCTGCGGTAGTGTGAATATCTGGTCGATGGTGGACTTTCCTGGGCTGAAGCCACACTGATATGGACCTATCAGGCTGTTGACGAACGGCTTCAGGCGTTCACACAATACGGCAGATGAGATCTTATATGCGATGTTAAGGAGACTGATGCCTTTGTAGTTGGCGCAGTTCAGAGGGTCTCCTTTCTTGAGAATCGGACAAACAATGATGAAGTTCCATTCATCGGGCATACTTTCTCCCGACCATATTTTACAGATGAGTTGGTGTATGCTCCTTACCAAGTCATCGCCTGCCGCTTTGAAGAGCTCGGCAGTCAGGCCATCCGCTTCAGCAGCTTTGTTGGACTTAAGCTTCGCTATGGCTATCTTCACTTCGTCCAGGTCGGGTGGACGGAATCGTTGGTCATCATCGTCTAGGTTGAAAGGTTGATTCTGCCTGAAAGCGGTATTTGGTCCGTCATCGCCGTTATACAGTCGCAGAAATGGTTCTTCCAAATCCTTAGCATCGACTGCGATTCTACTACGATGTTCCCTTGTTCATCCCTACAGGCTTCGGTTCGGGGTTTGTTTCCGTGGCATGTTGTTTTTACCTATTGGTAAAACTTCCGAAGCTCATTCCTGGAGTAGGATCTCTCAATTTCCTCGATCGCGCGCTTCTCATGCTCTTTCTTCTTCCTCCTGAGAAGCCGGTGTTCGTCTCTCCTCTTCCGCTTATAGAGCTCATGTGCAGCTCTGGTCTTTCTAAGCAGCGCCGCGTTGTATGCATCTTGCTAAGCTGCATATGCTTGCCGGCATTCATCATCGAACCAGGGGTTTCGTTGTGGTGGACGAGTGAAACCCAGCACATCAGAAGCGGCATCTCTGATGGCGTTTTCGCAGTGTTTCCAATGGTATTCTATGCTTGATGCTGGCGGCATTGGACCTCTTAAGAGATTAAGAGACACTCGATCGCAAAAGGACTTGGCGGCCTCTTGCGATTGTAGCCGTCTGACGTCGAATTTTCTCACAGTATTAGTTTGTCTTGGCGTAGTTTGGGATATCCGCAACCGTACATTGGCTACAATATGGTAATGGTCCGAGTCGATGTTGGCTCCTCGGAACGCACGGACATCCATAATACTGGAGGAGTGTCTTGCGTCAATCGCAATGTGATCACTCTGGCTGACTGTTGATTGATCAGGAGTTCTCCAAGTCCCCTAGTGTATGTCGAGATGTGGAACCGCGTGCTAGCCAAGACAATTTTCCGCCTCGACGCAAAGTCGATTAGCCTGAATCCGTTATCGGAGGTGGTGTTGTGCAGGCTATATTTTCCGATTGTTCCACCAAAGATACCTTCTCTTCCTTGCTTTGCATTAAAATCACCGAGAACAATTTTAATGTCATAGCTAGGGCTTTGCTCGTAGGTCTTGTTGAGGAGCTCGTAGAAGGCATCCTTGGTGTCGTCATCTTTCTCCTCTGTGGGGGCATGCGCGCATATGAGGCTTATGTTGGCGAATTTAGCCTTGATGCGGATTGCCACGAGGCGCTCGCTCACATGCCGGAAGCTGAGGACTTCTCGTCTTAGTCTGCCTCCGACAACAAATCCGCATACAAATAAGCGCTGCTTTTGCCGTCGATAGCAATTGCCGTAGTAGATGTCGCAGTTTTTCATCTTCTTTTTGTTCGGCCCATCCCATCGCATTTCTTGGATGGTGGTTATGTCTGCTTTGCAGCAGTCTAGGGCCTCCGCTAGTTGCTCGGCTGCACGTGGTCTATGAAGGGATCTAACATTCCACGTGCATATCCGAAGCTCATTGTCCTTAAATCGTTTGCGTGGGTTGTCAACAGTAGATCCGTCCATATCCGAGGCTTGTTAATGCTTCGTAACTTAATCTTTTTTAAATGGCCGGGCAGTTACCCCGGCGGCACAACCCCCAACCTGGAGGACCAGTTCCACTTTGAGTGCCCCTAGGACGAGGGATCGGTTACACCGAAGCAAGTAACCCGTTCCGGGATGTGAGCGCTGCCGTTGGCCCTTATAGGGGTCGTCCTCCACCATCCCTTTTCCAAGACCCAGACTAAGTCCTGGAAATTCTTTCCGGCCTGAGCTCCAAATATGTCGGAGTAGCCCGGATAAGGTCTTGTTTTGTGTTTTCCGACACTAATCCTGGTTAATGGCGCAGGAAACTCGCCATTTGCCCCCTTCACTTCGCAACCTCTAGTGATATTCCCAGATGGCGCCACGGGGAGGCGTGAAGTAGGACTTATTAGCAGAGCTGCAAGATGTTCGGCTGCAGAGGCTCATTCTCGTCATTTAAGGAACCAGCACCTGTCGGAAGATGCTACTTCTACGACGCCTTATACTAATCGTTGCCATCCATGTGCTTAGTCATGTCCAAAAATAAACTTGACTTTAGATACACATATGTATCAACATTTTTACGTAGAGATTCATTTACATATTTTGTGATAAAAACCGTATGGCTGTGGAGGTCGGAAATATATCTCCTGCGAGATACGCAGCTTTAACCAAAGCCGTAAGCTGTCATATTTTGACTTCTATTAAAAATAGCATCTCCTAAAGTCTGCAATTACATATTATGAGTTCTAACTCATCAGATAAACAGTCGGGGACTCACACTTCTTTGTATAAATAATACCGGTATCATACCGGTATTTTTCGAGAGAACAGAGAAAAAAATATATTGGTAGTCCCAGTAACAATAAACAATAACAATATCAGTAGCAATGATGACGGCAGCAACAACAACACATACAATAGCGGCAAGATTTACATCAATGACTGTCTCACTGGCTATACAAGATCATTATTGAAAATGCCAATTAAATACAAAAGTGAAAATAAATGTAAATTTGTTTGGGTTAGGAATTCATCTGTGCTTTTTAGGAACAGGGAAGGCGATCAAGTTATTAAAATTACTAGATCTGAGTATTCAAAAGTCTAGTTATGACTAATATTAGCGATAATAATAATTCATTTATAAATCCTCTTGATGACGCTAATAGTATTAGCTTTTCGTCTTCAAATTCTAATAATAATTTTGAATGGTTTTCCAGTAATTTATCAAAATATTCGTAGCATGAGAGCTAATTTTGATACTTTTCTCACTCATCTTGCATCTTTGTATCTCTTACCTGATCTCATCCTCCTTTAAGAAATTTGGATTTTTGATGATGAGATTTCAAATTTTAAAAAACCAAACTTTACGTTTGAGGCTAATTGTAATGTCTCGTATTCTGCTGGTGGTATTGCAGTTTTGTATCGAAGTAATTTATTAGGTTGTGAAGTAAAAGAATGGAAAGTGCTGACTTTATAAAAACTTCTTGCGAAATTTCTGGTGTTCGTTACTTTTTTAATTGTATTTATAGATTGCACAGGTTTTCAGTTATGGCCTTTCTAGATGAATTGACGGATTTTTTTAGAGCTACAGACTTTTAAGAATATTGTACTGCTTGCTGATTTCAATATTAATATTTAATTTAATTCAGCCGAAGTAGATTACTATTAGTCAATTTTGTCTTCGTTTGGCTTCGATTCTCTTATATCTCAACCTCCTCGTTTGGAAACTTGCTTAGACCATAATTTATAAGGACTCACAGAAACAGTAGTGTTGGCTATAAAACAATGGCTATGATCTGAAAATTACAGACCATAGCTTAGCTAGTACTCAACTGGATTGCAGGGCATGCAGAATATGCTTTTAAATGCTCTTAAATCGCATCTAAATTTTGAATTTTGGGATGAATAAAATTTCTTATCAAATTTCAGATATCTTATGTTTTAAATTAAATTTCTCCGTTCAGTTTGGAATTTCTCCAGAATCACTTAAAACAGCAATAGTAATGCCACTGCATAAAAAATGTGATACAACGGTTTTAAGCAATTATCGCGCTATTTCAGTATTTTCAAAAGATTTTGAAAGAGTTATGAAATCTAGAATTTTGTCTTTCCCAGGCAAAACATATTTCCTTAGTGTTTCTCAATTTGGATTTAGAAGTGGAAGGTCTACGGAAAGTGCGTTATTAAAATTAACAGGTAAAATTTATTATAGTTTGAATGTACCCCAAATTCCCCTTACTCTTTTAATAGTCACCACTTAAGCTCTTGTTATGGTGAACCATACTTTGTTGTTAAATCAACCTTACAAAGCTGGTTTCAGATGATTTAGTTATGACTGGTTCGACTCATACATAAAAAATTGTAAAGAGATAGTAAAAATCAAAAACAGTTTAGGTTCACAGCGTTTGGTCAATATAGGTATTCCACAAGGTCCTATTGTGTTAGGTCCTATCCTGTTCTTAATATAAGTGAACTCCTTTTTTTTTATTAACCATTTAAATGAAAAATTACAGCATTTGCCGATGATACTGCTCTTTCCTATTCCAATAGGAGTCTTTTTAATCTTTCTTCCGATAATGTATATATTTTGTGAAGATGGTTCAATCAGCACAGTTTGTTAATCAGTAATAAAACACAATTTTTGATTTTTAATATTAAAGGTCTAATTTGCGATGATTTTCCTTTACATGACCATTCACCTTGTTGTTTGAAGTTTCGTCTAAGCCCCCATGATTTTTTCACCTCTAACGGTAGTGCAAGATGCAGTGACACCTGCTTTAAAATCGATCGTGTCGACAATTTTAAGTATCTAGGCAGTATCTGAAAAGATTAATAAGGCAATTCTATCATGTTAGTCTCTGCTGCAATCTGCCTTTCTTAAAGTAAGTGTACAATAGATTATTGAAATCAAAGTATCAGTATGGATTAACTTGTTGGGATGGTACGTATTTCGTTAACATACAGTGCTTACTTAAGAAACAAAAGCACGAAATCAGAATTTTGTGTAAAGTGGGTCGTAGAACTCCAAGTTTTGTGCTATTCAAAATGTTTGGAATTCTCCCTTTAAGACATCTTTATTGCTATAAAGTTTTGAAAATATTTTTTGAAAACTCCGGGTACTACTCCGTTAGAGTTTATGAAAATTTAAATTAAAGAGTCAACACCAGAAAATTTGAAACTGTACCTCCAATCTACAAAACTCATTTTCCACGGTTTTATTCTATTTCTGTGCCTCGTTTGTTTAATACCATATATTGCCTGAAAACCTTAGATGCGAAGAGTGTAAGCAGTATTTTTAGACAATATTAAAAAATGGCTTCTCTCTATTAACCATTCTAAAATTTATTTGATTTTTAATCCAATTATTTAACTTAATTCATTATGCATTGTCTTCATAAATACATACTTTATACCTATATTTATTTCTTATTTTTTTTCTCAATCGTTTATTTGAATTATATTTTTTCCATCAATAGTTTTAATTGGTTCTAATACATAATTTAATAATTATACATTCGACTCTTGTCTTAGAAAACATATTGTTTCATACTATTTTATTTAAAGCTTAAAAAATGTAATATTAAATTATCCATTCTATTTACATTAATCTTAACTTTTTAATATGAAATAAAGATTTAACAAAAAAAAATATTTATATAATATTATACAATAACATAGATATTTATTATAAAGGCGGAGCCCTCTAGTTATTTATAAAAACTACATTTTTGAAAAGTTCGTAACCGAAAGAATAACTAGCTTTGTGTAGGGTAAGAATAAGAAAAATGTTATGTTCTGGAATTCAAAAATTTAAGGAAAGAGTACATCTGTATGTTACTTATGGTGAATATGACTAAACAAAGAAAAATGGCATTCAATGATAGAATATTGTACAAAAATCAATATTTCTTTTATAAACAAATTAAAAAATAATTATTTTTGAGTTAGTACAATAAGAATATCATCTAAAATAGTGTAAGAACAGTTGTAACACAAAGAAAATAGTACTTGTAGGTATTTAAGAGAAAAACATTTTCAGCGTAGACTGGATTTGGGGGAACTGAAAACGCCACTTCGGTCAGTGCGTATAATTCAGGATAACAAGAAAAATATTTAGATAAGTTTGCAGATTAAGTGTATATTATTGTGGTTACTGTCGTGGATTAAAAAAAGAGAGAGGCACATGGAGAGGCACAACTTGATTGGCAAACATGATATAAATACAATTCTGTTCCTACAAATTATTGCAATGTTGTAATGAATTAAACATGGAGGGGGTACTTCCTTACGTTCTTAAGCGTTACGATTTCTACCAGTGAGGTCCCTGCTACAAGCCGCATAAAGAAACTATCGTTCCAAAAAAACAAGTATTTTAAAATACTTTCCTATAAAACTTCAAGAAAACCAGAACTTGAAACTTGTAACCAGAACGAAGCTGTAATTAAATTTAATTTGAATTTAAATATTTTGAGAAAAGGAATTAAGAATAGTCGAAAAAAAAATTGTTGGGTAACTCGAAAAAAATGGAATCAAAAATTTTCGAAACGACAAATTTTAATAAAATATAAAATTCAAAATTCTGAAAAAAGCTTAAAATCATAAAAATTTGAAAAGTTTTAAAATTTTAAAATTAAAAAAAAATCTAAAAATTCATGTTCACGAAACTTTCAAAATACAAATTTATGAGAAAAATTAGAATCTTCTAATTTTGGAAAAAAAATTCGAAATATAAAATTTTGAACAAAATTCGATGCACGATAATAAATTTGAAATTGAAAAATTTCAGAAACAATTTTAAATATCATAATCTAGAAAAAACTTCCAGTGAAAATTTATAAAAAAATTCTAAAATCTTAAAATTTTGGAAAAATTTGTGAAAAATTTTTCGCGGAAAGTGACTAAATCGAATTTAAATAAATGAAATTGACTTGCTCAAAGTTAATCGGGAAAAAAACACTTTTTAATACGAGTAGCAAACCGAACTAAGAAAGAGAAAATATTTTTTACTTATAAAGAGTTTGTGTTACAGCAATAGAGAGTCCAGCGATCAATTATGATTAATTAATTTGATATAAAATTAAAATAAAACATAAGTTATTAACAAAATAATTAAATTTATAGTAAAAAAGCATGGGGCGCTTGATATTAAATGTTACAATAATTCTATTGTTATCTTTTTATAAAAGTGGAGTTATTATGAAATTGCACACAAACCATTTACACATTCTAAAATACGAAAAAAAGGGGGTTAATAAGTTATTTTCCCAAAAAACATTAGACGTAATCAAAATTTAAAATTTTTTGAAAGAAAATCACTTTTGAACTCAACGATAACATATTTGTCACCGTACATACATAAATTTCAAAGAGTTTGAAAAAGGTTTAACTGAGAGCATCTGTATGTGGATGCAGCCACAGCCTTCTCCACTTAAAGTTCTCGACACATTATCCGAAATACTCTGTACGTGTATGAAGATTAGTTTTTAGCTACAATAGATTGAATTTTCGTTTATTTCTGATAATGTTCATACACTTTAATGACTTTAAATACATTATTTGATTGATTCACAGAGGTAATATTATTGATATTTTTATATTTTGTTGGTAAAAATAGTGTCAAATACCAATTCAATAACCTGAATCTCAATTTTAAAAATATTGTAGTAATTTATTAAACTCATGTTAGACATGATACAATAATATAAAAAAAACAAAAAGCGATAGTACAAAAAAAAAAGGTATGGGAACTATTCGTTTATTTAGAAGATTTCCGCGTAAATTAAATCGTGGATTAATCTGAATTTAGATTTAGGTTAGATTAGATTAAATTTATTGTTCGTTTTCTTGTTTATGATACAAATTTATATTACAAAAATCATTAAGCATGGCTTCGCCGTCTGCCTGATTGACATGCAATTAAACATTTTATAACAAATTTGTTTTAATGCATTTTAAATTCTTGAATTTAAAAGGATTTAAAGATACGAGTATGTAAAAAAGCAAAAAGTTAAAAATAAGTAATAGTATACTTATTTGATTTATTTTTTTTTTTTACAAGGTTAAAAGTTCTCAGTAATAATTTTACTACGGTAATTGGTTGCTGCTTTATAGAAGTAAAAAAGTTGTTTTACATCGCTTTCTTTCGCAGTTTAGATAGGCTATAACTTCTTCTTTAGATATTGTGTCGTTTCCTAGAAAATATCTTCTTATTTCTTTAAGGATGGGGCATCTTCCGATGAAATAGTATAACGTCTTCTCTCTCAGATAAGTTGCAAAGACTACAATAAATTGGTAGATCTGGACGATGTGGGATATAATTAAGACGTATTAGTTCGCCTCTCATCTTAAAAACAGCCGAAATTAATTCTTTGCTGTTGTCATTGTGGAAATAATTTTTTTTAGATAGATTGTGTTTTAAAACGCTGTATGTAGCTCGATGAACGGACGATGAAGCCATATTTACGCAATCAGCTCTGTTTTATTCATCTACTTTGGCTATAAGATTGCCAAGCACATCCTTGCGGTATCTTTCGTTTCCATAAGCTAAATTGCATTCGAATCTGCAGTACGTTACTAGCTCTTCCTTTCGATTACCTTCTTCGCAATTATTTTTGGAAGCCTATCGTCCGACAGTTTTAAAACTTTTATTACATAATCTACATGTAATTTTAATGATTTAATGAAAAGCGGTGACAGTCCTGTTTCGATATTGATCATATAGTTTGGTGTTGTACTTGGTAAGCTAAAGCATCGTTTTATGTAGTATCTAAGGAGTTTCTCTACTGTCTCATACTGGCAGTATCCCCAAGATTGCGCTGCATACATCATAATAGATTCAGAATAGAAACAGCTTAAAAAACCTTGTACTTTACGCTGTGGTCAATTAGTTGATTTGAAAAACATTTTTTCCATGTAGCCGATATGGCACTTTTCGCTTTTATTAGTCTTTCCTTTAGATGAGGTTCCATAATGAGATTACTAGCTATTGTCACCCCGAGATATCTATAGGTTTTCACAATTTCAATGGGCTGTCCATTGAGATGCCATTTCTCGTTTCTGCACTCTCTACCAGCTCCCTTCTTAAAGACATTATTTTTGATTTTGTAAGGTTAACCGTAAGATTCCATAATTCGCAGTACAAATCCAGACGGTTAATCATTAATTGTAAGGACTCTGGTGAATATGCAAATAGAACCACATCGTCTGCAAATAAAAGTGCCTTTTTAAATGTACTGCAATCTCTATTCCTCCAGGCAAAAAGTCGGTGAGGTCATCGATGTACAAGGCAAAGAGATATGGGCTTAGTGTACATCTCTGTCTTACTCCCATAGTCGTTTCAAACCATTTTGATGTTTCGGTCCCGCTCCACACACTCGATTCGTTGTCCTCGTATATTTTTCGATAACCCTCTTTTGGCTCATTCCAGCGTTATAAAGATTGAATATTAAAGCTTTTCGATCAATATAATCGAAGGCTGCCTTGAAATTAAAGGAAAAAGCGAATAATTTCTTTTTTTGTTCGAGAAGTGTCCCAGTAATGTTCTGCAGTACGAAAATGTTGTCTACGGTTGAATAACCATTCCGAAACCCTGTTTGGAATTCTTTGATCAAATTGTTATTTTTGATCCAAACTGACATACGCTTATTCTCATTTAAAAGTTTTGTGAAAACCTGAATTTAAATTCTCTGATTTGATAAAATACGTTCCTTGAAGAACTCAGAACAAATCAGAGCACATCTCTTGAAATTTTTCATTTAATGTGTGGTATTAAAGAAAAATCAATTATATTTTGTGTGTGTGTGTTTTTTTTTTAAATAACATATTAAGGCTATGATATTTCTACCCTTTTAATTATAGGAGATTTTTGAAACAGCCCTTGTCATGAAGTTTGTTATTTTGTTTTCACCAAACCTACCACTTATTAAAGTTTAACTAATTAGATCTGAGACTTCCTCTATTGACAAAATTATAAGGGATAGTCTTTTTGACAGATGTCATACACTCTTTGACAATTGAGTCATTTTCCTCGCGAAAACACTTTTTTGTTATTCAGTTTTATTGCGAAAATGAGCGATCAATAAGAGTAACATTTCGTAAAATTCGTGAATTTCAGTGCTCAAAACCAGTCAGGCACCTCAACTACTCGCCGAAGTTAACAATTCAGCCTCACTTGTAGCACCTTAGGGCGCATTTTAAAAGTTGATCTTCATTTACACGCTTCAAAATCCAAATTACATAATAATTGAGGCCATCTACAATGTGGCCGATTTGCTACCTAGACGTTGGATCGCCAGGACAATTTGTCACAGAATTTGATCTGTATGATAAGGCCCATTTTTGGATTGATGGGTACGTAAATAAATAAAATTGTCGTTTCGGGGGACCAGAAAACCCATACGGGATTCATGAAAAACCAATGCATCCTAAAAAAAAGTCACAGTATGGTGCGGATTATGGGTTGGCGTCATCATTGGCCCGTATTTTTTAGAAGACAAGACTGGAAAGGCAGTTTTAGTGAATGAAGAACGTTACCGCATTGTTTTCCCTGGTTTCAACACGATGGTGCTGTGTGGTTATTTGAAGAGTAAGGTCTTAGTAAATAACCCAGCGACAGTTCAAGATCTCAAACATATCATTCAGACTGAAATGTTGGCTGTTGACTCCACTTGTTCATGGTCGCATGAATGATATTGTGTTTCATTTATAATTGCCATAGAATGAACTTTATTAATTAATTTTTTATTTATTTTTAATAATTGGCCTCAAGGGGTTATTAGCACCCTTAAAATGATTGCACACAGCGCGGGCGATGGAAAATTAGGGAGGATAGAAAGAGAGGTACCGATGTACATTGGTCTTGAATGTTTGGAGGCTATAATGACTCGGCAATAAGGAGCTCGGCAGGGCATTCCATAAGCGAGTTGTTCGGCTTAGGAAAGAATCACGATATTTCAGGGTACGTCTAAAAGTGGGCTTAAGGGTGTACTGATGAGCATTCACAGCGAGGCGGGTGTTACGGTAAGAAGTTTGAACGGACGGAATGCTACTGGCAGTTTCAGCGCAGCACTGGTGGTGAAAAAATCGATAGAACAACGTGAGGCAGAGGACATTACGTGGTTGAGGGTGTCAGTAGACTGGGTAATATTAGCATCATCTATCAGCTTTATCGCACGGTTTTGAATCCTATCTAGTAGGTGCAAAGATGTTTTGGGGGCACCTAATCAGATGTGAGCATTGTACTTCAATTTTGGGCGAATCAGAGGGGGTGAAATATTTCTTACATCGCTTAAGGAAACCTAGACACTTCGCAGCTTTTTTGGCGACTTCGAATATGAGGTCATTACAGCGTAAGTTGTCATTGACACACATACCGAGAATGGAAAGTTTTTCGCTCTCGACGATGCAAGTGAAATTCATGGATAATGGCTGGGTATTTAAATTTCGCTTTAGCGACAGCAGACAGCATTGTGTTTTGGAAGCATTAAATCCCACTCTGCTTATAGCTCTCCAATTGGTTATGCCGTTTATATCGGAATTTAATGTGCTTAACATACGCTACCGTTCCCGTTCTGCAGCCGAAGAGTAGGGACGTGAGTCCGGGAACGAATATGAAAAGCAGAGGGTACTGTCGTCAACAAAGGAATAAATTGGATTGGAAGTAGCAGACAAGAGATCATTGATGAAGATTAAAAAAAGTGTCGGAGACAGAACGGAGCCCTAGGGCACGCCGGCATTTGTTTTGTGAACGTCAGACTTGAAACCATCCAAGACAACTTGAATTGAGCGTTACGAAAAGTTATTTCTAATCCATTGAAAAAGAGAGTCATCGATCCCAAATGCACGCATTTTCGACAAAAGAGCCTGATGCCAAACTCTGCCAAATTTTGCTTTCGCCAGAATGATGTAGACTTTGGTTACACTTTTCGGTGAGACCAGTTGACTTGATGCTACGAAAACCGTTCTGCCGGTCATAAAGAAGTTGTCATGTTTCGGGATATTTCATGAGCTGACGATTTATCAGCGTTTCCATGACCGTGGAAAGAAGGGATATAAGTGCAATGGGTCTGTAGGAGGAGAGAGAAGAAGACTCGCCTTTTTTTAGTGACGGCCTGGATAAATGCTGTTTTTCATCTGCTCGGAAAGAGTCCTAAAGAGTAGGATTGACGGAAAAGCTTACGCATTAGTTTTGACAGCATAGACGAACTTCACTTCAGAAGAAGGGGAGATATACCATCTTGACAAGCGGATTTGTGGATGTTAAGATCTTTAAGTACTCTTGCTACTACATGAGTGCAAAAGCGGATTCGTCCTATTCAATATTCGACGCACTCAAGTGCAGGCGGAGACAAAGCACAATCCAGAAGTACTGAGCTGGCTGCAAAGTGTGCAGCAAGCAGATTGGCCTTGTCCAAAGAGCTGAAAGCTGAATGTCATTGTAAATGAGCGCTGGGATGGAGGATGAGCAGAATATCTAATGCTTTTGACGAACGACCAAAAAGTTTTACTACCTTTGGGACATTGTAGTATTTTTTGCCTCAGTATTTTTGCCTAGTATAGAAATTTCACATACTTAAGAAAGGTGTTGCAGTCATCCCTGGCTTATTTAAATTTGTTTCCTGTTTTCTTCTGTCGGGTTGGTCTTATAGGACCGAAAAAACAATTCTCTGAACCTGACAAAGAGAATAGTGTCTGTGATCATATCAGCAGCGGAATCCACGTCGTTATCGAGGAAACATAACGACCAGTTAAAAATCCGAAAGAAGGTGTTAAGTCCGCTCCAATTGGCTTTCTCGTATTGCCATACTGTTCTTTTAGGAATTTCTTCTCTAACTGTGTGGTCAATGTACGAAAATTTAGCTGATATAATACAATGGTCCGAAAAGCCTAGAGGTGAGAGCACATGAACACTGTACTTTTCAGGGTGAGATGTTAGAAACAAGTCTAGGATGGTGGCTAACAACGTCTGGGACTCTCCTGGGCTCATTTACAAGCTGGGTCAAGTTGTTTTTTGCAGCAAAGGTCTCAACACACCGTCCTTTGGGTGTTGTCTGTCCAGAATTTCAAAGACATCCAGAATTGTGTATATTGAAATCGCCCGTAACAACTATTTCAGTGTGAGGATACAAGGATACAATTTTTTGTATGGAGTCAGACAGCGCATCAAACTCGTTAAAGGTCGATTTGCTGTCTAGTTTGGGGCTTCTGTAAATAAAGTAGTAGTGGATAATTTGCCTACGGGGATGGAATTTTAACCACATGAAATTGAATTCCGGATTGGAACAAGGACTACATTGTGGTGGAGTTTGGTAAGCTACATCACTACGCACGTAGACGGCGAGACCGCGGTGAGAAAAGAATAATGACACTAATTCCTAGCCAGGAAGCTTCGGAACAGATTGATTTGAGAAGTGTGGGCGGGTATCTAACTGTGTTTTACTAAGAGCCAAAACAGCTGGCCTGTATTTGCAGACGTGAATGTACGCAGCCCTCTTATATTGGCCACATACAATCTAAATTCCCGAGTCATAACAAAAACAAATCGAATCGAATTTCTGTAGGTGTTATGCCCTTACATAAATAAAAAAACGAAAGTTTGCTTTAACAAAACACAATTTCATTTCAACGTGTATCACATTAAAGTGAACTTTAATTATTCTCAGAATATATATACACATATAAATACAAAAAAAAAACAAAAAAAACACTGTGGCGCTGGCAGCCCGGCATAGGCCATGGCCTAGGTTCTTGACACGTCTGAGCCGGGCCTACGGTTAATTGCCGAGTCCGAACGGCACTCCCTAGAAGATTTTTCGTAGGCAATTTTATTTTTGGGAGTTTGCCTTTGCCCGCCGAAAGGGTGATGGCGATTTGAAAAATTGTTGGTGACCCAGTCAGGAATCGAACTCAGAGACTCTCTGCGTGATAGTCCAATGAGTTAACTATCGCGCCATCGCCATCGCCATATATTTATAAGAATAAGGAAACTTATAGACTTACGAAGGTGATCCTGGGAGCGGATGTAAGTTAACAAAATTAACATTAATCATAATAAGCAAATTCCTCATTCCCAAGCACAACTCCCAAAACCCAAGAAAAGCACGCACGGATTCATGTTTCGCGCACACGAATTCATGTTCCTTTGTTCCCATCCTACACAATAACCACGCTCCTAGGTGTTAAGTTATATTAAAATGATTGTTTAAGTGAGTCTTTAAGTGAACTGAGAATAAAGAGGTTTTCTCCTCACAAAAATAAAAAATTTGTTTTTTTTATGAAAAAAAAACTTTAAAAGTTTAATTGGCGCCCGAGCAGGGACCACGGGAAACGGTTAAATAAGTAAAAGATTAAATCAGTGCGGCAGTCAAAAAGTCCTTAAGTAGCACGAACTAACGCGTGTGCTAATCTTTCCTAAAAAATCCCTTGGTACCCATCGTGTGTGTGTGGTGAAACTAACTAAAGGGCCCCTTAGTAACCGACGGCAGCTAACCACTCGACGGCGGAGGAACAGGAAGCGGAGGACCGCTAGCCGCACCACGAATCACAAAAGCCAGGATAATGAAATGCCTGCAACTGTTTATATTGTAAGTTTAGAATTAAGATTAAATAATTGAGAATAAAGTAAAACATATTAAAAAGTGCACATAGCCTTGGAAATTGAATTAGAAGAGATAAAGAAATAACGTAAAGAAAGAGCAAGAAAAATATAGTAAAGTGCACAAAATTATCAACAAATAAAATTAAAATGAAATTAAGAAGTGAGTTGAATAGAAAATTAAGTGAAAATTAGTGTAAAATTTTAATGACGAAAACTAGAAAATAAGTACATATACTCATATCAATATATAAATCCGAGTTAAAAAGTAAATGCATTTTCTCAAGCACCTAAACAATTTATATAATAACAAACAAACAAACGAATTTTAAGTGGTATTGATCCAAATCAAAACAGAAATTAAGTGGTACGAATCTTCTCTGATTTATTATTTTTTTTTGTAACTCATCTACTCTAACCATGCCCTTACTAAGATCAGGAAATGATCTTTCGGTCACTGCTTCTGTAATTCCAGAAGAAGACCACCCCATTGTTACCGGTGCACCCATATTAAGCGAAAGTGCTAACCATTCATTGCAATCGAGTTCATCTACCAGCAACCCTTCACGGGACAACCTAAATCCCCAATCCATGAATGCTCAATCGACCCCAGACTTTTATGCACTGATTACTTCCATTGTCCATCGAATTATCGAAAATCAAGGGAGAAGTATGATACAAAACATAATGAATCCCAACTCAAACGAATTTAGTGGTGTAGACCAAACTATAAGTCCCGAACATCGAGGAAGACTAAACGATCTTGATAGCATACCGGACGTAGTTCGTTGTTTGCGAAATTTCTCAGGGGATCTGGGTGAATTCAGTTTCTGGAAAAAAAAGTGTAGATCGTGTATTGCAAATATACGAGCCCCTGAAAGCAACACCCAAATATTGTGGGATCCTTAGTGTTATTAGGAACAAGATTATTGGCAATGCTGATATTGCCTTAGAATCCTATAATACTCCATTAAATTGGAAGTGTATATCCAAATGTTTAGTAATGCATTACGCCGATAAGCTTGATCTAAGTACCCTCGAGTACCAGATGCAATCCTTGGTCCAAGGCCAAATTACCATTCAAGAGTTTTACCATAAGGTTTACTCGCATCTATCTTTAATTCTCAACAAGCTTTCTTGCATGGACATTACTACGGAGTCCATGAACCTTTTAACTCAGATATACAGAGACAAGGCACTTGATGTCATCATTAGAGGACTAAAGGGCGATTTACCTCGATTACTAGGTATCAAAGAGCCATCAGATTTGCCTCAAGCATTGCACTTGTGCTTGAAGCTTGAAAATCAAAACTTTCGTGCTAACTACGCACACTCTTCACAACAGGCTCAAAAACAACATCGTTATCCGATGCCATCAGCTCAGCAGGATCAGAGAGGTAATTTCAGGCCGTCATTCCAAGCAAACCATATCCCACAAGGGCAAGAAAGGCCTCAATTCAACAATGGACCCATACAACAACAGAGGAACCAAGCACCAGTAAATTACAACAATCAACATTTCCATCAGAACCTTCAAAGGCCCCAAATAAAAGCAGAACCCTTGACTCAGGGACCTTCAGCCCAAGCAAGGCAAATTCATCAACAGAACAGGCAAAATTTCCAAGGTACAACAAATTCACAACCACCAAATTTTTCGCAAAATAAACAGTACTCTCCACAACAAGGCCTCCAAAAACAAAACTTCACCCAGGGAATTTTCCATATTGAACCTTGTCTTCAACAAAGCAATTTGTCAGAACAAAGTTTCACTGCCGACCCTAACGGTCAATTAAATCAAATTGAATCTTCCCAAAATAATACTAATGCAGTTCAAGTTCAACCCGAACTTGTTGAGTTATGCGCTTATAATGAAGCTGTATTGGCAGAAGATAATAACCACGAAGAAACTCTTAGTGATTATGCCCAATATATGCCTGAATCCTACTGCCCCGAATTACCTGATATATCTAATGTGAATTTTTTAGGTTAACAGGCTCTTCGTTGCCTTATGTTGAATGCCGCACGAAGAGCGGACAAATATTGAAATTTTTAATTGATACGGGATCAAACAAAAATTATATACAATCGTCTCTGATACATAATTCGATTAAAAACGAACAATGTTTTTTTGCCAATTCAGTGGCAGGAAGCATTAAAGTAACTCACCATACATATCTTAACCCCTTTGGACTTAACAACACAAAAATTAAATTTTTCTTACTTCCCACTCTAAATTCATTCAACGGCATCCTTGGTCACGATAGTTTAAAGGAACTATCAGCGATAATTCATACAGGTCAAGACTACATGACCATCCAGAATCAAACAAAGGTACGCATTAAATATCAAGCTTCACAAGATGTTAATTCAACTAACATCAGGACAGATCACATTTCTGCTAACCAAAAAAACGTTGTCGACTCTTTAGTGTCTTCTCACCCTTTACTCTTTGACGAACCCAATGAAAAACTCACTTTCACAACTACAGTGAAAGGGGAAATACGTACAAATGACGAAAAACCTGTTTATACTAGATACTATCCATATCCAATGTCCTTAAAAGAGGAAGTAGAAAAACAAGTACAAGATCTTCTTGATAATGAGATAATAAGACCTTCACGGTCGCCATATAATTCACCCGTTTGGATCGTTCCAAAAAAGATGGACGCATCCGGTGAAAAAAAGCATCGACTTGTTATTGACTACCGCAAGCTGAATTCAGTTACAATAGCTGACCGGTACCCCATACCGGAAATAAATGGAATATTGGCTCAACTCGGTGAAAACAATTGGTTTACCGTCTTAGACCTCAAGAGCGGCTTTCACCAAATTCCTCTCAAAGAGTCAGACATTGAGAAGACTGCCTTCTCAATAAATAATGGTAGATATGAATTTACCCGATTGCCTTTTGGGTTGAAAAATGCCCCCGCAATTTTCCAGAGAGCTCTTGACGACATACTTCGTGAGCATATCGGTAAGATATGTTTCGTCTACATAGACGATATAATTATATTCAGTCAAGATGAAGAAACTCACGCAGAAAACATTCGTAAGGTTTTCAAAACCTTACAAGAAGCCAATATGAAAGTCCCACTGGACAAATGTGAATTCTTCCAGCGTGAAGTTGAATTCCTTGGTTTCATTGTTTCTTCTAATGGTATTTAAAGAAACCCGAACAAGGTGGAGGCAATTCTTAACTTCCCAAGTCCACAAACCTTAAAAGATTTGCGGTCCTTCTTAGGATTAGCTGGCTATTATCGACGTTTCATCAGAGACTATGCGAAAATAGCAAAACCTCTTACAACTCTCTTAAGAGGAGAAAAAGGCAGAGTTTCAAAAAATGTATCTAAAAAACATCCCATAACCTTCAACGAGGAAGCGTTAGAATCCTTCAATAAGATAAAACAAGCCCTCGTTTCAAAAGAGACTATCCTCACACATCCCAATTTCAGTAAAGAGTTTCACCTGACAACTGATGCGTCTAACTATGCTATAGGCGCAGTACTTGCACAAGAAGATAGACCAATCACTTTCATCTCACGGACTTTAAGTAAATCTGAGGAACATTATGCAGCAAACGAAAAAGAAATGCTAGCAATAATATGGTCCTTAAGAGCATTACGAAACTACCTCTACGGTAGCGCAAAAGTCAAAATTTACACTGACCACCAGCCGCTAACTTATGCATTAAGCAATAAGAATAGTAACACAAAAATGAAGCGCTGGAAAGCTATGTTGGAGGAGTACAATTACGAACTCCAATATAAACCTGGAAAAACCAATGTAGTGGCAGATGCACTTTCTAGGCCGCCACAGCTCAGTCAAGTAAATTCAATGTCCACGACAACACATGGTGATGAAAGTTCTTCTCATGCACTTATCCCAATTGTAGAAGTGCCAATAAATGTTTTCAAAAACCAAATCTTCCTCAACATAGGTGAAAATAAAAACAAGGAATTTAAAATAATTTTTCCCCGCTATCACCGACACATAGTGACCGAAATAGAGTATAATAAAGATAACCTTTTACAAATATTAAAAAAAATTTTAAACCCATCTGTCATAAATTGTATCAAAACTTCAGAGCGAGTCATGGGTATGATACAAGAATTATATCCATTACACTTCAAAACATTTAAAATTAGATTTACACAGTTACAAGTAGAGGATATTTTCAACCAAACAGATCAAGAAGCAATAATAATTGATACACACAATCGTGCACATAGAAATGCAAAAGAAAATCGCTCCCAAATTTTAGAGAAATACGACTTCCCTTCCATGTCACAACAGATTAAAAGAATAACAAAGATTTGCACGACTTGCAAGCGCAGCAAGTATGAAAGACACCCAAATGAACCGAAACTTAGTAAAACACCTCTTCCGACCTATCCTGGTCATACCGTTCACTTCGATATCTTTTTGACTGAGAAAAAGATAATATTAACTTCCATAGACAAATTCACCAAATATGCCCAAATTAGGATACTGAAAAGTAAATCCACTGAAGACGTAAGGCAACCTTTGCGTGATTTAATATTTTTCTTTGGAGCACCAAATTCTGTCGTTATCGACAACGAACCCTCACTTAATTCGGCCTCTATATTATTTATGATGAAAGACGAGCTCGGAATAAATGTCTTTACGACACCACCATACAAGAGCGAAATTAACGGTCAAGTTGAGCGCTTTCATTCAACCTTAACGGAAATAATGAGGTGCCTCAAGGAAAACGGCAAAGAACGTACTTTTGAGGAACTAGTCGAAAGAGCAGTTAATGAATACAACCACAGTATTTATTCCACAACTAATAAAAATCAGTCGATCTCTTCTTTGGACGTAATGTTAATTTTACTCCAGAAGATTACGAAAAAACAAGGAAAGCCAATTTCGATAAATTAAAAATTAAACAGGAAAAAGATGTTCAGTTTCACAATAAAAAAAAACAGAATTTTAAAGAATATTTGCCAGGGCAAATAATATACGTAAAAATTAATATAAGGCTAGGAACGAAATTATCAAGTCGATTCAGGGAAGAAAAAGTCAAGGAAAACAGAAATTCGACAGTTTTAACTGAGAATGGAAAAGTCATTCATAAGAGTCATATTCGAAACTAAAAGTCACCATACCTTTTATTCTATCTTCAGGTTTTTGACGGCAGGCTGTATTGCCGAAGTTCAAATTCTCGATTACTCACTAAGCCAGTTAGTAGCAATCGAAACTGGAATAGCTAAAATCCAAACTGGAAATTTTAAGATGATTCACGTCATCGATTTGGAGCCTTGCGAATACCTAATAAAAGACATAAGCGATACAATTGAGCACAGCATCAACAAAAGTCATCCTTCCCATCCATTCCTTCTTCACGAACTAAATCAGATAAAAAACATAATAAGTAGACTAAAACCATCAAATATAAAGAAACGATCACTTAACTTCGAAGTAAGCGCTTGGAAATGGATTGCAGGAAATCCTGACCATGACGACTTCCGAATCATTAAAAACAAAATTAATAACGCTTTAGTAAACAACAATAAACAAGTCTTGATAAATAGAGATTTTATAAATAAAATTAATACCATTACCAATGTAACAAATGAAGTTATTAATCAAATGAAAAAACATGATTTATTCAAAAACAATATTGTTATAGCAACACAAAACAAAATTAAATTACTTAAAGAAGAACTTGTAAACCTAGAATACGCCATACATTGGGCGAAACAAGGAATCGTAAATTCCTATATCTTATCTAATAAGGAAATTACTATAGCAAAAAATATATTTAAAAATGAAAATATTCCTTTTAATTCTATCGACGAGGCACTAAACCTAGCAGAAGTAAAAATAGCTTCAAATTCAACTTCAATTATCTATATTGTTAGTATACCAAGCGTAGAACTTAAGGACTGCAATAAAATAATAATAAAAGCAGTAAGAAATAATAATTTTATTAATAAATTAGATTATAAGAATGTAAGATATATAATAAACTATCAATTTGTCCATATCATAGTATCGTAGATATTAGCGGCACATCCTGCATCCCAAACCTACTCCATAGTCTAAAAGCAAACTGTACCCGAATTAATAGTCATCATATCCCTACAATAGACGAAGTCTCCTCAGGTGTTATTCTACTTAATCAATTTAACGGTACAATAACTCAGAACAACAATAAGACGTTACAGCTTACTGGAACATTTCTGATAAACTTCCAAAATTCATCAGTAAGGATCGAGAATAAAACTTTCATCTCGAATATTTTAGTTGCAAAAGTAAAACCCTTACCTGCAATCGCACAAATTTCTTCAACCGACGAAACAGAAGAGATTCTATCTTTGGAAATGCTCAAGGAACTCCACACTCGTAATATCGAGGATATCAAGGCATTGCAGACAAAACACATCATTGCTTCAACAACAAACTTTGCATTGACCGTAACTATTTCTTTACTTGTAATGATCCTGATAGTAAAAATCATAAGTTGAAAACGCCGTGCAAAAATTCAGGTCACCAATGTCCTAGAAATGGAAGATAAAAAGCCAAAGAGAGAAGAAACAGCAAAAACTCAAGGTAACATGAAAAATAAAAAGCTAGAACATAGCTAGGCAATTGTTCTCTCTAGGAGGTCGTGTCATCTTTTGCTTCTGTAGTGGCGTGAACGTAAATAACGCTGATGTTCCTGAATTCGGTCTTGATGCTAATTGTTGCGAGGCATTCGCTCAAATGTCTAAGTCTGTTTTGAGACTATTTGAACCATAGGCCCTATTCTACGCACAAGTTAACGCATGGCGCAATCACACAACACTTACGCAGGAAGTGCTTAGATAGCAGAAATTACAGCAGCAACCGACACGACGCAGACACAACACTTAGGCAGAAAGTGCTTAGATAGCAGAAACTGCAACAGCAACGACACAATCCAACGCCCAGACCAAATCATAGAACAATATCGCATCCCATAAGTGTTAGGTTTCATTTGGTAGAATAATTGATTTGTATGACTCAAGCCCACCCAACTTGATCAATCATAAAATGTATAAATAGATCAGTAAAATAAATTGAAGAGTTAGTTGAAGTTCAGTATCAGTGTAATGAACGAACTTGCTCAAAAGGTTAATAAAGAATATATTTTTTTATTTAAATAAAATAGAAAAAATGTAATTGGCGCCCAACGGTAGGCAAGTAAAAAAAAAAAAACCAGAAAATAAAAAGTATGGTGTGAAAAGAAAAGTGAAACAAAACCCACAAGTGAAAAAAAAACAAGTATCCCAAAAGGGAGAAAAGTAAAAAAACAAAACCCTTAAGTGGAGAAAAAATAAGTATCCCAAAAGGGAGAAAAAGAATAAGAAAGTGAACCAAATAAAGTGTACAAGAAGAAAAACCACAAGAAGAAAAACCACAAGAAGAAAAACCACAAGAAGAAAGAAAAAGTATCCAGTAGAATTTTAAGGTAGAATCTAAAAAAGATTATATAATATATTATATAAAAAATAATTTGAAGAAAGATATTTAAAAAAAAAAAATCTTTTTATAATTAAGAACTTAATGTATGTAAAATTGATTTAATTAAAATATTTGAAAGTGAGTTTTTGAAAGAAAGATTAAAAATAAAATACAAGTATAAAATTTGTGAATAAATTTAAAAATGGCGGTAAATAATGAAGACTTAATAGCTCGGCTTATCGTAGCCAATACAGCCTCCCTCAAAGCTGAAATCGACAGCTTAAAGACTCAATTGTCCTTAGTGACAGGTTTGAATGTAGTCACAGACTATTCTCCACAGACAATTGATGACGACATTGTCTGCAACGAATCACTAGATGTGATTAAATCTTTACCAGAATTCTCTGGTAACTCAAACACCTATGTTAGCTGGCGAGAAGCTGCTAACAATTCAATGAGCCTTTATAGGAAAGGTAGCCGCAAATACTTTGCTGCCCTTACTATATTAAGGAACAAAGTCACGCTTAACGCGAATGATACTCTAACCAATCACGGAACGGTACTCAACTTCGATGCAATTTTTGCACGCTTAGATTTTGCATACGCAGACAAGAGACCAGCTCATATAATTGAGCAGGAACTCAGCGTATTACGACAAGGAAACTTGCCAATAATCGACTACTATAATTTAGTCAACAAGAAGTTGACCTTATTAATAAATAAGACCATTATGACGCACGGTTTGGACACGACACTCACGAAAGAACTAAATAACATCAACAGACGTAATGCTCTTCGCGTATTTATAACAGGGCTTAACGCTCCTTTATCAAACATTATATTCTCTCTATCCCCCGAGGATTTACCTAGTGCTTTAGCGAAAGCACAAGAATTGGAATCAAATAATTTAAGAGCCAATTTTGCTATGCAATTCAGCCGTAACCAATCCACATCCAACACTAATAATAATAATAATAATAATAACAGGAATAATAATTATAGAAATAACCTTAGGTTCCCACAAAATAACAATCCGAATAATAACCAAAGTAATAACAATAATAACAAGAGAAATAATCCCCCAAAACCGGAACCAATGGATGTAGATAGATCAAAACAAACCACGAATAAACCAAATTATAATAATAATAATTTCAGGCAGGGTAACACATTCCCTAATAACAACCCCCATAATCCTAATAACCATTATCAACAAAGATTTAACCAACAGGTTGAGAAGAGGCCACACGAAAGTGTTCACAGTAGTTCGCAGCCTCAAAATAAAAATCAAAGGGTAAATAACATAAATGAGGACGCTTTTTTAGAAGATCGCCTCGACTGCCCTATATATTCAGACAAAACAATAGAACCGGAAAGAGAATAAAAATTCTCATAGATACAGGTGCTACAAGTTCTTACTGTAGACCTAATATCTTATCGTTTAGACAGGAATTAGCGATTAAGAAGAGAGTTAAAACCATTAATGGGTACTCTATTATCACACATTTTTATGAAGGTAATATATTTAATAAAAAGATAAGATTTTATGAATTAGCAAATCTGGAAGCAGATTTATTGATAGGTTTTAACGTTATAAACGAAAGCGGAATAATATTAGATTTTAAAAAAGGGACACTAACTCAAGGTGGAAATAGTGAAGATATGTTTACCTCGGAAGACGGTTCCGAAGCAATAAAAGAAGAAATAAATCAAATTCAGAATCAAAATAAAGATGATTCATCAGAAACCTCTAAGATATTAGTTGGAAAAACTAATAGCAAGGAAAAAGAAATATTAGTTGAAGGAACTAATAACAACGTAAATAAGGTCAATACAATAAATATTGACGAAATGAGGAACGAAATTGTAAATCAAGTAAAAACAATGCATTCCAATATAAATACGAATTTGTTGTTTAAAACAGATGTAGAGGCAACAATACGCACAACTGTTGAAACTCCTATATGGAGCAAACAGTATCCTTACCCTCTATCTGTTAACTCTTTTGTGAATAACGAAATTAAAAAGTTGTTGAATGAAGGAATTATTCAACCAAGCAAAAGTCCATATAACTCGCCTATATGGGTAGTGCCGAAAAAAGGCATTAATGAGGATGGAACACCCAAGCTTAGAATGGTAATTGACTATAAAAAACTAAATGAAAAAACTGTATCTGATAAATATCCGATACCCGACACAAATGTTATATTGTCAAATTTGGGTGGATCGAAATATTTCTCTACCATTGACCTAGAATCAGGTTTCCATCAAATAAAGATGAACAAAAATGACACTGAGAAGAGTTCCTTCGCAGTAAATAATGGGAAGTATGAATTTTTGAGAATGCCATTTGGGTTGAAAAATGCTCCAAGCATATTCCAAAGAGCGATGGATAACATACTGCGTGAACACATAGGAAAAATCTGTCACGTATATATCGATGATATAATTGTATTTTCGGAAACTTTAGAAGACCACGGGAAGCACTTAAGAAAAATAATCGAAACGTTGAAAAAAGCAAACATGAAAATATCTTTGGAAAAATCGAAGTTTTTTAAATCAGAAGTAGAATATTTAGGATATATTGTAAGCCATAATATTATTAAGACAGATCCCAAGAAAATTGAAGCAATATCGAATTTCCCAATACCTACAACCTTAAGACAGTTAAGAAGCTTTTTAGGTATGACAGGATACTACAGGAAGTTCATAAAGAACTATGCCACTGTAGCTAAACCCCTAACAAAACATTTATTAGGACAAAATGGGAAAGTCTCCCAACATTTATCAAAGAAAACAGTAGTCACATTAGACCAAGAGGGAATTTCAGCCTGTCAAAAATTGAAAGATTCATTAATAAATGAAGTAGAACTCGTACAGCCAAATTTCAATAAGAAATTTATTCTTACAACAGATGCTTCAAATAATGCAATAGGTGGTGTACTCACACAGGAAGGTAGACCAATAACTTTTATTTCCAAAACTCTAGATTCAACGGAACAAAATTATGCGACAAATAAGAAAGAACTTTATGCCATTGTTTGGGCTTTGAAAACCTTGAGAAACTACCTTTATGGAGTTTCAGATTTAGAGATCCATACGGATCACCAACCATTAACCTTCGCGGTATCAACCCGCAATCCTAATGCCAAAATGAAAAGATGGCACGCTTTTATTGAAGAATATGCTCCCAAAATAATATACAAGCCAGGTACGACAAACATAGTCGCAGATGCACTTTCTAGGCAAATTTTAAATAACTTATCAGACGGATCTTCAATAACAGGAACACAACATTCCGCTGAAAGCAGCGATAATTCGGAAATTAAGGAAACTTCAAAACCTCTTAATCAATTTAAACAGCAAATATTGCTGAGCAAAGCTAATTTTACTATTCATGAACAGGTCAGAAATTTTGGAAAAACCAGGCACATTATAGAATATGATACCGTAGTTAACCTTATAACAATTTTAAAAGAATATATCCAACCAGGGATAATCGCAATACATTGTACGCCGGAGGATCTGTATGAAATTAAAGGAAAATTGAAAGAAACTTTTAATAATAAATTTTTGTATGCCAAAAATTTTCCAATAGATATTACAAATAGTGAGGATCAACATGTGATAACAGAGCAAACACACACACGGGCACATAGGAGTTACAGAGAAAACCTCAAACAAATTTATAAATCATATTATTGGCCCGAAATGAGTAAACAATTCAAGGAATTCGTTAGAAATTGTGAAATTTGCAACAAAAGCAAATACGATAGACATCCAACAAAGATACCAATTGGAGAGGCTCCAATTCCTAAGAAAGAGGGGGAGCAGGTACACCTAGATATATTTTTCGCTCAACAATTAAAATTTTTAACTTGTATTGACGCGTTTTCGAAATTCTTAGTTGTAAAATTAATTGAAGATAAAACAAAATTAGACGAGAAGGTTTTAGAATTACTACAAAGTTTTCCAGAAGCTAAAAGAATAACAATGGATAACGAACCAGGTTTTTCATCAGAACAATTTAAAACTTTAATGAAAAGATTAGGCATTGAGATATATTTTTGCGATCCTAAACATAGTACATCAAATGGCCAGGTAGAAAGGGCACATTCCACTTTAATTGAAATTGCAAGATGCTTAAAACAGGAATTTTATCTAATAAGTGATGTAGAATCAATCTTTAGAGCCGCACAACAATACAATAAAACAATTCATTCAGTTACTAACCAAAAACCTTATGAAGTTCTCTTTAATAAAGTAATACATATAGATATAGAATCAAAGCTAATAGAAGCTCAGAGGAAAATGTTAGAAAGAGATAATAAAAATAGAAATACTAAAACTTATGCTCCCAATAAAGTTATTTATGAAAAAATTGTAGGAAATAGAAACAAACTTTTGGCAAAATATAAAAAACAAAAAGTCAAGGAAGATCTAGGAAATAAAGTTAGAATCCATCAAAGAAATAGAATAGTACATAAAGACAATATTAAGACTTAGAATTTTAAATATCTTTCCAGGAAAATGATCTGGATAATTTCGTTAATACTAATAGACATAGCGTCCACAGAAATAACTGACTATACTCGAGAAAATTACGTACTTATAGAACAAGGCAATACGGCAATCTACGAAGATTACGGTGACATTTTCCATATTATCAATTTAACTTATATAAACGAACTAGTAGAAGAAACGCAAACTCATTTTTATAAATACAATAATTAAACAAAATACGAAATTATTACCGACGAAGATAACAATTTATACGACAATAATTATAATAACGATGTAGAAATAAGTTTAATTAAATCATTATACGGACAGTTACGAATGACAAGACACAGAAGGAAGAGAGGAATCAATGAATTAGGATCCATTTGGATATGGATAGCAGGAACACCAGACCATGACGACTTAGTACTTATAACAAATAAAATTTCAGAACTTACAGACAATAATAACAAACAATTCATTACAAATTCCGAAATATTTAATTCAATCAATAAATTATCTAATTCAATCAAAGACTTAGAAATACAGTCGAAAATAAGAATAACTAGGGAAAGAAATAAACTGATAATTACAGAATTGCAAAATACAATTCAAACATTAACTTTCGCTAAAATTGGTATATTAAACCCAGCTATTTTAAACCTTCAAGAAATTAAAGAAATTTCAAATCACGAACATGAAAGCGTTACTTTAACGGACTTAATGGATGTTTCTAAATTAAAAATTATACAAAATAAAGATGTCATAGTTATTCATATTAAATATCCAATAACTAAAATAAATTGTATTTTATTCGAAGCAAGGGCCATAAGCCATGAAGACGGAAAACTTATAATAAATAATGAAATTGTAAAATGTAATGATAAGTTTTTAAATGTTAAAAAGTGTAAGATCGAGTTGAGAAACATATTTTGTATTTTAAATTTAGTAGAATCATGTTTAACAGATATATTAAATAATAATAAAGGGCAATGCTTAAAAATTAAAGAAAAAAATAAAGACATTGAAATTATAAAAGATGGAGCGATATTAGTTTCCGGCAAACACACAATCGATGGACATCCAGTGGAAGGCGTCTATTTAGTTACATTTGACAATACAACAATAATCGACAATACGACATATCAAAACCCGACGTCAGCAATTTGGAATTACCTAAAAACAAGCCATTTAAACAATTACGACACAATTGAATATATAGAATCCGAAGATAGAGAATTAAGATTCCAGAATATTAATATAATTCATTCCATGAAAAAAGAAATTACAAATCATCCGATTTCATCCACAACAACATTCATGTTAATAATCATAGTCATCAGTTTTACCATATACGGTATAAGGAAAAAGTTCCCCATACAAATTTCAAGAAATATAAGCGAGCTGAACACCAAAATTAAAAACCTATCCGAAAAGTTTGAAGAAACGGGACGTTTCTCTTAAGAAAGAGGGGAGTTAACGCATGGCGCAATCACACAACACTTACGCAGGAAGTGCTTAGATAGCAGAAATTACAGCAGCAACCGACACGACGCAGACACAACACTTAGGCAGAAAGTGCTTAGATAGCAGAAACTGCAACAGCAACGACACAATCCAACGCCCAGACCAAATCATAGAACAATATCGCATCCCATAAGTGTTAGGTTTCATTTGGTAGAATAATTGATTTGTATGACTCAAGCCCACCCAACTTGATCAATCATAAAATGTATAAATAGATCAGTAAAATAAATTGAAGAGTTAGTTGAAGTTCAGTATCAGTGTAATGAACGAACTTGCTCAAAAGGTTAATAAAGAATATATTTTTTTATTTAAATAAAATAGAAAAAATGTAATTCACATGTAAAATTTAAGCTTAAAAGTAAACTAATGCAAATATAAAATAAAAGGGGCCCAAACAGAACATTGGGAAATACCCAGATCACAAATCTTTACTATACTTCTGATATTATCTACAGTATATAGCTTCACCCTTTGGGGTTTATTTGGATTTTAATATTTATACCAGGGAAACAAGAAGCCCCGAAACAAGTATTCTTAATTTTATTTATCAAAATATCATGGTTTTCCATATCGAAGGCTTTAGTTAAGTCAATATATTGACCAGCTGTGACTTTTTTACTAGCTAGAATAGCGAATGTTTCTGAACAATATCGTAAGAGGGCATATTCAGTGGATTTTCTTTTTGTAAAATTCCACAAACATTACTATGAAACCCAATTTTATTTAAATATCCTACTACTCTATTTCTTACAATTTTTTTCAAAAATGTTGCTTATTGATGGAAAAATGAAATAGGTCTACCTACTTGATTATTACCTAAGTTGTATTGTAAATTTAACTCTAAATTTAAAGAGAAGGAAATACTCCCGGAAGAATGCCTAGATTGAATATAAATATATGCGAAAATATCTACTAAACATCTTAAATGATTGTCTTGAAACCAGTTCCAAAAACATTCAGTATCTTTTCACGTACCTTATTCACTGTACTCACATCTTGAAAAATAAAATGAATGAATTACTTGATATTGGATTACTGAGTATACGAGTATATTTCACTCATTTATAAGAAACCGTTTAGTTCAGTGTACTCACATAGAATGGGTACACTGCACTGAGTACAGTTTTTCACTTACGATCGCTGCAGATTTGATATAAAGTAATTGTGTTGATCGGCGGCAGTGGAAAGGAGTTTTGTTGTGCTTATAAATGAAAGTAAACGAAAAGTTTTATATTTTATACATATGTATTTACGAGTATGTACAATATAATTTATTAACATACGCATTTTTTAATTTTTTCAAAATTCTTCACAAAAAATATTTAAATTTACTTTCAAATCGTTATAAGTATCAGATTTTTTAATATTTGAATGTAAAAACCAACGTCTTTTAAAAGTCAATTTGATGCCCGTATTCTGGCATATTTCTGTGATGCCTCATATTTCACAACAACCTCACAAGAGCAAGGTGAGTCACAATTTGTGAGGTTTTGGTATTCTAACCAAAACTTCACAATATGTGAGCATCATAAGATCTACCAAAATTGTGATGTCCGATGGAGCAGCTCACAAGCCGATCACAAGAGAAATATAAAGGGTAAATTTTTAATTTTGAAGAAAAAATGGAGGAGTAAGTTCTTGTGAGCGAAATAAACAAAAAACGGAAAGGTAAAAAAATAATTTTATTTCATGTTGGACAGTATACAAATGTAGTAAATATTTCAATTTAGATTACAGCGTAGAACAATTCTACCGAATTTGGGGGAAAGAACTGATGGTTTCTCATTAAATGATGGCTGTTTCATCAAATTTTTCCAGCATTATTCGTTATTTTATTATTTATTTCACAATCTTCAATAATGATTGTCAAATAAATAGTTTTCTGGCATGACAATGAATACACCACATCGTGGTAAATACTTCTTGTGAGGTATCGGCCAGAATACCAGATAGCTGAATGCTCAAAAAAGACCTCACAAGACAAGCATCACAATTTTCGCATCCCTGACATTCGTGAGTTGTGACCACATCATAGTCCGAATAGGGGCATGAATTTAAACTTAAAACTCTGAAGGAAACCCATGGAAAAAAATGCAACGCTCTTCAATAAAACCGTTGCAGGAAGCAAACAGCGATTTAAACGATCAAGTTAATTTTCTCTTTCGCAGGCGTATTGCGGGAGATGTTGTTCTACATGGAATTCCTATTGCCAAGAATGAACATCTCTATAAAGTTTACAAAGCGCTTTGCCCCAAAACAAACGCAAATCATGTTTCCCCTACATATATCACCCGCGCCGCCCCGAAAAACTATGCTAAAACAAGTGCTGTCATCATAAAGCTTCCATTCGAAGAGAACAAAGTGTGTTTGTTAAGAAGTGTCGCTGCATACAACAAAGAGAACCCCCTCCGCTGTCCCTTAACGACCTGGGCTTTTTGTCTGTTGCAGTTTGTGACATTCCTGCTGTTGTGTCTATCACCTGTTCTGCGGCCACTTTCACGCACTCTAATACCAACAATTCAATCGTTGCTGAAAGTAGTTCTGCTCTTGGAGTTGCCGCTGGACGTGCTGCTGAAACTTTTTTGCTGCTGTGAACTTTGAAAATGAATCAGCCGTTAGAGTTGCCATTGCCACTTTTGTAACTCGTTTTTTGTTACTTTTTGTAACACGCTTACTTATTTCAGACGTTATTTTATTCGATAATACTCTTGTTAATTTAATATCCTGTAAATGTGTATCAAAAACTATTCTTCTAAACTTTCTTGAAATTGATTGTTATACTTTTGACGCAAGTTTTCCTTCATGTCTGCATATGATGCTGTTTTCGCTGTTGCTTTCTAATGCAACATCTAAGTTGATGTATATATATACATCCTCATTTTATGAGTTTGAACCATCCTGATAATATAAGAACGGTTTTCAATGTTATCTGTGAATCGAATGAAAGTGTCAATGTTTGTCACATAAATGCCGAAAGTGTGACATCTAAATATACAGTCTTGCACCAATTATTTAGTACTTCAAAGATTGACATTTTAATGGTTTCTGAAACTTGGCTTAACTGTGATATACTGTCAGAATTGATGAAAATTCCTAATTTTGCTTTGTTTAGAAATGACCGTAAAAAAAGGATATGTGATGGTGTGTGTATTTATGCCAAAAACTGTTTTAACCCAAAATTATATATATTATACAATTTTGCTGTTTAGAAACTCAATTCTGCACATGATAAAATGCTCCTTGTTATAGTGTATTCGCCTCCTCACTGTTTCTTTGTGGAAAATTTAGTAGAACTGCAAGACACACTACTAAAACTACATATAAAATACAGTAAAATTTCGGTAGATGGTGATTTTAATGTCAACATTTCAAAGTGGAATAATATAACTACTCGTAGTCAATTTCATTATTTCTGTGATAAATTAGGGTTGTCAGTAGTGAATTCTCGCTGTCCCACCCGTTTTGAGACTACGAACATCTTTAAGTACTTAGGATCAATCGTTAACATGGAAGCGAAATGTGACGACGACGTAAACCACAGAGTGAGTGTGGGATGGATGAAATGGCGGGAAAATTCGGGAATCTTTTGCGACCGAAAATTTCCACTTAAATTAAAGGGGGACACTCTACACCACGGTTGTTAGACCAGCTCTTATATACGCTTCACAGTGCTGGATAATGTACGAAGCGTTTAAAAACAAAATGACGGCAGCGGAATCTACACGTTATAAGAGGAAGTCTACATATAAAGAATTCGGTAACCGAACAGCTTGAGGCGAATAGAATAATCTGGTATTGCCACGTTCAAAGAAGATCTGCAGAAAATCCGGTTAAAAAGGTACTATCAACTACGGTCACTCCAACTGTAAGAAAACGAGATCAGAAAAAGAATTCCTGGATTTCTCAGATGACAAATGCGCAACAACGCATGGGGCTTACCACTGAAGCGATCCAGGACCGAGAATTATGTAGACGCGTTCTGAGGCCTGCGACATTAGCCAACCCCATAAGCGGAGCAGCAGCGATGCAGTAAAAATACTCGTTACGCATAAGTTTGTATAACGAGGAAATGGTTAATAAAAGGATAAGAAGAAGAGAATAATCCCTCGTTACTTGATATGTTTCTCACTAATTTTGTATCGAGTGTTTTATGTTTTTACCAGATTAAACTGACAAGCGAATTCATCATGATATGATCTTCTGTTCTTCTGACTTTAATATAGATAGATACAACTGTGATAATAGCTTCAGTTTTAGGCCGTTTAAGGACGTCAATCTTGTAGAGCTCACACTCACGCTTTATAGTTTAAATTGGCATGATACATATCTAACTACCAATATTAGTATAATAATTTTGTTCCCGTTGTAGCTAAGCGTATTAGTTCTTGTTCTTCTCCCTGGTATAGTAATGAAATTCAATGTAAAACTACTGAACGTGAGCGTATTTTTAAGAAATTCAATCGTAGTCCCACACTGGAAAATAGACAACTATACTGTTTTGTGGTAGAATCTGAAAGGTATGGGTGTAGAGGCTGATAGTAAAATATCTTTGTGTTCGTTATCTCCGAATGAAATGAGTGCATTTTTTTCTCCAGATCATCCTGATCCCTCACCTCTTAACCTAGATCTGTGTTCTCCTGAATTGTTTCCTAATTTCGGCTTTCAATGCATTACTGAATTCGATGTATTCAAAGCAATTAACTCTGTTAAATCTAGTGCCAGAGCACCGGATTGTATATCACCTCGATTTCTTAAGCTTATACTACCTCATATCATTTGCCACATACATCATATATTTGATTATTGTATACATAGCTCCCAGTTCCCGGACAGTTGGAAAATACTTAAAATTATTCCTATACCCAAAAAGACTAGTCCTAAATGTCGTACCGACTACAGACCAATTAGTATTTTGTGTTTTTTGTCAAAAACTTTCGAAAAGGTTTTATCTCTACAATCACAGAAATTCTTGGACGATAAAAATAAGCTCTCGAAAAGGCACAAAAGGTTTTCGAGCCAAACCCAGTTGTGAATCTGCTATTCCAAAAGTGACTACTGATATTCGATCTGCTTTAGATTGTTACGATATCTGCATAGCAGTTCTTCTAGACTTTTCCAAAGCCTTTGACTGTATTGATCACTCTTTATTACTAACAAAAAGGTTAAAAATAGCTTTAATTTTTCAAACTATTTCACAAAGCTATTTAGCAATCATCTAAGGGATAGAGTACAGTCGGTTTCCACAGAGCTTGGCTACTCAAACTCCAAAATCATGCATAAAGGCGTTCCGCAAGGCTCTGTTCTGGGACCACTTCTGTTCACCCTTTTTAGCAATGAAATCCCAAGTATTGTTAAGAATTGCAAAATTCACATGTACGCCGATGATGTGATTGTATTGTTTTCGCGTCCTATTGATCTTATAGAAGATTGTATTGCCAGAGTGAATGAAGATCTTGATAACATATCCTACTGGTGAAAAGGTAACAAATTGAAGTTAAACCTCGCCAAGACAGTTTGCATTGTTTTTTCAAATAATGAGGTTTGTTCAAATGATTTTTCACCTTTTGTCCATGATGGCAACCCCATTAATGTTGTAAATTCTGCTAAATACCTCGGTGTTATGAGTCTTTTTACGAAAGGTTTTCGAACCATCAATTGTCTTAAAACGCGAATCTGGTTATTTGGGTCTTTATGCCCTAATTCGTATTGGCCTCCAGGTACTCTGGTTGTTGGATGTACTGTGGGCGCAAGGGTAGCGACCCGGCTACAGTCGTTCATAGACCTCCGTGAGGAATAAACGTGTTTCGGCTTTCAAAGTGAAATAAAATAGTATCAGCTTTCGTAAAACGAACATTAAGAACTCTTTTTGCAAGTGTATCGGTAGCCCGGTGGTAGTGGCATTAGCCGATAAAGCGGTAGTCGTGGGTTCGATTCTCGAAAAAGTTGGTGACTTTTTTTATTTTTAAAAATAAAAATTACATTAAACACGAGGGTGAATTGAACTCAGACGATGAGTGAGACGGAGCGGTCCGCTATGCCAATAGCGGGACCAGCGGATGACGTGATGTCGTCCGATGACCAGTCAGCAATTTCGGCCCGTAATCCGAAAATAATTACCAAAAGGAGGAGGAAGCTAAGGCCAACTCCTAACCTTGTAAAGCGCCCTTCCCTTTCTACGTCTGCTGAAAAGCTGCCCGGCCGACCAGGGGAAGAGGTGCCAACAACATCGGCAAGGGCCGCTATTCAATATGTATCCGACGGTGGAGAAGGCCACTATATGGGAGGCGACAATTTATTCGCTTCGCTTGCGGCCTCTGAGTCTGATGATGAAGAGGACGAAGTGAGTGCACTCAACAACAGCATTAAAGAGCTGCAGCGGAGAGTTCTTGCCATTAAAGCAAAACAAATGGCAAGAAGGGAAAGAGAAAGTCAGCCTGCTCAACAGCAGCAGCAAGAAGTCGAACAGATAAAACAACGGGAACAACAAAAAAATCAAAACAAAACACATCAGCCCAATCCAGAGACAACAAAACACATAAAAGCAAACAAAAAGCAACAACAACAACATCAGCAGCAGAAACCACAACAGCAGCAGCAGAAACAAAAGCAACAAAAACAACACCAATCGCAACAAAAACAGCATCAGCAACAACAGCAGCAGCAGAAACAACAACAACCACAGCAGCAGAAACAACAGCAAAAACAAAGGGTTCCTCCTATAAATACATTTAGGATGGAACTCAAGGACACAATAGAACTGTGTAAGTCGGCCATAGGCTCAAATTTTTTCATTAAGAGGCTTAGTTTAGATAGGCATGCGATCCACTGTAATACAGTGGAGCGCTACCACAAAATAAAGAATTTGTTAAGGGATTCGACGACGGAGTTCTTCTCCTTCACCCCGAAGGGGGAAAAGCTGCAAACTATGCTGCTGAGGGGGTTAGAACCGTCTACTAGTCCGGAGGAGCTCCTCGCACTGCTCAAAGAGAAAGAGTGCAACGGTCTCAAATTCGTGGGGGTTAGGCCATTTGTAACAGCCAGAGCCAAAAGGGAGAAACGGAAGCTACCGTTCTTCCTGGTGCAGCTCAGTCCCGAAAGCCGTCTGGATAGTCTAAGGAGTATCAATGTCCTAGACTACCAGGTGGTTAACTGGGAAAAAGTAAAAAGGCACGAAAACATTTTGCAATGTGTTCGTTGCCAAAGGTTCGGGCACGCCGCATCGAACTGCGAAATGCAGCCTCGATGCGTTAAGTGCGGTAAGAACCACAAGTCGGAAGAATGCGCTCTAGGTAGGGATGGAGCGTCAGAAAAAAGCCAACTCTCTTGTGTTTTATGTAAGAACACGGGACACACCGCAAACTATCGGGGTTGTCCTAGGTTCCAATACATAAAAAGAGTAAATCTGGCTCGACAGCAAAAGGTGGAAGTTAAGCGTCCACCTGTTCTACCACAAACACCAGCCGTTACTCCCCAGGTTACCTACGCCCAAATGGCGGCAGGTAGGGGAAATACGGCACAGCAAGCGAAGGTTGCTTCTCAGGCCCCAGCGCCTAGAGCACCGGAACCGGCAAATGACATGCTAGCCATCTTGCTCTCTATCCAGGGGCAAATGGCTCAGCTGCAACGTCAAATTACCGAGCAAGCTACGCGGGTAGATCAAATATACGCGCTGCTGCCGAGCCTAACGCACCTGCAGTCGTAATGGGTACGTACATGGCGGAGCAAACCCTGAAGGTCCTTGCAGAGAATGTTAATTCACTGATTAGGATTGAGCGAAAAGCCACACTTTTAAGTAAGTTATCGGCGGAGATTTCAACGCCAAACATAACGATTGGGGAAATAATACACCAAACACTAGAGGGAACCTGCTATTCAATTGGTGGGGTCAGCACAGTGTGATGTATCGACTCGGCCTTAAGGCGACGGATAGTCCGTCGTTTCCTAGACACGGCTCCTATTTGGATCTCCAGCTGTTTGACACACGAATACAACTGACAGGTACGAACCAACAAACTGTAAACTGTCTTCGCACCTTTGTGTATGACAGTGACCATTGCGGTCTTAGTACCGAAATAACCGTTCCGAACGAAAATGCGGAATTGGATGAGTATGTTCAAAGGCATTCCTACAACTATAGTAGAGTGCGTTGGACACACTTCTCCAGGACACTGACCAGAGCACTCTCCTCTAATTCGCTCTACCCACCGTCCAACAGAAATCTGTCAAACGAGGAGATTGACAGGTATCTAAAACTAATGGACGAAACAATTAAACGGACTATGTACAAAACGATACCTCGGTATCAATACACTGACAACGAAGACTTGTTCCGCAATTCAACTATAGACGCACTGCACCGACATAAAAGTAGACTACTCTCAAGACTGAAGACCTTGTACAGACAGTTTACTGACAGACACAACCCGGAGATTTTGACATTAAAGTCGTCGATCAAAAACCTCCAAACATTAATAAAAGAAAATTACAGAGCTTCTGTAAGTTTGTATTGGAACAACAAAATTCAGGCTGTAAACACCAGCAACCCGAATATGTTCCCGCAAATAAATAAAATATTTCGGAGGAAAGATCAAAACGACCTTTCATGTCTAAAAATCGCCCGAACGACTGACAACGAACGCATACTCTCAACAGCAGGCATAGATCCGAATGAAGCTGTTGATGATGACAACTTCTTTGTGATCGAAGATCCGCAGGAGAAGGTCGAGGCTATTGGAGCAACTTTCCAGGAAGTGTACAAGACAAATGACATCATTGGTCCCAACCACGACCTGGAAAATCGTGTCCTTGTCCACAATTTCTACCTTCGAAATGAAATAGTGAACTGGCGAATCGAGAACTCGGGTTTCACCCAGTTCAGTGACGAGAACATGGCTAATAATGTCATCGCCAATGAAAGGGAACAACCCCCGTTCATTTCGAAGGAAGAGCTTCAAACGATCTTCGACACAATAGGAAGTAAGAAATCAGTGGGAACCGATGGAATACCGAACATTGTGCTTCGACATCTCCCACTAGAAGCGGTGGACATTTATACCACCCTGTTTAACAATGCAATGAATAATGCACATTATCCAGCGCATTGGAAAACTGCGGTGGTACATCCCATCCCCAAAAGGGATAAATACACCTCCAATCCGGCGAATCTCCGGTCGATCAGTCTCCTTCCAAATATCAGTAAGGTTTTCGAAAAAGTTATCAATAGAGTCGTGACAAAGTGGGTTGAGGACAAAAATATAGTTCCGGATAATCAATTCGGTTTCAAGGCGGGGCATTTTGTTATTCATGCCGCGTCTAAACTGGTTTCTGATGTCCAATGGAACAAAATCAAGAAACAGTGCACGGGTGCCTGCCTGATTGACTTGGAGAAGGCTTTCGATACCGTATGGTTAGAGGGACTCTTCTACAAGTTGGACAGACTGGGCATTAGTAAACCACTGCTGTATATTGTTTTCAATATGCTCACAGATAGACAGTTCATCGTGAAAAATGGCGATGTGACTTCTACTGGTACATTCAACATTAAAAACGGTCTGCAACAAGGTGCGGTCAATTCGCCAATCCTTTTCAACATTTACACAAGCGATCTGATAGGCTCACTTCACCATGCCATAGCGTACGCAGACGACTTAATTGCGTACAGATCAGGTCCAAAGATTGAGGTTATAAACATTCTTTTGCAACGTCACTTCGATAAAATTAAACAATATTGCGACGACTGGAAGTTGAAGATCAACTTTCAGAAGTCGGAAACCATTCTGTTTAGGACGCCTTTGTCTGGGGCCTCTGCGGATACCAGAAAGAATTGGTGAAAGTTTCAGATCGTGGGACGACACGGGCAGCCACTTGTTTGTCGAAATGTAGTCAGATACCTTGGGATCTGGCTAGATCAATATCTGTATTTTAACAAACATATAGATGTTGCTCTGGCCAGAGCCAGAGGTGCTTTTGCCCTTACAAAAAGACTGTTTTATAGCAGACAACTCGATGCGAGGGTAAAGGTGATCTGCTACATGGCCCTTATTCGGCCTATGTTTACATTTGGTTGTCCCGTGTGGTTCAACGTGAGAGCAAGTCTTTTGGAAAAGATTCGGGTGTTTGAGAGGGCTTGCCTTAGGGCTTGTCTTCGCTTGTACAGAACACCAGAGTCTGAGTACATAAAATTCTATCCTAATGAGGTCTTGTACAGTAGGGCGAACCTAATACGAGTGGACAATTTTGTTATTAAGTTGATTCGAAGGCACATTGCAAGAGCAATGACCTCGTCGAACAACCTGATCTCTGGGGCTTACTACCCCAATTATATGTATCACGAGAGAGTTCGCTTTGTTCGGCTTTATTCCTCCAGAAGCGTTCCTCTACCTCGACAAACAAGGTCTGATCCAGGATAGATTAACGGTGCCGTTAATCTTCCACGTCGCTCGAACAGCTGCGGACAGGCGACTCAACTACGACAGAGACGTCGCACACGGCAGTGCGGAGCGTCTCCGGTTTGGTAGGGCGGTAGGGAGTCGCGACATGAGGGATGTTGCTCGGCAGCACCAACAATTTTGGTGGCTTGCAGAAGAAGGGGAAGCTCCATTGTCGAATCTCTCCAATACTAGATAGCTTCGTTAGGAAGCAGAGCGGTTCTGCCTATTATTTAGTCATGGCCGGCTTACATAGATTTAGGTAGGATTAAGGTAGATTTAAGAACAAAAATTATAAAAACAAAAAAAAAAATAAAAAAACAAAAAAATAAAAAAAAAATAAAAAAATTATAAAAACTGAAAAACAAAAAAAAATAAATAAAATAAAAAAAAACAAAAAAAAATTAAAAAACAACAGAGATGGGTAACATCTTCTAATAAAAGTGGTAATCCACACAAAAAAAAAAAAATAGTACTTAATCAATACAATAAGTTAGCTTAAGTAGGTTAAGTAGGCTTAAGATTTATTTTTTTTTTAAGTAGTCTGTAAGTTTTATATTAAGAGAAAAACAAAAAAAAAAAGGTCCATTTACTAAGTTTTTTGCTTAATACAATTTATTTTCTTAGTTTTAGTTTTTAAATTAATGCAATAATAAAAAGAGTACTGTAAGGAACGTCGAAAGACATGTAGATTAAGAAATATGTTTAACTTAGAGTGTCCGCATGGGGCCAGTAAGTTAGAATAAGATAGTTTTCTAAGTTATTTAAGCTAATTTTTAAGCGTTTTTTTTGTATAGCTTGTAACAATTTCTGAATTTAAATTAATAAAAATGCATTGAAAATGAAAATGAAATGAGCGACCCGGCTACCAATCACCGCATTCAAGGTTCAGTTAGAACTTTTTTTCTTGTCCCTTTTAACTAATGCTACTCAGTTTTATTGGACTGTGGATACTGCAGTCGTTAGCTATTCTGGGTGTACAGCGGTAGTGACCCGACTGCCAATAGCGAGATTCGAGGTTCAAATCCCAATGTTGGCCTATTGGTCCACTTTTTTTGGTTTCATGATCTAATCGTACCATATCGCATGATCACATACGGTTGGGCTTAGCGGTCGTGGAAGATCAGAAGAGGTGGTCTGATGGTTCTGTGAGGTCGCAAAGGAAAATGTTTACGGTAGTGGGTTGAGGCATAATTTGGGGGTTTGGATTGTGTAGATCAAAAAGGAAAGAGTCAGTCTGGGATAGATAGTCAAGCAGTTAGGCTTACTTTCGGATAGGAGTATTGGAATTGAAAGTTAAAAGTATCGAAGTTGGAGAAGATTATTAGAAAGACGCGACAGGGAAAAGAATGAGTTTAGAAAACAGTTCTGTCGGCCGGTTAAAGAAAGCCCTTCTATTTAAAAAAAAAAAATCTGTAAGGACGTGCGGTTAATTCAAACCTTAAGGGAGACAGCTGTGGCGCTATAGACGCGATTTTTAAAACCCATCTGAAGACATGCTGAGACGGAGCTGATTGAAAGGATAAACCGGGATTTTAACAATAAGTAATATCTACGTATATTAACGTATAAGTTGCGTTAAAAATCACGGGTTGGCATCAAATTTAAATAGCGACTAGCGTCCATGCAATTAGCTAAGTAGATCTATTCGTGCCGCGGGTAAATCGAGGCTCAGGTTCAAATCCGGATTTTAGGAGACTTTTTTTTATTTTTTTTATTTTTATATTCTTAAGATCAATAAGTAGAATTGTGTTGAAATTTAGTTGTAAGTTAGATTAAGCTTAAAATATTGGAATTAACTTGTGAACAAATAATTATAACGTTAATTTAATAATAGTTGTATATTTTTTTATTCTTATTCGTGAGAATTGGTTGCTCGGGAAAAGTGCGAATCCTTTATTCAGTCGCGATTCTGGATGTCGGTAGTGAAGCGGAAGAGTAATCGCGTGGCGCCCATATCTACTATCTTAACTCACGACCATTCGGAGTGGCGGGGCACTCTTCCGTGGAACATCGGCTGAAGCGGAGAACTCGACGACACATTAACTCTTCACTTATCTGTTGTGATGCCATAAGAGACACCCTGAAAAAAGTTTATTCTGGAATCCGCAGATTGCGATACTCGACGAATTAAAATTAAAACGCTTATAATGCCTTACATTTTGTTAAATTGTTCTGTGTTCCCTTGTCTTGAATAGGCTAAAGGTTGCGTTTAATGATTGTATACGTTTTATTTATAATATTCCTAGGTCCAGTAGTGTGTCCAGTTTTACATCCTCAATTAACGGTCTGAATCTCAATCTGTATTTAAACTTCCGTAATATAATAAAACTATTTAAAATTATACAAACTAAGTCTCCTAGTCATCTTTTTAAAATCCTACATTTTGAACAATATAATAGAGGAAAAAAACTAATTATACCTTAATTCACACATTGCATTGGAGAGCGATCCTTTTTTGTATCTGCAATTCGCGCCTGGAATTATCTTCCACATGAGTTGCAGGTCATCAACTCATATGCCGTCTTTCAGAAAAAGCTTTTCCTCCATGTTTCCGATAACCGCATCCTAACTTAGACATGACTCTTCTTCTTACTTAATCTAATAATTATAATACAATTTAGCCCTGGTAGCTAGTGCTATAGTATAGATTAAAAATTGTAATTGTATTACCTTTTTTTTTAAATAAATAATAATAATAATATAATACAATTTTTATTTATTAATTTGCTCTTATCTCTCTTTATTTATCTCTTTTATTTTTTTATTATCTTAATTGTTCTCGAAATATGTCTTAGTTGTTAATATAAAGCATAATCTGTAACGTCTGGAAAACTGTGCTTTAAAAAGATATCCTACCTTGTAGCACAGATAATAAATCTATACAGATGTCTCATGCCTGTAGAAAAAAATGGTTCACTTTTCGTCGGCTGGCCGACACTCGTCTAGCCGACACGAGCTTTCGGAGTAATATAAAGCTTTTTGTTTTCTCTCTTTTTTGCTTTGTTTACTGAAAGATTTTTTTTTCTCACAAGTTGTGGGCAGTGGCACAGGGAATATGAAAATCATGTGCAAGGGGCTTGCGGGAAGGGGTATGAAGACTTGGCTGTTTGTTTGCATTCAACTGCAACAGGAAATTACATAATTTTTCATGAATTGGTATTTTGTTTGAGTGTATGGGTATGTATGTAAGAAAGAACAATTAAAAGGCGAGAAAAGTGGAATATTGCGTTACATTTTGTTATTAAAGTTTGACAAGCAAAATATTAGTCGTGTTATTACTCTGCAGTGCATATAAATAATAATAAGTATGTATATAATTGAATAGTAATTGAATTGAATTGCTGTGCAACCGAAAATGAGTTTTCGGATAGGAAATTATTTCGTTTCCCTAAAAAAGGCACTGTTAGCTTTGACGGACGAGTCTCGTGAACATATAAAATGCCTTAAAAAACCTTACATTTGCAGCAAACATTTTGAAAATGGCTTATTGGGAAAAAAATATTTAAAAACAAATGCTTATCCCTATCTCTTTTTAAAACGAAGCGAGAGTGTTCCCAACTCAGAAGACGATTCTGTTTCCTTTGATTCAGTCAAAGCCAAGATTACGTATGAAAATTACAAAGATTTAAAACTGAGTTCGAATGAAGGTACAATAGGAGAACCAAACTTTGCTTCTTAAAATTTATCAAGGACAAAATTCAATGATCTAATCTAATACACTACCCTTGAAGCCAACAGATAAAAAAGCATTCATATCTGATCATCTTCGTGTTTTGGAAACAATTCTAATTACAAAATTTAAAGCGTTGCTCTCTGAATTCGAACAAGGTTTTAATAACAAACTGTGCGAAGCCATTGCTTCTCTTAATAACAGAGTGGCACAGTTCGAGAGCGACATATTGGAACTACGAAATGACAACCGCAAACTAAAAGAGGAGTTGGCTGACTTTCAGCGAAAAGAGCGCCTTCGTGATGTGATTGTTCGTGGGATCCCACAAAGACCAACGGAAAATCTCATTGAATTGGTAAAAAAAATCGCCGGTAAGCTGCAGTACAACATTACTTCCCACTTTGAAGCTTTTCGACTGAGAAATAAATCTAATGATGGTCGAAGTCCGCTGCTGATCAGGCTCTCTTCTTAGACCGAACAAAGTGCACTCTCGTATTTACATCAACGAAAGTTTAACTAAGCAGAACAGCTCCTTGCTTCGACATGCTCTTCAGCTACGCCGTGAGGGTCTTTTATTCTCCGCAAGAACACGCAATGGATTTGTTTATGTTAAGAAGAGTAAGAGTGATGCTGAATTAAAAATTACTTTAACTACGACACTTTCCTAAGATCTGCCCGTTCTTTCCTTTTGTACAACATACAATTTTTTATTTATTTTTTGTTTTTATTGCTATGCTGACTGGAGCAATTCGATTATGTTATAATTTATTCATTTATACTTTTCTTCTATTTTTATTTTTTTATATTTTTTTATGTAATTTTGTAATTTTTGAATTTATAATCGAATCAAATGTTATGCTTTTCTGATACCCTCCCTTTCTCCCTTCTACCTCCCACTATCATATTTTATCGTCATTCTTTTCTTATTTGTATTTATGTTTTCTTCTCTTCTTTTCTTCTACTGTTTTTCTTCTTTGTAGATTACACAGAGCTAGACAAAAGTACATCGCGCTACTATTAGTTGTTGATGGGATGGTAATATATATTTTAATTTCTGATGGCCCATAATAGGGTTTTATCTGGTGTGAGTGATGAGGTTGAGGTGCGAACGTTGGTTAATATTTTATCCAATGCTTATGATGGTTTCAAAGTATGTCACATTAACGCTCGCAGTCTTAGCTTGTCGAAATTAGACTATGCTCGACATATTTTTATAGATTCGGGAGTAGATGTAATTTGTGTTAGTGAAACTTGGTTTAAAACACTCGATAATAAAGATGATTATGATTCAATATACGGGATTTCCGGATATTTACTCGTTCCGCATAATAGAATAACTGACATTACTGGTGGAGGGATTGCAATTTATCACAAAGCCTCTTTGGCCTGTAAAATATTAGGAAATTCTATGGGTAACGACACCGAATATCTAGTCGTTGAAATCTCGAACTCAAATATAAAATGCATCCTTGGTGTTGTTTATAGCCCAAATCGTAATTGTTCTTTTGATAATTTTTTTTGTACAATTCAAAAGTATTCAGCATCCTATGAACATATTATTTTTTGTGGTGATTTTAATGCAGATCTTTACAAATATGACTATAGATCTAATCAGCTCTTGGATAATTTTGCTTCATCTGGTTTGGTGGTTGTCAACTCCTACGCTACCCGATTTGCGGCTGACTTTATGCCGAGTCTTCTTGATTTAGTAGCTGTCTCTGACCTTTCTAGCGTGTTGCTTCTTGACCAACTATCACTTGAGGGGATATCTGATCATGATCTTCTTTTTTGCACCTATAATATTGATTTCTCTTGCATCCCCTTGAAGGAATCGTTTCATTTTCGAGACTATGGATCAATAAATAACTACTTACTCCAATTTGATGCAAGTCTGACTCCATGGCACTCTTGTTACTTCGCAGCGGAGTTTAAGGAAAAAGTTGAACTTGTTCAAACATTAATAAACAATCTTTTTAATAAGCATGTTCCCATTAAAACCGTAGCTGTGCGCAATAAAAAATGTCCATGGTTCACTTCTGAAGTACACGATACTATAAAAGCACGTAGGAAACTGTATGCCAAATGGAAACATAGGCCTAATACTGAGAATTGGGAGTCATATTGTAGGGCCAGAAACTCATCTTCATCTATCACCAAAAGGGCAAAAAAAAGATATTTCCTGTCCAAACTAAGTGCTGACCAAACGTCAAAAAAACTTTGGAGTAATTTACGCTCTCTTGGACTTGGTAAAAACAATGTTCTAACAAAAATACCTGACCTTGATGAACTTAATAACTTATTCCTCTCTTGTCCTAGTACCAACACTTGTTTGATACCAGACAGCAACCTTTTTTTCAGTTTCACCCGGTGTTTGGATTTTGAAGTTGTCTCTGAAGTGGACGTTATACATTATATTCGAAATATTAAATCCAACGCTACCGGAGATGATGGATTACACTTATGCTTGGTAAAAATGATACTTCCTCATATTGTAGGTTGTATCACTCATTTGTTTAATTTTTGTATTGCGTCTTCCACTTTTCCTGAGTGCTGGAAACAAGCCAAGGTCATCCCGGTACCAAAAAAAGCCAATCCCTCATCCACCACTGACTATAGCCCAATTAGCATCTTACCATGCCTGTCTAAGGTTTTTGAAAAGATAATCGCCAAGCAGATTACTAGCCACCTAAATCGCTTCAATTTATTGTCTCCAGTACAGTCTGGTTTCCGTGCTCATCACAGCTGCTCAACGGCTATGATAAAAGTGCTTGATGATATCAGAATGGAGTATGATAAGGGATTTCTTACGCTGCTATGCTTGCTTGACTTTTCTAAGGCCTTTGATACGGTTAATCATGACATTTTATGTATGAAGTTACAGCTGTACTTTGGGTTAAGCGACAACTCAGTGCATCTTATTTGGAACTACCTTTCGAACCGTTTTCAAAAGGTTTTTTCTGAACAAAAAAGTTCCCGGCCAAAAAATATACTTGCCGGGGTACCTCAGGGTTCTATTATTGGCCCAATTCTGGTCTGTCTTTGCATAAACGACCTACCACATGTGTGTAGTAATGCATCTATACATCTATATGTGGATGATGCACAGTTATACCTTTCTCGACCAATTGGATTAATGGAAGATCTCGTTGATAGATTTAATTCTGATTTTTCTTTTATAGTAAAATGGTCTCAAAATAATGGTCTAATCATGAATCCGGTAAAAACGTAATTGATTATGTTTTCTAAAAAGCAGTATGACCCTGGAGAGATACCCCCAATTTATATAAATTCTTGTAGGCTTAAATTTTCCAATACAGTTGTAAACCTTGGGTACAAGTTGAATAGATCCCTTTCCGCTATTGATCATGCAAATTTTATCGTAGCGCGTATTTATGCAGGGTTACGTAAGCGTTGGCTGTTTTCCAGTCTTACACCTGTGGATACTAGACTCAGATTAATTAAGACTTTTCTTGTGCCAATGTTTGATTATGCCATAGTTGTATATCCTAAATTAGAATCTGCGTTATGTCTATGGAATGAGAAGATATGACCATGTCTCTGTCTACCACAAACATGTCCTTGGTTGTTCATTTCAAAACTTTTGGGAAATTAGGTGCTGTATATTCATGCACAAAAAAGTAAATAATCGTTCACCACAATATCTATTCGAGAAATTGCAATTTGTCCAGTCACCACGTACATTCAACCTAATAACTCCTTCTTCTAACTTTTTAAACACTTCACGTCTCTTTCTTGTCCACACTGCCAGACTTTGGAACTCTCTACCTGTCTCCATTAAACTAATAATAGGAGCCGAAAAATTTAAAAGTGCACTATTTGCACATTTTGCACAGTAACGTAATATTCTTCGTTTTTTTTATTCTTTCTATTTTTCCTCTTTGTTTTTTCTCTGCTCACTATATTACTTTTCATCTATCCTAATTTCCTCCCCTCCTGTCTTCTTTTTATTTAAATGTAGATATATTTCACTCAACTTTTATGTATTTATTTATTTCTTCTTACTTTGCTCAGTGTGTAAATTAATGCAATTATAATGTATCATTGTTGAGCCTTAATGTACTATAAAAGACTTTTGTTCTTACTTGTACTTTGCCAAATAAAATAAACTAAACTGAACTGAACTGATCACATTGAATTTGCTTGCGCCAATTGTGAGGCTCATGTAAAAAGGCAATCTTCTTACATTAGGAGAATAGAAAAGCTCAAGAAATTGAACAATGTCTTGAGAATAACTATTAAAGAAAATAGAAAATCGAAACTAAATATATTAAAGAAAATTCGTCGTTTAAAAGAGGACAAGAAAAGGCTACAGGCGCTTGAAAAGCAAAACATTCAAGAGAAAATCGATTCATTGCTTGATATTCATCAAAATGCTATGACATTTTCGAAGCTCATCTTATCACAGGTTAAAAATGAATACACCAAAGAGGAGAAATGGATTTCGCAGTGCATCTTTTTTCGTTCAGCTGCCGGATACAACTTTTTGCGGGATCAACTTGAGATGCACTTGCCGCATCCATCTTCACTGCACAGATGGATTAGAATTAAAAGTCTGTCACCTGGCTTTAATAGAAATGTTATACAGGAAATTAAGGAAATAACCGCGAAATTACCACCAAAAGAAAAAGAAGTTGTGGTTATATTTGACGAGATGAGCCTTCAAACGGATCTAACCTATAATAAATTTAAAGATGAAATTGAAGGTTTTGTTGATTACGGAAGAAATCAAAGATATAATTCACACGCTAAGTCTGCTTGCGTCGTTATGATTCGGAGCATATGTGGAAATTTTAAGCAAGTTTTATATCACGTCGTTTGTCCGAGCAATATACCCACCAAAGAACTTGAAGTTGAGGTATATAACTGCCTTGATATATGCGCAGATTTGAAATTAAATGTAAGAGCTATTTGCTGCGATCAATTTCAAAAGATGAACGTGAAGCTGGCCGCACAGGTTCTAAGCAGATCTGTATCCTGTGGAATTGAAGCTTTAATAAAACTGAACAAATTCCCAAGACATATAGCCCAATTAGCGAAATCGACAGATAAATTTATTAAAAAAAAAGAGAAATGAAGGATTACATATTAAGTATTTAACACATTAACACAACAAATAGATCATTCTGTTTCAAAGGTTTGGCTCTAACTTTAGGGAGCGTTTTAAGAATAAGGGAAACGTTATTCATGAATCATGATGATTTATATAACATTTATGTAAATAAATTTTATCAAGATCCATTAGAAAACTTATTTGGGAAAATAAGAGCGTGGAACATAAATAAAAGTAACCATAGTGTTGCTGAATTTAGCTCATTGATAGCCAAAGTTATATCGATTAAATTTCTATTTAAATCAGAATGATCCAATTGCGAGACGATTCGGAATACTTGCAGGTGGATTGGAATGCCGTACTGTTTTGACTGTTTTGAAAATAACATAAATACTAACAATATAGTATATAGTACATATATAACCCATTATATGAAAACGCAGTATCAGTTAAGGTACCGCAAGTCAACGACCTTGCTACTCGTATTAGATATTTTGCAGGATTCTGCTATTTCAAAACAATGAAAAAGATGAATAAAATCTATGAAAATTGTGCGGGAGAAATGTTAAAAGACAAACACGATTTCAATCTAACAGAAATACTGATAAAATTAAAAGAATATGAGAATTCGAAAGAAAATACAGTTCTCTTGTGGCCGTCCGAAAAATATTTTCAGGTATGCCGCCTTCATACACAAATATTCTCTGCATACTTTGAAAAAATACCTTTTGCATCTCATTTAAAAGAAAACATAATCAAAGAATGTATAAAGGCAATAAATATGAATTTTCCGAAATGGTTTGATACCTCTAGTGTATGTTACGAGCACAAGATTAATTTAATAAATTTCCTAATAATTGTATTGCTCTGGAAAAATTTTAAATTAAGAACAGAAATAAAAACACGATTCCCAGAAATAAAATAGAAAAATTTCAAAATGTAATGAACTCTTATTATACAGGTATATATACAGATAATACTATGTACATATATTAGAATATATGCGTGGTATGTCCCAAAATTTTCTACCGCGCCGAACCTTTCCACTTAAGGTACGTTTGAGTTTGGGCAACAAAAAAAGTCGCACGGGGCCAAGCCCGGACTCATTTGACAAAACCACTGATAAAAACATGTTTCTTCTGGGATTGATTTGATTGAACCCGCCGTAAACAACCTGATTGGACCCTCTCAGTGCGGTTTCACGGCAGGAAAGTCCACAATCGATCAGATTTCCACACTCCGGCAGATCCTGGAGAAAACCCAAGAAGTCAAGATTGATACCCACCACCTGCTTATCGATTTTAAGGCTGCCTATGACAGCATTTATAGAGACGAGCTATATAGAGCGATGTTTAGTCTTGACATCCCTGCCAAACTCGTCCGTCTGTTTGCCTAATGTCGGCTATCTGATTCTATTCAGTGTACTGTGTGAACGCGTAAAACCTCTTCGGTCCATAAAAATACAAAACCTCAGTACTTTTCCAAACCTCCGCCCGATTCCGGCAAATAGATACGCTATCAGCTGTTTCCACCAGTGCTGCACTCCAAGTTGGTTTAGATCTCCACGTTGGAGAGTTCAGTTATTTCCCCAGTTTCAATCCAGAAGTTACGAGAAAGAACTAGAACCCGACAAATGTGGTATAAATACAGGATGAGAAACTGCGGACGATAAGTTGATTTTTGAAAAGCGATGGAAAAGGACCTAAGTCTTACTAAGTGAAAGATAAGAGATTTGAATTGTGAAATAGAAGTGAAATTGTTTGTGAATTAATTAAAAGTTGTATTTAAATAATAATAAATAGTGTTTTTAGAAACAGAATAACGTTTAATCATTTCGAACCCTAGCCGAAATACTACATTGGTGTCAGAAGTGGGGTAAAACTTATTCTGAGTGCTGAAAAAAAAAACAAAAAAAAATGCCACGTACATTGCTGGAGCTAAGTATACCCCAGCTGAAAATTGAGCTAGAGAAGCGGAATCTCTCCGCAGCTGGAGGGAAAAGTGATTTGATTCTTCGGCTACAAGAAGCGATCGAAAAAGATGGAAAAGATCATAAATCCATGTCGTTCGACGTAGAAGAGGAGCTTGTAAGCACAGGGGTTGACATGTATGCCATGATGGAATTACTCCTTGGATTGAATTCTAAGTTAGAAGAACAAAGGAGAAGTATGGATTCTAAGTTTGAAGAACAGAGGAACAGAAGAATTCTTTTGACAAGCAAAGGAGAAGTATGGATTCTAAGTTTGAAGAACAGAAGAATTCTCTAGAAAAACAGAAGAATTCCCTAGAAGAACAGAAGAATTCCATTATTTCCGCACAAAAAGACACTGTCGAAGAGTTCAAGAATTCTCTAGAAGCGAAATTCGAAATAATCGATCAAAAATTAAATATGCACGAGGGACAATTCGAGAAGGTTGAACACAATATCGAGAATCTTGCGAAAGAACTAGAGAGAGTAAAGAAACAAAAAGTCCGAGAAATTTCTACAGACTGCCCTAGAAGGAAAGAAATGCAACCACCTGTTTTTGATGGCCAAACATCGTGGCCAATATATAGAAGACAATTTGAAGTAGCTGCCATGACCAACAACTGGGAAGACGGAGAAAAGTCGATTGCGCTAACGCTGGCACTAAGAGGTAAAGCTGCGGAATTGCTGCAAACCATCTCAGAAGATAAACAACTCAACTACGACGCTTTGGTTAAAGCCATAGAAATGCGATTCGGAGATGACCATATGCAGCAAGTATACAGAGTCCAACTGCGCAGCAGAGTCCAGAAGAGGGGCGAAACACTTCAGCAGTTGCAGGCCGATATCGAACGGTTGGCGCATCTATCTTATCCTAATGCCGGAGAAGACCTTATCAACGAAATGGCTGTAGAGGCGTTTACCCAAGCGATTGAAGATAGACAGTTGCAAATGGCTGTAAGAATGGCTGGAAAACGAACCCTTCCTGAGGCCCTAGCATTTGCCCTGACGATGAAAGCTGCCGACCAAGCATCTCAAGGAATCCACCGCGTTAGAGAAGTGACAGCCGTGGAATGCTCCTGCCAACGAGCAGACGTCGTGGAGCGGAACAGTGCGCGTGGAGGACAAGTCCGTTGTTGGAACTGCAACAAAATGGGACATCTGCAGCGTGAGTGCAGGTCTCCACTTAAACAACGCAGTTGTCCACAATGCGCTGCTAGGAGACGTAACGAAGAGGCATCTGGCAGGAATGACATCTATCCTGCAAGCAGCGCAACGTCAAGTCAACAGGCGGGAAACGTGTAAGAACCAACTTCGAGGGGCAGAAGTTGGTTTCCGGAATTTACGCCCCCAGGATCAAAATCCAAGTCTCCCAAACAAAACGAAGTAACAAGAGTCTTACAGTGGAAGCCCACATTGGCCAGAATAAATGCGTGGCCACCATTGACACCGGTGCCACCGCTTCCATTATAAGAAGGGATATCGCCCATGATTCATGGCTGCACAATACCAGCAGTTACTGCTTGAAAACAGCAACAGGAGCGACGGCAAAGGTGTATGGAGAAGTTGTTCTTACGATCAATCTGGCAGGACTAACATTTACCCACGTATTCCTAGTGGCCGATATATGCGACGAGTGCATCATTGGAGTTGATTTTATGAAGGCGCATTATGTAGTGCTCGACATCGGAACTCAAGTACTTAAGTACAGGAACGTCGAGATTCCAATGGTGTACGGGAATGAGAATGCTGCATGCCCTAGGACAGTAAACAACAAGGACGAGATCTTAACACCTTCTGCAGAGACACTAATTTGGGCGAAGCTGGAAGGTGATTTTGGGGGCCATCGATTCTATTTGATTGAGCCGGACTCTAAAAATCATTATCAGAATTACGTCGTGGGAAAGATGCTCGGTGAGCCGAAAGGCAAAATGGTCCCAGTAAGAATCTTGAATGTGGGAAATAAAAGCATCAAACTAAGGCAAGGACAATCGATTGGAGCGTGCGTACCGATAACTGCTGTCACCAAGTTGTCGGAGGAGAATGCTGCTATATCTTTGCCATCAAGTAGCACAGCTGAGTTGAAAAGAACTATACTCAGGCAAACCGATCTGAACCAGGAGCAACGAGCGATGGCAGAGGAACTAATCAACGAATTTGCAGACGTATTTGCCTCGCAGGATGGCGAATATGGCAGCACACATTTGGTACAACACCGAATAGACAGTGGAGATGCAAGACCCGTACGTCAACCTCCTAGGCGTTTACCATTAGCTAAGCAGACGGAGGTTGCAGAAATGGTTTCGACTATGGAAAATCAAGGGTTGATTGAAGGCTCTTAGAGTCCGTGGGCATCACCCGTTGTACTGGTCAAGAAGAAAGACGGCACCAATAGATTCTGCGTGGATTATCGCCAGCTAAATAATGTCACCATTAAGCATAAAGGCTTTATGATCCGATTAAAAGAACGGTAGTAATAGGACGAGATGTCAGGTATTTACACTTGCGGTCATAAAAACCGCACCATATCAAAATTATTGAAAAATTGTTAATAACGATAATAATTTTTATAATGAAATGAAATTTTTGTTCAGTACTCCGCAGTAGTTTATAAGTATTTCTATATAATTTCCATCTGTTTATTGAATGTTTGAAAAAAGATACTCGTATTAACAAAGAAAGAAAAACCAGTTGATTTTCTTATTTTTTTGAAATATTTTAATACAGTCATTTGTTAACAAAATCAAGCGATACATTTTTTATGTGTGTGTATATAAGATCTCGGAGACTAAGATTTCGATCCTGGGGGCGTTGCATTGATGTTGTGCTGCTTGCAGGATGGATGTTATTCCCGCCAGATGCCTCTTCGTTACGCCTCCTAGCAGCGCATTGTTGACAACTGCGTTGTTTAAGTGGAGCCGTGCACTCACGCTGCAGATGTCCTACGGACTTGTCCTGCACGCGAATGCTCATGTTCGTTAGCATGAGCCATTCTTACAGTCATTTGCTGTGGACTCTGCATACTTGCTGCATATGGTCATCTCCGAAGCGCATTTCTATGGCTTTAACCTAAGCTTCGTAGTTGCGTTGCTTATCTTCTGAGATGATTTGCAGCAATTCCGCAGCTTTACCTCTTAGTGCCAGCGTTAGCGCAATCGACTTTTCCTCGTCGTCACATGCTCTTCTTCTGCGTCGAATAAAATGAAATTCGGGTCTTTTTCTTCTTTTTCGATTTCTTCTTGTAGCCGAAGAAGTAAGTCACTCTTTACTCCAGCTACGGAAAGATTCCGCTTCTCTAGCTCAATTTTCAGCTGGGGTATACTTAGCTGCAGCAATGTAAGGGACAGTTTTATTTTTGTTTTTCTTCTGTTTCACAGCACTCAGAATAAGTTTTATCTCACTTCCGACACCAGTGTTATATTTCGGCAAGGGGTCGAAATGATAAAACGTTATTCTATTTCAAAACTCTTAATTTATTATTATTTAAAATAACTTCCAAGTAGTTCACAACCGATTTTACTACTATCTCACAATTCAAATCTCTTATCGTTCACTATTAAAACTTAGCTCCTTTTCTGTCGCTTTCCAAAAATCAACTTCGCACGCTGTTTCTCATCCTGTATTTACTATATACCACATTTGTCGTGCTCTAGTTGTTTCTCTTAACATTTGGTTTGAAACTGGGGTAATAACTTCATCACATCTATGCCACAATTCTGTGGTATACGAGTGTATGTGATTGAATCAAGAATCCAGTGTTGCACAACTTTATGATCATACAAACTCTCCACGTTGGAGAGTTCAGTTATTACCCCAGTTTCAAACCAAAAGTTCCGAGAAAGAACTAGCACCCGACATACGTGATATAAATACAGGATGAGAAACCGTGGACGATGAGTTGATTTTTGGAAAGCGATAGAAAAGGAGCTCAGTCTTAATAGTGAAAGATAAGAGATTTGAATTGTGAAATAGTAGTGAAATCGTTTGTGAACTAATTGAAAGCTGTTTTTAAATAATAATAAATAGAGTGCTTTAAAACAGAATAACGTTCTCTCATTTCGAACCATGGAAATATTCGAATCATTTGTTGCATCCTTGTTTAAAATTAAATATTAATGTGTAACTGTATGCAATCTAAGAAAATATTAACTTACATCATATCCTTCCATTTTGTTAACCCTTTTGCAGCTGATGTGCAGTATGCTGCACATGGATATTTGTGGGTGTATTACCCGGCTCCTAAAAGTATATTTAATGGCACAAATACAATTTTTTTTAATTTAACAACTAAGGAAATGCAACACAATATACAAAATAATTTGCGCGCCTTTTCTTGGTTGAGGTGTTGATTTGAATCTGAAGTGTCGAAAAAGTTGATCATCATGGCTGGTAGGTAGGACATGAATAATTAAAGTAAGTTAGTTTTTCCGTTGTTTTTTTTTCAAAATATTGGTTACATTTTATTCATAAAATAATAAAGATCGTAATTATTATAAAATATTATGAATAGGAATCCCAGATAAAAAAGGAACGGCGTTTGAAAAACCATGTGCAGTATACTGCACATCAGGTCTTTACGATTGTATATTTTTTACATATCCATAGGACTCAACAAATATGATTTGAACAAACTAAAACACATAAATACCCTATTGGATTTAATTTTTATCGAAGATTCTGAAATCGATTTCAGCGATGACGAAGAAAACCAGGTATTTAAAATGTTCACGGCAGTAATGTTAGCATAATGTCAACCGATTCCTTTACAAACCGAATATGTTCACTCAGAGGGTCCACGGCTGCGGAAAGTGACGAAGCTTTAGTGTCCAGTGCAGCTGAAGGATTGGACAATGAAATAAACTCAGATGAGGATGGGGACATCGATTTGTCATGCCAGGAATCGCTAATGGCTCGATATAGGCTCATACCAAAAGCTTGAGCAGATGGTTCCATGCAAGAACAAAATCAATGTGCTCCGGTACATGAACCTTGTTAACCTTGTCCATAGGGTATACAAATATTTTTGTTCTGCATAAAAAGTTTGATGATGTACTACTTCATTCTATCAAAGGCAGCTCAACACAACTAGATTCGGAGAATATGGTCCTACTCAGTTTGAGTGCAGCTGTTGTGGTCTATTTGGCAAACCGTATAAGGAGTCCAGGCCACGAACTGTATTTTGACAACTTCTTTTCTTTATACTGACTGTTCCAATAACTAAAACGACAACAGACATATGCGACTGGTACCGGACAAACCCTTTTCGAAATCCATCCTTCACTTCCGATAAATTATTCCAAAAAAGCCAAGCCAAGAGGATATTCGAAACAAATAGTAAGCTTGGGTGAAGATGTTGTTATGACCAAATGGCTGGACAACAAGCCAGTTATGCTGGCCTCCAATTTGATTGGCATTGGTCAAACCAACAAAATAAGGCTGTGGTCTACGAAACAGAAAGTGTATGTAGAAGTGGAACAGCCCGAAGTTGACATCCAATACAACAAGTGCATGCGTGGAGTTGACCTTACGGAATAACTTATAAGCCCTTACCCTACGCACATTAAATCACGGAAGTGGACATTACGGCTGGTCTTTAAAGCTGTGCACCTGCCAGTGGTGAACTCGTGGAATGAGTATAAAATGGCCTTGGGAAACAAAGATCACATGGACCTTATGAATTTCCTTATGCGAGTTGCAGAAGGCTTGGTAAAGAAAGACATAGCTACGAAGAGAAGTCATCTCTCATCATGTACTGCTCCTAATGCTGAGTCAGCACCTAAAAAGGGAACAATTGTAGATCACCGACCGATTACTGAAGTCAGGTATGATGGCCTTCATCATTTACCGAAACATTATGATAGGACAGGTGTTTCACGGTGTAAGCTCGAAAGATGTGTAGACCTCCCCCACATTTACTGCTCAAAGTGCAACGTTCACATTTGCTTCAACAAAAGCAGAAATTGTTTTTTTGCTTACACTACAAAACAATTATTTGCCGCAATTATTAATTGTAATTATAGTTATTTGTAACCCATATTGAAATTCCTCTTAGTTCTTAAATGCTTTTGTTATGTTCCCTGTTGTTTTTTTAATGGTAACCTTCAAATAATAAAAATCAATTTTTATAACAAAAAAAAATTATTTGAAAATTCTTACACCATTAACACCTGATATGCAGTATACTGCACAAATCCTAAAACCCACATTACAAAAACAAAGTTTTTTTTGCTTAGTTTCAACCTGGGAAGTCAAAATCACGTACCAAATTTTTCTTCTTTAGAGCCCTTCTATGTCTAGTTTCGAAAGGGTTAAAAAAGGCTAGTTCACAATTGTAAGACCTGCAACTTTTTTGTCTTCATTTGATCAAAGCTAGAAACCAATTACCCATTGCGTTCTTTAACTTATTTCGGTATCAGGTGATCAAATAATGTGCAGTATAGTAATTGTCGTCTTTAATGTGATACTCATTTTTACGTTACATTTACTCATATGAGTGCGATAAATAGAATACACTGAAGTACTGTACACGTTAAGATAAATCAATTGAATGCATTCATGCAGACGTTTAATATCTACCACCAAGCAACTATATACTATTTTTTTTAAGCAGAAGATTTACTGTAGCATTGCACATATGTAAAATATATATATACAGATTCACAGCTATCGATCCAAAGTAGTTGGTAAATTCGTCAGCAATCTTGTAGTTTTCAGAAATTTATTCAGAATGTTGTTGACAACCTAGCATTCACCTTTCAGAATAACGTGCTATTCAGGGTCATATCCGTTTGGCTGATCTTTTTGGTATATTAAGGTACTGTTTAAACTGAGCTCAGTTACAACGTTTATAAGTACATAATACCAGTTTTCAAAGCGGAGACTAGAATTCATGTTGAAGCAATTTATTTTATTTAGCTTTTGGAAGGATCTAGAATTTTCTATTCATATTATTTTTTCGGTATTAACCAAAAACCTAGTCACTCTATGATATAGTATTTTAAGATCATAGGAGCATTCTACACGCGGGCTAAGTTCATCATTTATAAAATGTCTATGTGGTAGATGTCAATCAAACATTCCGAAAAAAAAACATTTCTAGTTGGTTTACCATGCACTAACTATGCAAGCTAAAAAATCTCTGTAATTTGACGCCGTTGCACTTTCTTCTGAATTATTAATATTAAAATCACCTAATATTACCAAATTTCTTAAAAGCATGATTAAACGCTTTAAATTACATCAAGATACCAAGCTGGATAAAATTCGCCAACGATTTTCCGATTGAAATCCACCGGTTTGTGATGTATGCAAAACGGCATATGCTGCAGCTGTGTATGTTCGAGCCATGACCAAAAAAATAACATTCACAAATTCGCTGTTTTCAAAGAACAGAATTGCATCTCTCAAAACAAAATCTCTAGCGAAGTTGGGGCTATGCAGAGCGGTGCTGCTAACAGAGTAGCACACTTGTTGGAATCAATGCAACATAAAAGGGCATTAAGCTATGTCTGGTCTGCTAGCAATTTACGCATGGTTGAATCAAAACAGCATCATATACTTACTAAAGATGGCGCTACAGTCCAGAATGCACCTTGGCATCAGCCAGCAACCGTCTATAACCAACTCGAAATTTCGGTAGCTGATAAGGGATTGGGAAATGCCGATATACCATATGCACATCGTCACCCCATAATACTACCTTCTCCAAATGTGTTAACTCTGTAGAGAAAACATAATCTCATGATAGCGACACTCCAAACTGGGTACTTGGAGAACAACAACTCATGATAGCGACAGTTAAAACTGGGTACTGGATTGTTAACTGAAAATTAAATGTGAAATTATCTTTTCGTTATCATCACTAATGCTACCACAAACATTGCAAAATGATAGGCAATGTACTGGCATTAGAGACACCTAGGCTGGTCCGTTTACATTTAAATTCATAAAAGGTCCGCTACAACAAAATAGCGAAGGCATACTCGTCGATTGCGATATTTATTTTTTTCACAGAGAGAGCAGTGTATGTCGAACTCGTTAGCGATTTTCGTTCATAAAAATTCCTAACCGCTTTTAAATGATTTACTGTAGCGGCCCTGTGATCTCCGCATATATGATTATACACTAGCGTTTGAGGAGAATGCGGCAGTTTTTGCTTAGGAGGAAGCATATTTAAATTTGCGATCATTCTCTCCGATAATTAAGGATCCAGAATGCTTGCCGTTCCTAGCTTCTGGAAAGTTTCTTATATATACTCGTATCTCGAATACAGCACCATTAAGGAATTTGCCAGAAATCAAATAGAACCACTTATACAGATGGCATCTTTTGTTAAAGAATTTAACAAGACTTTTGCAGAACTTGGAAGTCGGAGCAAAAAATTACTTACGTTAGACGAGCAATTTAAAGCAGGACATCTGGTGATCCAATCCGATGAACAATCACACGCAAACAACACCACCTTTTGGCCAGTCGGCGGAATCAAAACAATTCTTTCTGTGCCCGATTTTTTTTTTTAAAGAACTTAACACTAAATAGGTTATGAATACTCTTAAAGTGCGGAAAATCAATTCGGTTTCAAGGCGGGGCATGGTGTTATTCATGCTGCGTCTAAACTGGTTTCTGATATCCAATGGAACAAAGCCAAGAACCAGTGCACTGGTGCCTGCCTGATTGACTTGGAAAAGCCTTCGATACCGTATGGTTAGAGGGACTCTTCTACAAGCTAAACAGGCTAGGTATTTGTAAACCACTACTGTCTATTCTTTTCAATATGCTCACCAATAGACAGTTCATCGTGAAGAATGGCGATGTGATTTCTACTGGCATATTCAACATTAAAAACGGTCTGCAACAAAGTGCGGCCATGCCATAGCGTACGCAGACGACTTAATCGCTTACAGATCAGGTCCAAAGATTGAGGTTATAAACATTCTTTTGGAACGTGACTTCGATAAAATTAAACAATATTGCGACGACTGGAAGCTGAAGATCAACTTTCAGAAGTCGGAAACCATTCTGTTTAGGACGCCTTTGTCTGGGGCCTCTGCGGATACCAGAAAGAATTGGCGAAAATTTCAGATCGTGGTACAACACGGGCGGCCACTTGTTCGTCGAAATATAGTCAGATACCTTGGGATCTGGCTAGATCAATATCTGTATTTTAACAAACATATAGATGTTGGTCTGGCCAGAGCCAAGAGTGCTCTTGCCCTTACAAAGAGACTGTTTTATAGCAGGCAACTCGATGCGAGGGTAATGGTGATCTGCTACATGGCCCTTATTCGACCTATGCTTACATTTGTTTGTCCCGTGTGGTTCAATGGGTAACCTTCTCTAATAAAAGTGGTAACTCACACTAAAAAAATGAAGTATTACTTATACAATAAGTTAACTTAAGTAGGTTAAGTAGGCTTAGGATTTATTTTTTTTAAAGTAGTCTGTATTTTCTTAGTTTTAATTTTAAATTGATGCAATAAAAGAAAGTACTATAAGGGACGTCAAAAGACATATAGATTAAGGCCAGTAAGTTAGAATAAGATAATTTTAAGTTAATTAGGCTAATTTTTAAGAGTTTTTGTTTTGTCTAGCATATAAGAGTTATTGATTTGTCTTAATAGAAATGCATTTCAAATGAAAAAAATTAAAAAAATGACTCAAGTTTTTCGGAAAATGGGATAGAGGGAGAGAAAAATCTTCGGGCTCAGTGCTCATTTCGCTCTATGGATTGCATCCAACATTTAATGAGGAGATTAATTATTAGTGTTAATTGGCTTGCTTTTGTTGTATTTTAGACACCACTCATCTTACATGATTTTGGTTGCCTGAAAAAAGAGTGTTTTTGGTCGCGGTTGGGATTGAACACCGAACCCTCTGATTGGGAGGTCAATACACTACTACTCGAGCCACGGCCACCCACATGCCCGATGGCATGATCTCTGTCGTCACTATCAAGATAAAACCATAACATTGAAAACCCCATTGTTTAGATTTGCTTTCTGACCATGACAACTTAAGACACGCATCCAATAAACACACCCCCTCATTCACCCACAACCACTTACGAAGTATTATAGTAACAAATAGAGCCTTGGTAAATACTTAAATAAAAGGATGAATACCGCGGACGTTCTTTCCTGTGTACTGACGGGATGTTGCAGTGCAACAAACATTTTTGGCCAAACATTGCCTTTGCTCATCAGGATCCACATTTTCCCATCATCGTGTTATCCATCGTAGGTTCATATAGGCAAAGCCGACGGAAAAACATCTATTCCCGACAGCCGAACAATAAAATTAAGTGCTCAGTAGCCCAGCGGTAAAATGATACATAAATCAAAGCAATTGGAAATAAGGAAACTGCAACGCACAGCCCCGCGAGTCAAAGTCACGTTACTTAATTCCGTATGCGTTCCGTTTGCAAACAAGCTACGGCCCCGCGTCGTCAAGTTTCGTTCAATCTGCAAAACACTAATAAACCATTTCTTTGGATCAATTCAGTCTCTTATGCGCAGACGTGAATCACCACAATTAAAAGTATATAAAATGAAAATATTAACAATTATTAAATCCAAAGCAAAAGTATTTTATTCTTATTACCAGCGTATTCGGTACTGTCGGACAAAGTTCACTACAAAAAGAAAAAACCAAAAAACAAACATAGAGACTACGAGAACTCCCCGCATGAGTTACGTCACATCGGAAATTTTGCCACAAAACTACAAAAGTGATGAAATGATTATACAGGTGTAAAGCAGCAGAAATGTTGACGCTGACATTAACAGCGGAAATGCTGCATGCAGAATTGATGCAATTAAATAAAAGACATTGTACGTAATATCAAAATCGATGGGTAAGAAAATTTCCGTTCGACGATACTTCTCCAACCAATGAATATAAAAATGAATTTGAATTGTAAAAGTACGAGTATCAGCCGTTTGAAATTAACTCATCGATTTGGAATAAATTAAAAGTGGCCCTTTTTTGAGAATTATTATCCAAAGATAATAATTTAAGTCGCGTGCCCATGGTTGTATGAGATTCATACTTATTAAAAGCCGCCCAACATCTATCAGCGTAAGTTTCCTTGACAAGTATTGTAGTTTAGATATTTGGTTTGTTTTGTGCAAGCCCAAAGTTATATACGAGTATATACTCGTATATATGAGCTCAAAGCTCATTGGAGTTTCCCCGTCGAAGATCTAACCAGAGTATCTTGATCTTGATCAGAAACAGGTATGGACCGAGAATGATACGTTGAGGAATTGCGGCCCGTTCTCTGCATTTGGTCTGGTAAAATTTGTTGCAACTTATACTTCAGGCCTTCGTCGACTAAGGTATAGTCTAAAGCTTTCGATACATCGAGGAAAATGCCAGAATATATATTTTTTCTTGTAGAGCGTTATCAGTTAAGTTTGCTATTCGATAAACCTGGTCGATTGTAGAATGTTTGACTCTAAGGCGAAACTGATGATCCGGGATCAATCATCTCCAGTAATTGGTTTCAATCGTGTGAGCAGAAAGAAATAGCTCGAAGAATTTGTTAAGATCCGTTTTGGTTTTCGAACCCAAAAATTTCTAAGAACGTTAAGCTGGCTATTTAGATAACTATCACTTATTTTGTATTTGTTCCCAGGAACTATGGTTGTTGGTTGCACTGTGTACACAAGGGTAGCGATCCGGCTGTCAATCACCGCATTCAAGGTTCAAGTCCCTGCATCGGATCGTTGATTAAGATCCTTTTTTTTCTTGTCCTTTTTCACCAATGCTACTCACTTTTATTGGCTTGCGAATACTGTAGTCGTTAGCTTTTCTGTGGTTACAGGGGTAGCGACCCGACTGCCAACCGCCAGATCCGAGGTTCAAGTCCGTATGTAAGTTCTGTTGATTCCTTTATTTTTGGTTTTGGTCTTCCTTCGGAACTGGGTTGGAAACCCACATAGAAGGATCCAAATCGTAACATATCGCATCATAACATAGGATTGGGATAGCTGTCATGGAAGATCGGAAGAGGTGGTCTGATGGTTCACTCAGGTCGACAAGGGAAAAGGGTTACTGTAGGGTGGAGGCAAATTTTGGGGGTGCGATGGTGTAGATAAAGAAGCAAACAGTCAATCTGGGATAGATAGTCAAGTAGTTCGGGTTACATTCAGAAGAAGTATTGCATTGTTAAAAGAAACGAAATAAGAAAAGACTTATTAGAAAGACGGTAGAGGATAGAAAAAACAATTGAGAAAGCAGTTTGGTGGCCGAGAGAGAAATAAGTTGAACAAAAATAAAGAGACTGAGTTTTTCGATAGTGCCAAACGACAGACTCGAAGAAGTGAAATGCAATGTTTTTTTTTTTTTTTGGTTTATATTTATCTATTATTCTTAATTTTACAGAATTTATTTACTTAATTAACTTTAACAAAACTAAAATTAAGAATAGGTAGTGACATTGTTATTTGAAGATTTATATTGCAATGTAGTGTTAATATCACCTCATTGAATAATATCTTCAAATGTGGGGTGAACTGTATTCAATTCATATATATATAAACAAAAAACATTTTTTAGCAATAACAGGAAAAAAAACAGAAAACGGAAAAGGTGACAAGATATAAATGTAGAAAAAAAACGTCCACCTAGTTATTAAGCTAGATTTGGAGAATGAAATCAAAATTTAATTATCGTCAAGCAACCCTCGTCGCGAAGAAATCGAAGATGCGGATTCAAATCCGGATTTTAGGGAAGAGTTTTTTCTATTTTGATTCTTGTTATACAACAAAATATTATGATTAGGATCTTTCAGAAATGAAAATATTTGTAAGTTAGTAATTAAGGCTTTAAGAATAAAGAATAAATGAAAAATCGTCCATTACAAAGTATTGCAAACACGAAAAATACGAGTAGTTTCTGTTGGAATTTTTGACATTAAAAAAGATTTG
>OV743716.1:116841180-116958783 GCA_928272305.1 Volucella inflata | reverse complement strand
ATAAACATGCAAAAGCTAACTCATCTCCTGATTTAAATGAGTACGGACATTTATCCAACAATTCCTATGCTCCTTTATTGAACCTTGAAGCTCTACCAGAATCATCTACTAACTACAGAATTAACGAAATACCTACTAAAAAATCTCTTTACGTTACTTGAGATACATTCCTAAATGAAAGTAACCACTGTAGTTAAAAAAATGTGAAATGTGTTACTTTGCCCTCCAATTTTTTTTTTTTTGTGCAAATTGTGAGCTTATAAGTCAAGTGTTAGGGCTTGCTGCTGTAGAATGTAAGATTACGAATGAATATAAATATAAATTTATTAATTAAGGCTATAAAAAGACAAAAGTATATGTGAACAAGTCAAATGCTTACAAAAGAATAATTAAAAAAATACGTGGAACTGGTATCGGTGCATTCTCGTTCTCTCCGAAAGAAAGCAAATGCACTTCAATATTGTTCGATGGGGACACTACTATAGAGACAGTTTAACAAGCTCTATTAAAATTTCAAAAATTGTTCCATTTTCCAAGGCTAGAACTAGGGAAAATAATGTTAAACTGAACATTTCCACTGTATAGCTAGAACCAGGTGAATCCGCTAAAGATTTAGCAGGACTTAAATACTTACTATTTGAGCTTATATACTGGGTAAAAAGACACGGGAAGTCCGTTATAAGAGGCTATCGGTGTCAAAGATTTGGGCATTCTGGAGAATGTTGCGCTTATGTAAGCAGATGCGTACTTTGCGGAGAACCGCACGATTCTGAAGTCTATGTATCAGCTCACAAAAGTCTTAAGCCAACCAAAGAAAAGGTACCTCCACCTAGGTGTGCTTATTGTTATCAACCAGGCCACGCAGCTAGTTATTTGGGTTGCCCGGCGTATTTAAGGTACAAAAATAAGAAGACTCTCTTGCGCAAAGAACCAAGAGCCTCAACCAGGAAAACAGAATGGCTGTACACAACAGTATAAAACGTTTCACAAATACAAACATCTCCTATGCCGAAATGGCCAAAACATACTTTAATCCCTTCAAGCCCACAGAAAAAAAAATTTTAATTAATAATAGTTTTAATTTAATAATTTCTTAAATGAATCACAAAATCTTTTTAATATTTCATTTAAAGAGCTCTTAGTAGAAATTCGTACTTTTTGGTCAAAATACCAATAACTAAAAACCAAAGAAGAGAAAATGTTTGCATATCTCGACTTTCTTGCTTCTATAGTAGTATGATGGACTCTATAAAATGAAAATAACATCAGCGAATTATAATTCAATTTTCTCTCATGATAGAAGATTGGCATTTCATAACGTGCTTAACATGAAAAAACCACAAATATGTTTCCTATCAGAAACAAGATTAAGTCCTAAACACAAACCAGAATTTAATGGATATAAAATAGGGCGGAATAATTCGCGAAGAGGGGCAGCCATCATCCTTGAACAAAAATATAAATCTAATGAAATACATTTTCCAAGTAAAATTCTAAGTTCCAACAATGGCTCTGATGTACCATCTAAGCTTCTTATTGGAAGTATATATATTCCTTCCAATGCTGGTGCTTCATTAGGTAGACAATTACAAATACCTTATGATCTAATTGAAACATTTGAAAGCGCTATAATAGGTGGCGACTTCAACGCATGCCACTTAGTATGGGGCGATTCTAAAAATAACAGTAATGGGGAGATGCTCCACGATTGGTTTTCGATGTTCCATTCCTAAATCTAGATCTAATATCCCTATTTAGTCCTACTTTTCGAAGATCGTCGTCAGTCCTTGATTATTTTCTTGACTCTACCAGTCTAGCGTACGCACATCCTTTCGCATGCTCCAGTTTTCCTTCTATTTCCTATCATTTAGGAATTTCACTTGAATTTAACTTTAGGGATTTCGCACCACTCGTACAACCCCCTCCAACATATAGAAGTTTTAGAAATACAAACTGGGAAAGATTCCGATTCGTTCTTCATAACGCTGTGTCTACGATTAATACTCTTAATGAAAGAAATATCTCTTATTCCGAAAAAGAGTCACTGATATGTCAGGTTAACAAAACAATTTCTGAATGCATCGAAAAAAAAACTCTGAAATTTGCTAGACCAAGAATCTCCGATATCAATATCTGATTATACAAAATAACTTCTTAAAAGAAGATACGGTTAAGACAATGAAAGAGACTGTCCATCGACATTGTAATAGGGTCCGTTTGGAATATCAACAATTGAACTTTAGGATAAATTGTTTAAATAAAATCATAAAAGATATAGTAAGGATACAACTTAATGAACACATAAAAAAGATACTGGAAAATATAAATCCATCTTCCCAAGCATTTAGAAAGATCGATAGTATCACTGGCAGGAAGTGCTTCGGCACAGACATTCAAAAAAATGTTGACTTAAGTCTTAAAAATGAAGTCAGAGCTAAGACATCTGAATTTGACCAAACACAAACAGATCACCTTTTAAGAATGGACGAAATACTCAACTTTGTGCTAAAAAGATGTCCCTTCTTCCTTGATATAGCCTTGACATCGATATTTAACCATTGCATTAATAATGGTTATTTCCCCAATTTATGGAAATAAAAATGCATCATTACTCCCGAATATTGGAAAATTGTTCGATAAGGTTTTTGGCAGACCATATTAATAATAGATGTGAAGACCTAAATATTATTCGTGATAACCAATTTGGATTAAAAAAAGGTCATTCCACAGAACACTCCCTTTGATAACGTTTGGAACAAGGGTTTATTATTCAAACTTATCTCCTTACATTTTCCAAATTGGTAAATTATAATTATCGAATATTTCTTAACAGACAGATTTACCTCTGCTTATATAGGATCGGAATCTTCTGAACAAATTCCAGTTCTCCGCGATCCACTGTACTATAACACAGTGGAGGGCTATAATATAATAAAAAGCTTGTTAAAGGATTCGACGACGGAGGTCTTCTCCTTCACCCCGGAATGGGAAAAGCTGCAAACCAATACAAAAACAACAGAGTAACCTTCTCTAGTAAAAGTGGTAGTCCACACAAAAAGAAATAGTGCTTAAACAATGAATGAGTTAGCTTAAGTAGGTTAAATAGGCTAAGGATTTATTTTTTAAGTAGTCTGTAAATTCCAGTTTATAGTTTTAATATAATAATATAAATACAAAATGTCCATTCACTAAGTATTTGTATTTGTATGCATCTTCTTTGTTTCAGTTTATGTAAATAAAAATATATATGCATATACTCGTATTATAAGGAACGTCGAAAGTCATGTGGATTAAGAATTATGTTTAACTTAGAGTGTCCGCATAGGGCCAGTAAGTTAGATTAAGAAAACTTTAAGTTAATTAAGCAAATTTTTAAGCGTTTTTTTGTATAGCAAGTAAACATAAATGAATAGATATAATAAAAATGCATTGAAAATGAAAAATGAAGCGGCGTAGCTCATCAAATCTGAGACACGGGTTCAATCTTTGACAAAACTTGAAAGTTTTTTTTTTTGTTCTTTAAATTGTGAATACATAATATTCAAAGAAAACAATAAGTAATATGGAAATCATATGATGGGTCGTGGAGAGCGTTTCGCTTTTCCCATAATGGGAGTAGCAAAAGGAAACAATATTGCTGCCGGTGCTGTGGCGAAAGCCATCTACAGAAGGAGGAGGTTGAAAACCACTACAAATCTGCGTGCTGTGCTAACAGCTGAAACAGCAAAACCAATACAAAAAAACAAAAAACAGGCAGATGATGTGTTGATGTACATCTCTGATGAGGTCCACTATGAGCGGGCAACAACAACTTTGCCTATCTAGCGACTCTGAATCGGAAGGTGAGGATGAGTTAATAAATGATATCAACAACAGCATAAAAAAGCGGAAAGATAAAATACTTGCTATTAAACATAAACAAACAGTACAGAGTCAGAGAGAGCTATTAGAGGTAAAGAGCAATTAAGAGATTGGGGAACGATCGCCTTGCCATCCACTGTAATACAGTGGAGGGCTACGCGAAAGTGAAAGAGCTCCTAAAAGAAATGACAACGGAGTACTACTCATTCACACCGAAGTGTGAAAAGCAGCAATCGATACTGCTGAAGAGGTTGTAACCGTCTTCTATTCCTGAGGAAATCAAAGATGTTCAAAGAGAAAGAGTGCGAAAGACTCAAATGTGTGGGGTTAAAGCCATTTACCACAGCTAGAGCCAGGCGGGAGAAACGGGGTCTGCCGTTCTTCCTGGTGCAGTTCAGTCCCGAAAGCCGTCTGGATAGTCTGCGGAGTATCAATGTCCTAGACTACCAGATGGTTCACTGGGAAAAATAAACTGCCAAATGCAGCCTCGATGCGTGAAGTGCGCCAAAAACCACAGTTTCGAGGAGTGTGCTCTGGGTAGGGATTGAGTATCCGATAGGACGCAGCTCTTATGCGTGTTATGTGGGAACGTGGGACACACCGCAAGCTATCGGGGTTGTCCTAAGTTCGCCGACATTAAAAAAGTAAAACTGCCTCGGCAGCAGAAGGTGGAGGTCAAGTGTTCACCTTTTAGGTTTCAAACACCAGCCGTCACGTTCCAAATTTCCTACGCGCAAATGGCGTCAGGTAGGGAGGCTACGTACAGCAAGCGACTGTTGCGTCTCCGGCACCAATGCCGAGAACACCGGAAGCTGCACCTAATATCTTGGCCACCTTGCTTGCAATCAAAGGTCAGATGGCTCAGTTGCAACAGCAGGAACAAGACAACAGGCTAAACGGGTGGACCAGATCTACGCGCTGCTGTTGGGCCTAATGCAACACCTGTCGTAATGGGTACGCTCATGGTGGAGCAAACTTTGAAGGTCCTTGCGGTGAATGCTAACTCACTGACTAGTATTGTATGAAGAGCAGCGATGTTTAAATTGCTAGAAAACCAAACTTCTGATGTACTTTTCGTTCGCGAAACCAAGCTAACCGATAGGCACAAACTGGAGTACAATAATTATATTGTTAGAAGCAGAAGTCGGCCCAGATTCAAACGTGGAGGCCATGTCGCGATCTTCATTAAACAAGGTATAATATTTCACAGAATTTACAAGTGAGTGTTGCACCGGTTTCGGGTGTTGGAGGCAGCGGCTGTACTTGGCCTCTGTTTATTCACATGAGGCTTCACAATCCACTTTATTTACTACCGAGCTCGACACGCTTTTTCGACTTCTGAGTCTGGAATCGGGAAGAATTATTTTATAATCGGCGGGGATTTTAACGCTAAACATAGAGATTGGGGAAATAATTTGCCAAATACTAGTGGGAACCTACTACTCGATTGGTGGTGTCTGCACGATGGCATGTAGAGACTCGGTCTTAAAGCGAGAGATAACCCGTCGTTTCCCAGAGGCGGGACTCATTTGGATCTACTGCTATACGCTGAACGTATACGACTGACAGGTACAAATTTACGAATTTACAAACGCTAAACTGTCTGCGCACATTCGTGTATGACAGCGACCATTGCGGTTTTAGTACCAAAATTAGAGTTCCCAACGAAATTGTGGGATTGGAGGAGTTTGTACAAAGATATTCTTACAACTACAGTAAAACTCGATGGAAACGCTTCTCCGCAACCTTGACAAGAGCATTTTCCTCGAACACGCCCCACCCACTGTCTAATAGGATTTCTTTTCAACCGAGGAGATCGACAAATACCTAAAACGAATGAACGAGACAATTTAACAACCTGTGGACACTACAATACCGCGGTATCGACGTACGACTAACGAAGACCTGTTCCGCAATCCTACCATCGATCATCAAAAATTTGTACAGACAGTTAACTAGCAGACAACACCCGGAGATAAGAACACTGAAGTCGTCTATTAAAAATCTTCAAACGTTAACAAAAGAGAATTACAGAACTTCTGTAAGCTTGTATTGGATCAACAAGGTTCGAGCTGTAAACACCAGCAACCCGAATACGTTCCGTCACATAAATAAACTGTTTCGGAGAAAAAATCAAAACGCCCTTCACTGTCTTAAAATAGCCCGGACAAAAGACAACGAAAGGTTGCTGGCAATAGCACGCATTGATACAAATGAGGCCGCTGATGATGACGACATCTTTGTGATCGAGGAGAAGGTTGATCCAGAGGAGAAGGTTCAAACCGTAGAGGCGACTTTCCAGGAAGTATACAAGGCCACTGATACTAATGGCAATAATTATGACCTGGATGAACGCGTCTTGGTGCACAACTTCTACATTCGAAATGAGGTAGAGAACTGGCGATCCGAGGGCTTTGATTTGACCCGGTTCAGCGACGAAAATATTGCAAATAATGTCTTTGCCAAAGAAAGTGACTTACCCCGTTCATTTTGAAGGAAGAACTCCATGAGATCTTCGAAACAATTAGAGGTAAGAAATCAGTGGGGACCGATGGTATTCCGAACATCGTGCTTCGACATCTTCCTCTAGTATCCCGCGCATTAGAAAACGGCGGTGGTTCGACCTATCCCCAAAAAGGGAAAGGTCAGTTATTTTCCTCCTCACCAAAATAGAAAATAGTAAATTATTGAATTGTTTAAAAAAAACGAAATGTATAGTTATAGTTTTCTTTTTCATTTTTGGTAGAAAACTTGTTGTAAGAGAATTACCATATATCTCCCTTTCGCTGTCTTCTTTGCATCCTTTTCTACTCTCTTATGTTGCTTTTATCTTTTATTTGATCAGTATTGTGAATGAAAGCCCGCAATTCAACATTGCTTTCATAATTTGTCCTTGTGATTGCTAACTCTGTAGTACCTAATCTGTATTGAGTCTACTTCTTCTGTATAAACGAGTTTATTGGAAGAAAATATGTTTATTTCTATACATAAAATATGGGGAAATGAACCTTTATGTTCTTAACGCATAATTGTTTCTTCTGAATTCATCGAATTCCAAAATACTCAAAACTCAATTCTAAACCTATGTGCACGTATATGTATACCAATATGTAATATTTATAAGATATTCCATTAAACGAAAGAAATACAATATTTATTTTTCTTACAGAAATATTTTATCAAATACACAAAACATTATGTCAACGGTCTCAGTGAAGAAAGAGAGAGAAACAGAATTTCCAAACATTTACTTCGATAATTACAATGCAACAATTTGGGATTTGTGCAACGTCAACTTAAATAGTATTCAATCGAATGTCCTCCAAACAAATTCATCATACTTTACGTTTGCGCAAACGGTTCAGCAAAATGTATCAAAAATCGCGGAGGTTGACGAATGGTTTCACGTTTACGTTATAATGAACAGTTGGCTAGGTGTCCTTTTAGTAACAGTATTTTGCATTTTTATTTTGATAACAATAATGGGGAACACTCTAGTAATATTGGCTGTTATAACAACTCGACGACTTAAAACAGTGACTAACTGCTTTGTAATGAGTTTGGCCGTAGCAGATTTACTTGTAGGTATTTTCGTCATGCCTCCGGCAGTTGCAGTTCATCTAAAGGGTATGTATATTCAAATAATCCACATGTACATATATGCAAATTTTATGCTATTGTTTTGAAAAAATTTGTATTCTTTTTGTTCGGAATTCAGAAATAAAAATGTCTTAGAAACAATTCTCAGCTGAAGAACATTATATATGTATAAAAAGAAAATTCAAATTCCGTATGGGAGCAATCTCTTTATAAAGCATTCTTAAAACTTTGATAGTTTCATATATATCTGCGCTAAAGTCAATATATAAATATAAAATCGATCACTCATCACAACACTATGGTTCAACAAACCAAAAAAACAATTTTTTATCGTTAAAAATTAGGTAAAAGTAGTATGAATTTTCTTTAATAAATTTCACCTAGTGAAAATGTAAAATTTACCTAAATGAAAGCTGGAATTCCAAAATTTTATTACCTAAAAGCAATTGAAGACGGTGAAGCTGAATAGCTATTATGGAAGCTTTGAGTTTGACATGGAAATATGTGTTAAAGATAATAAAATTAAAATTAATTAATAAGATAATAAATTATCAGGCTGTTATTTCTTCTACCAAAATATGCTCAGGAATTAGCCAAATACATCAAACAGCTGTTAGTTATCACAAACGAAGGTAAGCGATCACTTAAAAATCTTGGCATTTCAATTGACTAATGAGACAATATGTAAATTGTTTTTCTTATGAGTTACTACTGTAACAATTTCCGTATTAAAACTTCTTAGAATAAAGCCAGTAGTACTTTGGACGTTAAATAAAACCTGTTAAATTATACTGTTTGGATAAAAAATTGAAGTTATAACAGGAACTGTCTTTTTTATGCAAATACAGTTGAATTTTTTTAAATAAAGTAAAAAAGGAAACACAGAGCCAAAGACTATTAAAAATAATACAGATCTAAACTCGAGTCGATCTGGGTAGATTTAAATTAATTCCAGAGACAATAATACTACTGATATATTTCTTAGATTTTGAAAAAGTATAGCTAAGTTCAGTTAACGAAACCAAAATATTATTGAAGCTGCCAAAACCATTTATTTTTAAGAATGATATTGACATAGCTCAAGAATGGAGTGAGCGGTTGAAATAATACCAATATTTGTTCGTAGCAACAAAAATGAAAGCAGAAGAAGAAACGATTTAAGTTGGAAACCTTAAAAAAGTCATCGGCAGCGATGCCGCTCAAGTTAATTAAAATATCTATGTTACTTATCAGATGTAAGTTAAAGATTCCTTCCGGTGGAATCATAAAAATAACGAGAAAGGGGAGGCCTATGCGTCCCCCAACTATTCGACCTACTTATACAAAAAAAAATCCGTTGTTTTTACTACCCCCTACAGTGGCGTGGCCTGGAGGATGTATTCTAGGATCTGGGATCACTCATACTGGTATGTAGATGTCGATCTTACGTCCTGCCTCCGTTGGCCAGAATCGCGGGCAATGCTTGTAGCGAGGTTGCTACGAAGCTTGACTACATTTGATTCTTTATATGAAATGTCTCGTTCGTCATTTGAATGATAGATTTCTGTCATCGCCTTCCGCTGTTACCTGGCCTTTAAAATTCATGTCCTCTCTCACAAATTCGACCACCTTTTCGTTGTAAGAGCGGAAAGTACAAGACGCATGCCCTACTTTTAGAAGCCGAGCGAAATTATTATCCTCGTCAACTTTTTGGAGAGCTTTTCGCTCACATATTGTTAAGTTGCCTACTGTGTTGAAGGATTGCTCTATAAATGGGTTTTGTTTTAACTATTTCAGAATCAATCGGGCAAACTACTTATGTCTCTTCGCTCGCCTCATTCTGCGGAGAACGAAGCTCAAATTGTTGACTGGGCTCAGCGATTACCGGGGAAGAACATATGTGACCGTCCTCAACAAACTTAAGTCGGGCTTCCATCGTCCTCAACTGGACAAGGAATGTGCTGACAGCTTTCATGAGACTTTTGATGTCTGCGTTGCTTAAGTCACTTAAGCCATTGTGGAAAAAGGCTCTTAGGTGGAGATTTTTTCTTTGGGAGAGAGCTGGACATGTACAGAAGAGGTGAGGGATTGCCTCTCCCTCCTCCTCGTCCATGCAGCTTCTGCAAAAGTTGTTAGTAAGCCAGTGTCCAATGATGACACCTATAATAGTGCTTAGATATTTTCTATTACGAGGGATTAAACTCATGGAGCGATTCAGATCTAGTTTTGGCCAGATTTGTTTGGTCGCTAATCATGTCGATCCAACCATCCACCTATGGTTTGTTCTTTTATTAGCAGCTAGCTTTAGTTTTAGTTTACACGCAGTGATATCCCTTTCAAAAGCGATAGGTATAGTGGTTCCAATTTTGGGTAGTTCATCGGCCCTACAATTCCTTGTAATGTCTCTATGTCCAGGCACCCAACAAAGGTAAATGTTAAACTGCTTCGCTATCTCCATTAGAGAGCATGAGTCTAGAGATTTGATAGCGGCCTGACTATCGGAAAAGATGCGCATATCCATAGCAGATATTACATTTTTCTTCAGCCAGGACAGGGCTTTCTTAATTTTCAGACTTTCCGCCTGGAATACGCTACAGTGGTTGGGGAAGCGGAAGTAGAGGCTAATGCTTAGCTTTTCTGCAAAAACAACACCACCTAACCCAATAACGGTCTTTAAACCGTCGGTCGGTGTAGAAGTAGATTGAGTTGTCATCAAGGAAGGCATTTTTCTCCCACAAGGATCTGGAGGGAATGCTTACGTGGAATCTTTTTTCAAACCGTTGTTTGGGTATGGTATAGTCGATGTTTTCCGGTAGAGTTCCTGATGTGTTAAGAATATTTGCGTGGCCAAAATGTTCATTTGTCCACGGTGAAGTCGCTTTAAGGCGAATAGCTGCATTGGGCTATAAATGTCGAGGGGTCTCAGGTGATACAGTACGTCCAGAGCAGCGGACGGCGTAGTGCGTAGGGCTCTGCTTAGACATGCTCTTCTTTGGACATTACTTAGCTTCATGCAGTTTACGTAGACAAACTAAGGCCGTCCACCAAACAACCACCTTAAGGTGAGTATCGAACTAATAGCCGAGATATGTAGCCAATGGGTGATGCGAAGTTCCCGATGGCTTTTTGCAAGGGAATGAAGCTACTAAGGCTTTCTTTACTGATCAAGTCCCCAAGTGAGTCATCTACCTTCAGAGCTGACAGCGCCGCCTTGGACGCGGATGTTTTGACGATGTTAAGGGCGCCTTCTATGCCTAGGAAAGTTATAATTCTATATTCTCTATAATGTAGGGATCGTTCGATGTGTCTAGTTAGTGAATACAGAACCATTTCCACCGACTTTCCTTTACAGTTGTGACGTGGATAGGAATTGTGGCAACTCACCAACAACTTTTGAACTGGTAAAACTTTATTGTATCACCAACGCTTTTTAACAGCCCTCTTAGTCATAACTCTTCCGCCAAGAGTTTTGTTCGCCTCCTTCAGTCGCCGATAGCACATCTTCCTCTTCGCCATTGAATTCATATAATTCTATCTATTATATTTGTTAAGTTTTTGGATTTTGTTTAGTAATTACCCTTGTAAAGTAGTTTGTTTTATTTAACGCGAAACACAACATTGGTGACCCCGTAACGTAAACACATAAGGCAAGAAGCGAATCGCGATATACAGTAAATCCTTTCAATTTGTTCGGGCAATTGCGCACGGGCTAGAAAAAATGGAACTACAAAATATCGCCGGATTTTACTGCTCCTTGTCACCGTTCTTTTGTACCGCCAGTTTTCTTTGCAACAACATTTTTTTCTTTCATTGAAAATTTTTTATAGATGCAGAGCTCGAATTCATCTGGGTCTGACACCAATGGAGAACTTAAATCTGCGAACATTGGGGTCAACGAAACAAATTTAACAACAGTTAATCGAATGTCCGTAAAAGTACCACCATTTTGGGATGAAAATCCCAGTGGAAGCGCAATTTGCGAATTCTGAAGTCCAATCAGACGTATCTAAATTAAACACGGTAGTTTCAGCCATTGAAACCAGGATTTTAGCACAAGTTTCGGACGCAATTCTCAATCCACCAAAGGACGGAAAATACGTATATTTCAAAAAGGATGCTACTCCAACGTTTTGGTGCTTCCGAACAGGAAAATATTCGTCGTTTAATATCCCACAGAGAATTAGGTGACAAAAAGCCGTCGCAATTATTGCAAGAGATGACACAACTCGGAGGAGGTCATTTAACAGATGATTTTATGCAGACGCTCTGGCTTAATCATCTGCTTGCTTATACACGAGCCATCCTACAAGCTTCAACGGCGGACTTAAAGGGGAAGGCAGCTCTTGGTTATCAAATCTTTAAGGTAAGTGACCATTATGAAGTGGACATGGCTACTAGTACCACGGCCTCGGTTCCAATGTCAGCTATCGAGCTGCGTATTGAGCAGATTGATCGTCAATTAAAACAGCTCCTCCGAAGAGACCGCCACGACCGCTCAACTCACCGATCCATGAGCAGAAACCGCAAGCGTGACCCAACCCCTGCTACGAACGCTATCGATCTTTGTTAGTATCACCGTAAGTTTGGAGAAGATACTCGTAAGTGCCGCTCTCCCTGTACTTTCGTGTCGAAAAACCATTAAGCCAGCCGTTCGAAATGTCAGACATGTCGGACAGCAGGGGCTTACAATTTGCGAGTTTGTATATAAACGATAAAAAATCTTTAAAGCAATTCCTGGTTGATTCCGGCGCAGATGTTTCTGTGATACCGCCACAGTGCTCTCAGATCTTTAAATCTCCACGTACGACGAAGTTGTACGCAGCAAATGGAAGTGAGATCAAAACTTTTGGGACTCAGCAGCTCACGCTCGATCTCGGTTTACGTATTAAATTCAAATGGGACTTTATTGTCGCAGAAGTCCGGAGTCCCATTTTATGTGTTGATTTCTTGACAAATTTCGATATTTTAATTGATTTTCGCAGAGGGAAAGTCATTGACCGCAAGACGCAGCTGGAATCATATTGGGATCCATTTAGATCAGGTAGATCTTAAATTTATACGTTTAAAATAAATGATACCTTCGCATCCATCCTAGGCGAATTCAATGATATCACAAATTTTAATGCATTAAAGAAGCCCACTGGCATAGATGTAACTCACCGCATCGTCACCGTCGGTCCACCAACTTACGCACGTCCTCGTAGATTCCACCTGAAAAGCTCGAAGCAGCTCAATCCGAATTTAGAGACCTTATGGAAAAGGTCATCTGTCAACCATCGAAGAGCCATTGGGCTAGCCCGCTGCATATGGAGAAAAAGCAAAATGGCGAATGGCTATGCTGTGGTGACTACAGGGCACTTAATGCACGAACTCTGCCTGATCGCTACCCGAGTCCATTTCTTCGTGATTTTTGCCACATCCTTTATGGGAAAAGAATATTTTCAACCATTGATCTTCATCGAACATATCACCAGATTCCGATAGAAGCAGCAGAAGTGCCCAAGTCAGCGATAACGACACCGTTTTGGCTGTTCGACTTCATTTCATTTCATTTCAACATGGTACTCCAAGACGAGTCGGACTGTTGTTTCCCTCATTTAGATGACATTTGTATAGCATCAAGTGACATTGAGCAGCATAAACAGGATTTACGAAGAGTCTTTCAAAAACACCATGAAAACAACTAAACAATTAACGTCGCCAAATGTGCTTTCGGCAAACAGGAAGTCAGTTTCTTGGGATATTTAGTAGATAAAACGGGATATGACCTACTGCGAAGAAGTTTGAAGTTATTAAAAATTTCAATAACCAGAAGTTGCAAAAAACTTAAAAAATTTCTTGTTGCCAGTAATTTCTACAAAACCTCTATACCTAACGGTGTTAAAAATCAAGTAGTGATGCAGAAACTCATTCTCGGGAACAAAAATAATGACAATATTCCCATCCAATGCGATATGCAAGTACGAAGGCCTTCGAAGGTTGCAAACAGGATAAATCCTGTTGATCCTTGATGCAACCCTCTCACATCATCCGGCACCTAACGCTGATTTAGTTCTTTTCAGGGATGCTTCCGATTTTGCTGTAGGTGCTGCATTACATCAAGTGGTAAAAAACGCTATGCAACCAATCGGATTTTATTCAAAAAAACTAACACCTCCACAACTGAAATATTATACGTATGATCGGGAGTTGAGTGCGATTTATCAGGCCAGGCGTTTTGTGATTTTGACCGATCCCAAACCAATTACTTTCGCCTTTTATCAAAAACTCGAGAAGGCATCTCCAAGACAACAACGCCAGCTGGGCTACATCGGTCAGTTTTGCACTGACGTTCGTCACATTGTCGGCTAAGAAAACAATGTCGCGGACTGGCTATCTCGTATACAACAAGTGTCATTGGCAGAGATTGACTTCGCAGACATGTCTCAAGAGCAACTACGAAACGAGGAACTGAAAACCCTTTTGGACGAAGGTAACAATTTTAAAACAAGTCTTAATATCAAACCATTTCCTCTTCATAGGGCTAAAAGTTCACTGTATTGTGACACCTCGCAAAATAACATTCGTCCCTTCGTACCATGGTCGTTTCGACTAAAAGTCATGTAGCGTTTTTATGGAATTTCCCATCCGGGAGCTGGGGCTACAGTTAAGCTCTGCATACAGTGCCAAAGGTCGAAGTTCAACGTCATAACCAAATGGCGTACGGACTGTATGAAGCACCGGCGCATCGCTTCGAACACGTCAGCATCGATCTTATTGGACCTCTTCCACCTTCACGAGGTAACCGATATTGTTTGACCACGGTCGACCGCTTCTCAAGTTGGGCTAAAGCCATGCCTTTATCAAACATTATGGCGGATACGGTGGCTCGGGAATTGATTGCCAGCTAGATTTCTCGCTTCGGCGTGCCGAAAAGAATCACGAGTGACCAGGGATGCCAATTTATATCGAACATCTTTAAGGAACTGACAAAGTATCTGGGCATCACACATCTCAAAACGACACCATATCATCCGCAGGCAACTGGGATAATTGAGCGTTGGCAAAGGACTCTCAAAGCATCAATCAAATGCTACGCTTACGAGAACTGGTGCAATTCCTTGCTGATCATCCTCTTAGGCCTTCGTTCAACGGTAAAAAGCAGAACGAATATTAAGCCAGCCGAGATGATTTTTGGGACCAAACTCAAACTGCCGGTGAGTTCTTCCAGCAAACGTCAATCATCCCCACAGAATCCGAGCTTTTGAAGAAATTCAAGAGAAATCTATCAGGAATAAGCCCCATTCCAATAACTCACAAAAATAAATATTCGATTTTTGTTCATCCAGAATCGCACAGCTGCAGTGATGCATTCGTTCAATGTGACAGGGTCAAAGGTCCACTTCAATCACTCTTCGATGGCCCGTTTGAGATTTTGGACAAAACAGAGAAGTTCTACAAAATCAAGGTGAATGAAAAGGCCATAAATATTTCCTTGGACCGGCTAAGGCCTGCATTCATCTTAAATTAACCTAAAGTAGAGCAGCAGAAACCACTTTCGATACTAAAGACATCAGTGACAACACGATTTGGACGAAGAGTTAAGATCCCATCCCAATATGACTGATGCGACATCTAGAGGGGGGGAGCATTGTGGCAACTCACCAACAACTTTTGAATTGGTAACACTTTATTATTTCACCAACGCTTTTTGACAGCTGTCTTTGTCATAACTCTTCCGCCAAGAGTTTTGTTCGCCTCCGTCAGTCGCCGATCGCACATCTTTTTCTATGCCATTAAATTCATTTAATTCTATCTATTATATTTTGTTAAGGTCGCGACTGCAGCAGTTATATTGTGTTTGCTGCTAGCAAATTTTACCACAAAAAGACCTCCAGGATTCACGCTTTGCCATCCTCAATTTTTTTTTCTATGTTTTGAGGGCTCCTTTGTATGAGTCCCAATCTGAGGTTTTCGCTCTGTTGAAGAGTTTCCTACAAGCGTGTCTAAGCAGCCCCAATGTGGATGTCCACCAGAATAGATTTTTCTTGCCTCTAGGTTTAATTAGAGGAGAGAAGATACAGTGCGTGGGCGAGGGCCCGTGTTAGAGCCTCGATTTTCGAATCAAGTTCATTGGTGTTCTCCAAGAGGCTTGAAGGTCGGGGGAAATATGTTTCAAAAGTACTTTCCTGTATTTGGGCCAGTCATATTTCCGATAGTTAGAAATGGTTTTTGACGGAGGGAATTATACATTAAATTGAATTGGATGTATCTGTGATCCAAAAAGGAGTGTTCAGACGATACCATCCAGTTCGTTATTGAATGATCGATGCGTTCGGAGACAAGAGTGATGTCTAGCACTTCTTGTCGGTGTCCTGTAATGAAGGTTGGCTCATTATTGGCGTAACAAACAGTGAGGTTAGTACTAATAATGTATTCAAAAGTTATTCACCTCTATCGTTGGTGCTGGTGCTGCCCCATATTGTGTGATGCGTGTTGGCATCGCATCCTGTGATGAGATCCGTTTTGTGTCCTCTTGGTTCGTGACCGTTGGCCGTTTCCAGCCTGGCAAAGGTTAAGTCGGTGTCGCTAAAGTAAGGAAGTAGAAATAAATTTCGGTTACGTTTCACTAATATATAAATTCTGATCTTACCTTTGTCTTTGGAATATAGCGGAGCATATAGAAGTGTCCTTAGTCCACGAACCACGCCTTTAGCAATCCATGCTTCCTGGATAAGGATGATGTCTTCTGTGCTTTTGGATAAAGGCAGAATGAGTGCAGCGGAGGCCCCTTTTGAGTGGTTGAGGTAAATTTGGAGAAACCGTAGCGTCATTGATGCAATCCTCCAAAGAAACCCTACAACAGTGCTGCAAGAGTACTTTGATTCTGAAGGCGAGCCCAAAACTCGTCGTGCAAGTCTGATCGCAAACCATCTCTGTTTGTTTCATCATCTAACTATAGATGGATGCCGACATTTTGTTAGCCACACCGGACTAATTGAAGTCGTCGCTATGCAACCTAGGAAAGGATACCGTGGCTTCGATTTCCGAGGCTGAATTTATGTCTGCTGATAAAGGAGGAGTCATCCTCTTCATAGACCCTTAGGTAAATAGATTCGAAACCAAACCGATACATGCTTCTTAGTCTGCGCCAGGGGTTTTTCTGCATGATGGCCAAGAAGTTGCTCGATAGCTTCAACTTGACCACCTGTCTGTCGAAATGGATCCGTTGGCGTCGCTCCTCTCGATTACCGCGATAGTAACTTCGTCCTTTAGGATATGGCTAAAAGATCTCAGAGATGTTGCACCGGAAGGTGCTGGAGTGTTCATGTTTTGGGCCTTTTGTGAACCGGAATGGTTTCCTCCAATGATCTTTTGTGTTTGGAGGAGTCTTTTAGCGACTTGGAAACGGTGGGGAGTCCATATTTAAGGATCGACATCAATGTGCAAATCAGTTAACAATCCACGAAGCCAAAGACCTTCTTGCACAGCTAACGCCAAAACCACATATTCTGCTTCAGTTGTAGAACAAGCAACAACTTGTTGGTTCTTTGACGTCCAACTTACTACATTTCCAAAAACTTTGAATAGAAAACCACTGGTTGATTTTCGATCAGTTTTATTTGAAGCATAATCTGCATCAACGAATCCTACCAGAGGTTTTGCGTCAGATCTATTTTTATATAACAGTTCGTAGTTCATAGTGACCTTGAGATATCGCACAAATCTCTTTCCACACTTCCAATGCTTGACACCTGCACAGTCTTGGAAGCAACTAGGTTGAGATATGGCAAAGCATCATATACATGACTTTCCCAATGAGCTCTCTATACGGTTCGACTATTTTCGTTGCATGATCCTCGACTCTCTTTAATCTGGTTTATTGATCTATTGGAGTGTCTACTCCGTTACAATCTTTCATATTCATATATATGAGTAAATCTTTAATAGAATTATTTTGTGACATGCTCAACCACGTCTCTTCGGCATTGTTTTTAATTCCTTTACCAAGAAATTGCTCCAGCTCTTTTGATTCTTTCATCTCAAATTCTCTTGCCAACATGCTCTTTACTTCATTATTCTCTTTTTCGTTACTACTTACAAGCAATAAGTTATCGATATATAAGACTAAGTAGTTAATATGACCATTACACCGTCTCACATGCATACAGTATTCACGTTGCGCTCTCATAAAACCAATTTTTATTGCTACGTCATGGAACTTCCTATACCATCAGAGAGGAGAATGTTTTAGATCATACAGTGATTTACTCCATTTGCATATCATTCCCTTTTGGACCTTCATACCTCTCTTGCAATTCTCCGTTTAAAAACGCTGTTCGTACATCCATTTGACAAACCGAATATCCTTTGTATTGTGGTATATATTTGATTAAATCAATTATCCAGTTTTGCATAACTTTAGGATCATACGAGTACAAACTCTCCACGTTGAAGAGTTCAGTTATTACCCCAGTTTCAAACTAGAGGTTACCAGAAAGAACTAGAACCTGACAAATGTGGTATAAATACCGGATGAGAAACTGCGGACGATAAGTTGATTTTTGGAAAGCGATAGAAAAGGAGCTAAGTCTTAATAAGTGAAAGATACGAGATTTGAATTGTGAAATACGAGTAGTAGTGAAATTGTTTGTGAATTAATTGAAAGTTTTATTTAAATAATAATAAATAGAGTGTTTTGAAACAGAATAACGTTTTATCATTTCGAAGGCTAGCCGAAATATTACATTGGCGTCGGAAGTGGGATAAAACTTATTCAAAAAAAATGCGACGTACATTGCTGCAGCTAAGTATACCCCAGCTGAAAACTGAGCTAGAAAAGCGGAATCTTTCCGCAGCTGGAGGAAGGAGTGACTTAATTCATCGTCTACAAAAAGCGATCGAAAAAGAAGGAAGAGACCCGAAATCCATTTTGTTCGAAGTAGAAGAAGAGCATGTGAGCACAGGAGTTGACATGGCTGTTATGATGGAATTACTCCTTGGATTGAATTCTAAGTTTGAAGAACAAAAGAATTCCTTAGAAGAACAAAGGAGAAGTATGGATTCTAAGTTTGAAGAACAGATGAATTCCGCAGAAGAACAAAGGAGAAGTATGGAAGAACAGAAGAATTCCATTGTTGCCGCGCAAAAAGACACTGTTAAAGAGTTCAAGAATTCTCTAGAAACGAAATTCGAAATAATCGATCAAAAATTAAATATACACGAGGCAAAACTCGCAACTGTTGGAACCGAAATCCAGGAACAGCTCGTGAAAGTCGAGGAACAGTTCGGGAAGGTCGAAAACAATATTGAGACTCTTGCTAAAGTACAAGAGAGAGTGAAGAAACAGAAGGTCCGTGAAAATTCTACAGACTGCCCTAGAAGGAAAGACATGCAACCGCCTGTATTTGATGGCCAAACATCGTGGCCAATATATAGAAGACTATTTGAAGCAGCTGCCATGACCAACTACTGGGACGACGGAGAAAAGTCGATTGCGCTCACGCTGGCACTGAGAGGTGCAGCTGCGGAATTGCTGCAAACCATCTCAGAAGATAAACAACTCAACTACGACGCTTTGGTTAAAGCCATAGAAATGCGCTTCGGAGATGACCATATGCAGCAAGTATACAGAGTCTCCAACTGCGCAGCAGAGTCCAGAAGAGGGGCAAAACACTTCAGCAGTTGCAGGCCGATGTGGAACGGTTGGCGCATTTATCTTATCCTAATGCCGGAGAAGACCTTATCAACGAAATGGCTATAGAGGCGTTTACCCAAGCGATTGAAGATAGGCAGTTGCAAATGGCTGTAAGAATGGCTGGAAAACGAACCCTTCCTAAGGCCCTAGCATTTGCCCTGACGATGAAAGCTGCCGACCAAGCATCTCAAGGAATCCACCGCGTGAGAGAAGTGACAGCCGTGGAATGCTCCTGCCAACGAGCAGACGTCGTGGAGCGGAACAGTGTGCGTGAAGTCCGTTGTTGGAACTGCAACAAAATAGGACATCTGCAGCGTGAGTGCAGGTCTCCACTTAAACAACGCAGTTGTCCACAATGCGCTGCTAGGAGACGTAACGAAGAGGCATCTGGCAGGAATGACATCTATCTTGCAAGCAGCGCAACGTCAAGTCAACAGGCGGGAAACGTGTAAGAACCAACTTCGAGGGGCAGAAGTCGGTGTCTGGAATTGACGCCCCCAAAATTAAAATCCAAGTCTCCCAAACAAAACGAAGTAACAAGAGTCTTACAGTGGAAGACCGCATAGGTCAGAATAAGTGTGTGCTTACCATTGACACCGGTGCCGCTGCCTCCATTATAAGAAGAGACATCGCTCCTGATTCATGGCTGCACAATAGCAGTAGCACCTGTCTGGAAACAGCTACAGGAGCTACGGCGAGGGTGTATGGAGAGGTTCTTCTTCCGATCAATCTGACAGGACTAACATTCGCCATGTATTCCTAGTGGCCGATATATGCGACGAGTGCATTATTGGAGTTGATTTTATGAAGGTGTATAATGTAGTGCTTGACACCGGAACTCATGTACTTAATATACAGGAACGTTGATATTCTGATGGTGTACGGAAATGAGAATGCCGCATGCCTTTCACAGTATTCAGTAACGACTACGACATACAGCACCGAAAGGGCACCCTTCACTCTAAATCGGATGCTCTGTCTCGGCGACCTTGCAAATCTGATTGCAAACATTGCGAACGACAGGAAGAAAAAGATGCGGTATCCACGCAATGGCTAAGAGCTGAGCCCACTGACCGTTGGAATGAAAGTGAAATGCAAAAGGCCCAAAAAGAGGATCCGGATATCGAGCCAATACTCGCCTGGAAAAAACATGAAGAAAAACCAGATTGGCAGGAAATATCCAATAAAAGTCTCGAAGTTAAGGCATTCTGGGCACAGTGGGACTCGGTTCACGTTCAAGATAGTGTTTTGAAGCGAAGGTGAGAAAGCTCGGATGGAAAGACGTTTGTGATGCAGCTCGTTGTGCCAAGGTTGAGAGTCAGTGACGTGCTAAGGGAACTGCACGATGGAATATCCGGAGGTCACCTGGAGTGAATAAGACGTTAGAAAAGGTGCGAGAACGTTTTTATTGGGTACATGCCAAGGACGATGTCGAAAATTGGTGCAGAAAGTGTATCACCTGCACCGCCAGTAAAGGCCCGAGGGTTAAAAATGACGGCAGAATGCAGCAATACAACGTTGGAGCGCCATTCGAGAGAATCGCAGTTGACATTGCAGGACCGTTTCCTGAAACCGAAAACGGAAATCGCTACATTCTTGTTGTTATTGATTACTTCAGCAAGTGGTCTGAGGCTTTTGCTATCCCTAACCAAGAAGCCAAAACCGTGATTGAGCAGATCGTTTACAACTGGGTGAGCAGATTCGGCGTTCCGATGGAATTGCACTCGGATCAAGGGCGTAACTTCGAGTGCAAGATTTTCCAAGGGGTGTGCGAGCTACTGGGGATTAAAAAGACGAGAACAACACCGCTCCACCCACAATCGGACGGGATGGTAGATCGCTTCAACAGAACCTTGAATGAACACCTATCAAAGGTCGTTGGCGACAAGCAATGCGATTGGGATAGGCAAATTCCAATGTTTCTATTAGCCTATCGGAGTGCAGTACACAACACCACAGGTCACACTCCATCGGAAATCCTTTTCGGTCGAACAGTCCGGTTACCTAGTGAATCGATGTTTGGATCACCGCCGTCTGAAGAGAACAGAAATGAAGACGACTATGTCGCAGACCTCAGACGGATTATTAGGGACGTGCACCAAAGAACCAGGGATAAGATCAAGATATCCAGTGACCGCATGAAGACGAGGTATGATGTCAAGGCGACCACAACGGGATTCCAGGAAGGAGTTCTAGTGTGGCTATATAACCCTCATAGACGGAAAGGCGTATCACCCAAATTACAGCAAGACTGGGAAGGACCATATAAAGTCGTAAAACGCATCAACGATGTTGTCTATCGCATTCAACGAGGAAGAGGCAAGATGAAAGTGGTTCATGTGGATCGAATACATCGTTATATTGGGCAGAATGTCGAAGAGTTTGTTCGGGACGAACAAGTTTAAGAGGGGGATATTGTGGTATATATGTGATTAAATCAAGAATCCAGTGTTGCATAGTTTTAGGATCATACAAACTCTCCACGTTGGAGAGTTCAGTTATTTGCCCAGTTTCAAACCAGAAGTTACGAGAAAGAACTAGAACCCGACAAATGTGGTATAAATACAGGATGAGAAACTGCGGACGATAAGTTGATTTTTGGAAAGCGATGGAAAAGGAGCTAAGTCTTAATAAGTGAAAGATAAGAGATTTGAATTGTGAAATAGTAGTGAAATTGTTTGTGAATTAATTGAAAGTTGTATTTAAATAATTATAAATAGAGTGTTTTGAAACAGAATAACGTTTGGTCATTACGAACCCTAGCCGAAATATTACAGTATAATGCCACCGACAGCACAGTAAGAACTGCTACCAACTTTGCCGCGGGAGCTTAGGTTTGTTCGTTATCAATACTCTTGATCGCAGCCCCTTGATACTAATCGTGCTCTGTATGTTTGAGGCTTACCGTCCTTATCAGTTTTTAATATAAAAACCCATCTACAACTGAATATTTTCATCAGGTTTCCTTGCTACTAGCTCAAATGAATTACCAAAGAACACAATTCTTCAATAACAGCGGCATTCCAATGTTTCGGATCAGGCCTCAGATCAATTTCTTTAAAAGACTTTTGCTCCACTGAAAAATTAAACTGGAAGATTTATTTGTTCAAAATCATTTTTATATGCTAACTTGGCTGGAGGTCCGCGCTCACGACAGCTTTGTCTTTGACTTTGACAAATTATTGTGCTGCCGGAGTGCCTCTTTCTTCAAAAGCGGATTTAAAATTAGAATCTGTTGACTCTTCACTATCCTGTACCATTGTCTCATCAAAGTCGTCCCTGTCACCAGCTGTAACGCCACCACCTGTGTTATCCTCACCAGCATCGCCATCACCTGCGTCCTTATCATCTGCATCGTCAGCTTATCTGTCACATTTTTCTTGCCTTACAGGATCCCCTTCTTGAACTGACGTTACTCTTTTAGTAACACAAATCGCCTTTGATTCATCATTGTTCATGGCCCTCGCCGGAAAGTACGTCTAATCGAACCAAACTTTTCTCGCAACAACAATTTTTCGTGCACCCGAATCCCACAGCTTGTAACCATTGACTATGTAACCAACCATTATCATCGCGCATGTGAAAATGCACAAAATGCAAATGTTCCAAAAATTCGCAACTTCTTGAGATCTGGTTTAACACCAACCCACAACCCTTCCGGTAATTTATCCACAACACACCTTGTTGGACTCCTTTCAAGCAGATTATTTGCAGTGAGAACCGCTTCACCCCACATTTCTTTCTTAACATCAGAATCCATCATCATAGTTCTTGCTTATTCTACTACGTTTCGGTTGAAGCGTTCTGCAACACCATTTTTTGTTGGGCAATAACCAATAGTAGGTTCCAAATGAATACCCTTATCACTGTAAAAACGCTTCTCTTCATTCGACATATATTCAGTCCCTTGGTCACACCTCAAGTAAATGATTTTTTTCCTTAAACTTTGCTGTTACATGGTTTTCGAATTTCTTAAAACATTAGAAAACATCAGATTTTTGCCGAATTAAGAAAACTTAAGCATAGTGACACTAATCGTCAAGAAAAGTCACGAAATACCTATGAACTTCATATGTACTTGATGTGATTGGACCACACACATCCATATGGGTTCTTTCCAGAATTTTTGTAGTTTTTGGCCTTTGCCATGAAAAGGGATTCTCTGTTTGTTTCCCCGCAGCGCATGGGTAGCATGAAACCTTTTCCTTTCCACATTCCAAGCCAGTTACCATGTTCTTATTGTTCATTTGTTCTAGGTACGTGTCGTTCACGTGACCCAGACTGCGATGCCATACAACAGCTACCTTGCACACGTTGAGTTGATTTTTCGTTGGATATAGCTTCAATTTATACAAACTATTCGAAAAAAGACCTGTAGCAACAGTTCGTCCATTGAATCTTATTATTGGCATGACCACGAATGAAATAAATATCGACTTAAAATGATCATTTAATCTTCATCTTTGCTGCCATGCTTGATTTACCTTGTTTTGTAAGTCAAGCTGTGTCACAGGTGCCTTCTTAGCAATCCCCTTTTGCTCTTGTCGTGGTGATTTCTCATAGTGCTTTACTGGCCACCTGCAAAGCAAGTTCGTAAAGAACTGTAATTAAGAAAAATGACAGCTTTCGAAAGAATGTATATTTTTGCGAAGCAATAAACAAATGGAAGTTCTCAGATTTTCAATCCTTTTGCAGCCAACATTTTGAAGAATTACTAGAAGCGGTGGCAAAGTCCAAGAGGTATTATTTATTGCGAATCATATCCCACAACAACCTCATTTACACGTTTACACGTACACGTATTTACAAAATTTAATTCATGCTTAAGTTCAGGTTTCCTTTGTTCAGTGCGTTGATCTTAATACAATGATTCTTTTTCAATCGGCCCTTCACTAAATACTACATGCAAAAGAAATTTAACATGCTGCAGAGGTTTCAACACAACTTCTGAAAAAAATGGAAATCGGGTTTTAGCAACGTACCACAGATATGACTGAAAAATTCACGTAATCCCGGTTAATACAGCTGTCATGAAACTGAAGCATCCTATCACAAGTACGAAACTTCTTTCAACACAAAATTCATATAGGTCTGTTATTGTAATAATTAATTAATATATTAACTTTACATATTTCTAATAATTTGTTCAGAATTAAGCAATTAGTTTAATTTAACTACCACACACCACTCGCTTCAACTTGTTCCTTCCTTTACATTTGTCTGTGAACACCTTAAGGACCTTATCGGGAACATATTAACCAACTTACATGTAGGGGAGAGGTGGGCATAGTGGGGTAGTGGGGCATTGAGGGGAATCCCTCTGACAGCTCGAATGAAACGCCATGCAAAGTTTCAAGTGGCTTGCTTTGATTGTTCTTCAGTCGGCACGTGAACTCCACAAAAAAACCAAAAAACAGTGTTTTGTTACAAAAAACACGTGAAGTTTAACAGCAGTTTTTTCTCGAAGGTAATTGTGTATTTTATTTTGGAATCTGTATTTTTACTTTCGTATTATATCTACCCCACAATTCTCCAAGGGTACCCCACTTTACCCCCATATACGGGGCATACATTGACATTTATGTATTCATATATCGTAGATTTCTTATCGTTATCGAGAAAAATATATCCATAGTCATTTGCAATGCCTAAAACCATGACATTGAGCTAAAACCTGTTGTTTAATCATAATATTTTATCTTGTAGTGTACGCTTGAGTCTTAAGTACCCCACTATGCCCCCCCCCCTACGTTAAATAAAGGGTGCTTCAGTGGCAGCGCTAATTGTGATGTTTCCTTCAGCAAACAGGAAGAATGCCACAACGCAACATTTAGTTATACTTAAACAGTAGCATTGTAGTAGAACACAGTTGACAATGGAAGTTCCAACCGAGGGCGCAGGCAGTCCACATTTTTAGAGTCATTCCATATAAAATCAACAATTAATCAAAAATTTAATTTTTTCCTCGAGACCCCTACAAAAGTGGCACAGTTCTAAAAAAATATTTTTTGTGCTCAATTTGGGCTGTGTCAAAGTGGTAAACTTTTTAATGCATTCACTTAAGATACGAGTATTAAGGAACATATTAAAACCAATTGATGGAGAACTTTCTGAAAACACTGGCTTCCAAAACTCATATTTCAGGTATCCATTCAATATATTGTATTCTGTGACATACTCCTTTTTTTGAAGACGGATTGCAGTTTAATCGCCCTAGATTATTAATCTATTTCAGTTACAAACCTTCTTCGAATCGACTACGTAAAAATAAAAATACAATTTTTTAAAACTTTAAAAAATCAGCGCTGGTGTCGTTGTCTGTGTTTATAGCAGAGCCTAGGTAGACAAAGTCCTTAACTACCTCAAAGTTATATCTGTCGAGGGTGACGTTCTGTCCGAGACGTCGGTGTTGGTTGTCCTTTTTGCTTGACAGCATATACTTGGTCTTGCCCTCATTGACCGCTAAACCCATTTTCGCCGCTTCCGTCTCAATACTCGCGAAAGCGCCACTGACATCACGCTGCTTTCTCCCGATTATGTCAATATCGTCGGCGTATGCAAGTAGTTGGACGGACTTTTGAAAGATAATGCCTCTTGTGTTTGCTCGTGAGTTTTGCACTATTCTTTCAAGTACGATGTTGAAAAAATCACATGACAGCGCATCGCCTTGTCCAAATCCTTTCTGGACATCAAAGGTCTCGGTGAGATCTTTACCGACCTTGATGGAGCAGCGTGCATTCTCCATCGTCATCCTGCACAGACGGACGAGTTTGGCAGGGATGCCAAAACTAGACATTCCTCTATATAGCTCGTCTCTATAGATGCTGTCATACGCGGCCTTAAAATCGATGAATAGGTGGTGGGTTTCGATCTGAAGCTGATGGGTCTTCTCCAAGATCTGCCATAGTGTGAATATCTGGTCGATGGTGGACTTTCCTGGCCTGAAGCCACACTGATATGGACCTATCAGGTTGTTGACGAACGGCTTCAGGCGTTCACACAATACGGCGGATAAGATCTTATATGCGATGTTAAGGAGACTGATGCCTCTGTAGTTGGCGCAGTTCAGAGGGTCTCCTTTCTTGAGAATTGGACAAACAATGCTGAGGTTCCATTCACCGGGCATACTTTCGTCCGACCATATTTTACAGATGAGTTGGTGTGCTCCTTACCAAGTCATCGTCTGCCGCTTTGAAGAGCTCCGCAGTCAGGCCATCCGCTCCAGCAGCTTTGTTGGACTTAAGCTTCGATATGGCTATCTTCACTTCATCCAGGTCGGGTGGACGGAATTGTTGGTCATCATCGTCCAGGTTGAAAGGTTGATTCTGCCTGACAGCGGTATTTGGTCCGTCATCGCCGTTATACAGTCTGCAGAAATGATCTTTCCAAATCCTCAGCATCGACTGCGATTCTACTACGATGTTCCCTTGTTCATCTCTACAGGCTTTGGTTCGGGGTTTGTTTCCGCGGCATGTTATTTGTACCTTTTGGTAAAACTTCCGAACCTCATTCCTGGAGTAGCATCTCTCAATTTCCTCGATCGCGCGCTTCTCATGCTCTTTCTTCTTCCTCCTGAGAAGCCGGTGCTCGTCTCTCCTCTTCCGCTCATAGAGCTCATGAGCAGCTCTCGTCTTTCTAAGCAGCGCCGCGTTATACGCATCTTGCTTAGCTGCATGTGCTTGCCGGCATTCTTCATCGAACCAGGCGTTTCGTTGTGGTGGACGAGTGAAACCCAGCACATCAGAAGCGGCATCTCTGATGGCGTTTTGGCAGTGTTTCCAATGGTCTTCGATGCTTGATGCTGGCGGCATTGGACCTCAAAAGAGATTAAGAGACACTCGATCGGAAAAGGACTTGGCGATCTCTTGCGGTTGTAGCCGTCTGACATCGAATTTTCTCACAGCATTAGTTTGTCTTGGCGTAGTTTGGGATATCCGCAACCGTACCTTGGCTACAACAAGGTAATGGTCCGAGTCGATGTTGGCTCCTCGGAACGTACGGACATGCATAATGCTGGAGGAGTGTCTTGCGTCGATCGCAATGTGATCAATCTGGTTGACTGTTGATTGATCAGGAGTTCTCCAAGTCCCCTAGTGTATGTCCAGATGTGGGAACCGCGCGCTAGCCACGACAATGTTTCGCCCCGCCGCAAAGTCGATTAGCCTGAATCCGTTATCGGAGGTGGTGTTGTGCAGGCTATATTTTCCGATTGTTACACCAAAGATACCCTCTCTTCCTAGCTTTGCATTAAAATCACCGAGGACAATTTTAATGTTATAGACACAATTTTACATAAGACTACAATTTTAATATGTTGTAATTTGCATATGTGTAAAAAAAATTAAAAACCTATTTTGAGGGTTGCAAGTATATGCCAGACATAGCAAAGTTGTCATCGGGTTAGTAATTCATAACCTGCTCCCACAAGGCTCAAATTTTGAGGGAACATTCTATCAATTCTTTAAAAAGTATATATATTCTAGTGGTTGCAAGCATCTGCCAGATGACTATATAAAACTCATGACGCTTGATGGGAGTGCGAGCGCAACAGACTTGAACGAGCTCGAATGTTAGAAAGAGAGAATACATCTATTGTATTGTAAGCTGTAGAGGGATTATAACGTTATTTTAACGAAAAAAGTGAGCGCACATAAGGTGCTGAGGTACTGTGCAAAATATAAGCAACTGTTTCAGTCTGATCATTCATTTCAAGTTTTTTTTAAAAAAAGAAAACACTTAAGATGTTTTGCCTTAGAGTAAGATATTTTAATTCACAGTATTTTAAGAAATATGTGGTGATCGAAAAAGTGTGCAGATACGAGTATAAAAAAAAGGTCAAAAAGCCGGTGCAAAATATAAGCAACATCTTGCCTAACCCAAAATAAAAAAACTAACGGGACTTTTCTGGGTGTATCGCATGCCAATACAGTACATGCGAAGCAGCAAACGTTTTTCATTAGTGTCTTTGATACAGCCCTGTAGAAATATTACTTCAGTATCATAGTGCCTTAAAACTCGAAATTATCGAAGATTTTATTAGTGGAGAAACACATCGCGAAAAATGTTTCAGACAAAAGTCACAAGGTTCTGAAGGGGACATAAGATGGTGACCACGAGTTTGACCTTGGGACCCATTTTAAAGGTCAAACGAAGGTCACTTTTGATTTTTCAACTGATAATTTCTGATTTTCATTGCTCAGTCGTATTCCGCAATGGGGCACACGACTTTGTCTCAAATATTTTATTCATTCAGTGCTAGATACCACTGCACTGGCACGTCTATATCATTAATCGGTTTCCAACGTTGTTAGGGTGTTAGAAGTTCGATATTTGTTTTGAGGAACTGATTATTATTAGTAACGTTTTCCAGATTAATAATGCAGTTTATTTCAATTCAAGAAAAAATTGAAATGATATTGATCTATGGAGAAAGTGGAAGGAACATCGATGGTGCTGTTGCTCTTTACGCCCAACGATTCCCAGACCAGATACGATCGCGAGCTTCCTTTTATCGGGTCAACCAACAATTCATTGGTGAAGGAAGTTTGCAACCAAGAAAAGGAATTGGTCAGATATGTTGGCTGTTGAGGACAATGAAATAGCAGTGTTAGCTGCCGTTGCACACTCGCCAAATAAGACGTGAATCAGGAATTTCTCATACGATTGTCTATAAGATATAACACCGGCATAAATACCATCCTTATCATGTTTCAATGCATCAAGCACTTTCTAGTGAGGATTTTCGTAACCGGGTTTCCTTTTGTCAATGGGCACTTCAGCAAATTGAACGAGACCCCCTTTTCTTCGCCAAGGTGTTATTCTCTGATGAGTTGACTTTCACCAATCACGGTACGGTCAATCGACATAATATGCATTACTGGGCTACCGAAAACCCTTTTTGGTTGCGGCAAGTTGAACGCCAGCACCCTTGGAATGTTAATGTTTGGGCGGGAATTATTGGGGATAAATTAATAGGTCCATATTTTATTGAAGGCAACTTGAATGGCGAAAAGTATGCAAACTTCTTGCGGGACCATCTTCCAGTATTACTAGAAGAACTGCCATTGGAGTTGCGACAAACAATGTGGTTTCAACATGATGGTTGTCCAGCCCATTATTCCCAAGTAGCCCGGGGCGTATTGAACAATGTTTACCATCAATGGCAATGCCCTGCTAGATCGCCTGATCCTGGGTTACTTGATTTCTTCTTGTGGGGCTAGTTAAAATGTGAGGTTTACAGAAAAAAGCCAATAACACGTGAGGACTTGAAAAGACGATTAACTGAAGCTTGCCGGAAGATTACGCCAGAAATACTTCTCAGTTCTGTTGGTTCATTTAGAGCGCTGATAGACAAGTGTATTGATTAATGATTTAGGCGTCCCAATGCAGTAGTTTCTAGCACTGAATGAATAAATCCTTTGAGACAAAGTCGTGTGCCCCATTGAGGAATACGACTGAGCAATGAAAATCAGGAATTTTCATTTGAAAAACCGAAAGTGACCTTCGTTTGACCTTTAAAATGGGTCTCAAGGTCAAACTTGTGGTTACCGTCTTATGTCCTCTTCAGAACCTTGTGGCCTTTGTCTGAAACATTTTTCGCGATATTTCGTACCTATCGAGTAATTTTGATGTCTTAAGTTTTATGGCGCACTCTAATGGGAAAAGAACGCATTTTTGAAAAAGTGTTTCATGTAAAAGAATTGTAATTTTTCACGCAGATTACGAATCTGTCAAAAAAATAAGGGTTCCCATTAAAAAATCAAAAGTGACCTTCGTTTGACTTTGAAAATGGGGCTCAAGGTCAAACTCGTGGTCCGATCTTATGTCCCCTTCAGAACCTTCTGTCTTTTGTCTGAAACATTTTTCGCGATATCGCGTATTTTTCGAGTCATTTGGATGTCTCAAGTTAAAAAAACTCACCCTGTAGATGCAAGAACGGTGATCAGACTATTCATTGAATATGGTTTGAAAAGTTCCAGACCTTGCAATAAACCTGTGCTCACTCCTGGGTTACACACGACTTTTTAACTTGCAGGACTTATCATTGTGTTAATTTTTTTCAATGTGTGTGTGGGCAGACGGTTCATTCTGTAATTGAATGTCATCAGCGACGAAGGTAAAGCGAAAAAATCACGCTGAGAAAACAAACTGGCAAAAGAAAATGAGATATAGGTACATGTGTGGACAAATCCATTTTTACTCATCGAGATTTGAAGCGTAAAACAATATTTTGAGCAATTCGCTATAAGGTGATAGGTATTGGGTATCTTCACCCTCAAAATTTAATGAATAAATATTTGTTACAGGTAGAATTACATGTTTGAAAATGAAAAGAAAATTTGAATGCATGTTATTCACATTTTTGTTTTTCGATACAGCCACATGACTACCTAATCGTACAGTTAATTGAACAGGTTGAGAGCTATTGAATGACTACTTAATTGTACATACAATATTTATTTGGAAATACATATTTTGCTTAATCTTTTAAAGTTGTATGTTGTATATGGTTGCCAAGATGCGTACATACGTAGTTATATTTTAATTTTTTCCCGTGATCTATATTCGCATAATGCCAAATTCATCTAAAAGATACGAAAACAGAAATTTCAATATTTTTCTTTTTTGGAATTAAACGATTTTGTAATGGGAAAAACAAGCAAAAAAAATGCAAACTTCGTATTTGTGTAGGAGTTGTACGCTTCAAGTCTGTGGTCGCCACAGATGGGTTTTCCACATTTCACACACAAAAGGCACAAATCTTTATTTTATTCCCTCTTCATAACTAGTTTCTAATTGATTTGAAGCATTCGGTTCCAATGTATTATTAAGACATTGCTGAGAGAAGTTGGGATTGATTTTTTCTGGAACTATTTTTGCATCCATTCTTTGGTCAACGAAATATGTATGAAATATTTTTTCCCAGAGCTCAAATATGGCATCGCGTTAATCTTGTATTTGGTTCAATTTTCACACATCATTGTTCATTGTATGCCACACTTAGCTGGTTTATTAATATATACATTCTGAAACTGCAACGACCTCTAATAACCAGTTACTGCTCATCAATTGTCACGTAGCTTCTAATTTCTTTCATCAACCACCAAATTTCTTGGATTGTTGCAAACGAATCGTGAGCACGGTCCGCCAAACGAATGGTCTTGTCGTCGAAACCTAATCAATTGATAAAAAAAGTCATACCTTTCCGCGCTTATACATGCGTGACGGTTTTCACAATACGTGCTATCAAATAGTTCTCGGAACGTAAGTTGGTTATCTTTTTAAGTAGCTATAAGTACTAGCATAGCAAATGGAGCTTAAAGTTCAGTTCCAGCTACAGGTGATCGCGTCAAAAGAGGATGAAAAACTTCGACATCTACTACGGCCACTGTTATCGACGGCAAAAGCAGTGCCTGTTTGGATACGGATTTGTTGTTGGAGGCTGATTTAGGAAAGAAGGCTTGAGTTTCCTGGATGTGAAATTACAGTAATCCGCATCTAGGATAGATTTACTTACATTAGCCTGATATGCGTGCACGCCCCCACAGAGGAGAAAGATGACGTCACGAAATATGCCTCCTATGAGCTCTTGAACAAGACCAAACAGCAACACCCCACCTATGACATTAAAATTGTCCTTGGCGATTTCAATGCAAAGCTAGGAAGAGAGGGCATTTTTGGAAGCACTGCCGGAAAATATAACCTGGACGATACCAGCTCCGATAACAGATTCAGAGCAATCTACATCCTGAATATTGTGATGAATTTCGACGTCAGACGGCTAATATCGCAAGAGATGGCAATATCCTTTTCCGATAGAGTCTTTTTTAATCTCTTAAGAGGTTCCTTGCTGCCAGCGTGAAGCATCGAAGACCAGTGACAACACTGCCGAAAGCCATCAAAAATGCCGTTTCCGATGTGCTGGGTTTTACTCGATCACCAAAACGTAACCCCTGGTTTGATGACGAGTGCCGGCAACCATATGCAGCTAAGCTCAACGCACGCAATGCGGCGCTGCAATGAAAAAATTAAAGTTGCTCACGAGTTCTATGAGCAGAAGAGGAGAGACGAACACCGGCTTCTCAGGAGGAAAAAAGAAGAGCATGATAAGCGCACGGTTGAGGCAATCGAGAGATGCTACTCCAGGAATGAGATTCCGAAGTTTTACCGAAAGTTAAAAAAAACATGGAACGGACACAAACCCCGAACCGAAGCCTGTAGAGACGAACAAGGGAACATCGTAGTAGAGGCGCAGTCGATGCTGAGAATCTGGAAAGGTTATTTTTGTAGACTGTATTACAGCGATGATGAAAGAAATACTGCTGTCAGGCAGAATGAACCTCTCAACCTGAACGATGTAGGCCAACAATTCCGCTCACCGACCTGGATGAAGTGGAGATAGCATTAAGCTGAAGTCCAATAAAGCTGCTGGAACGGACGGCCTGACCGTCGAGCTCTTCAATGCGGAGGGCGAGACTTGGTAAAGAGCGTACACCTACTCATCTATAAAAAATGAGATGACGAAAGTATGCCCGATGAATGGAACCTCAGCATTGTTTGTCCGATTTTCAAGAAAAAGACCCTCTGAACTGCGACAATTACAGAGCCATCTGCCATCTTAACATCGCTTAACGCCTTAAGCCGTTCGTCAACAACCTGAGAGGTCCATGTCAGTCTAGCTTCAGGCCAGCAAAGTCAACCATCGATTAAATGTTTACACTACGGCAGATCTTGGATAATACCCATAAGCTTTAGATCGGTTAGTTTTAGCAATGCGACTATATCTGACGTGTCCACTCTGCTAATGACTATTTTTCCAATGAAGCAAGTACTATTCGGAAATCATTCGGATTGTCTAGGCGATATCACTCTTACGCATGACCCTTTCCAAAGCAAAGTTTTTGAGGTGCACACCTACATACAGTCTCTTAAGGCATCTAATTCCCGAATCACTAAAAACAGCTGTTGTAATCCCACTACATAAAAAAGGTGATTCTATGTTTCTAAACAATTACCGTCCAATATCCCCTTTATAAGTTTTTTCTTAAGTCTTCGTGAAGGGGATCAAATCAAGAATGTTAACCTTCCAAGATAGAACATGTTTCTTCGGTGATTCGCAGTTTGGCTTTCGAAGTGGCAAATCCACTGAAAATGCTTTGTTAGAGTTATGCGGAGAAATATATAGCAGTCTTGATGAATCTTATTTGCATGCTGCTCTATTTATTGACATTATAAAGGCTTTTAACATGGTGGATCATAATATATTGCTTAAAAAACTTTATATAGTAATGTTGGTTTCAGAGGTTTTATCCATGGCTGGTTAACTTCTTATTTGGAAAAACGTAGTTAGAGAGTTAGGATTCGAAATTGATTGAGTGCAAAAGTTTTCATCAACAAAGGTGTTCCACAAGGCTCTGTGTTGGGTCCTACTCTGTTTTCAATTTTTGTAAACTCGCTTTTCATTCAACCTTTTAAGGGCAAACTCGCAGCTTTTGCCGCTGACACTGCTTTGTTTTATGATGGTTGGTGCTATTTTAACATACATATTTTTGGATGTAAGCTATGATCTTGAAATTTTGCGGAGATGGTCATTGGTCACTATTAACAAAACAAAGCTCATGAGCTTTAAAATAGTGTGTAAAATTGAAAATCGTAGACTCCAAAATGACGGGAAGCAGCTTTAAAACACTATTGAAATCAACAACAACAGGATAATGCGCCTATACACACTTCAAGAGCGGTGAAAACTTGGATTGTGTCCCAAAATGTGGAAACCTAACATGGTCACCATATTCGCCAGATCTTAATATTATAGAAAATCTATGGGGATGGCTTACTCGTAAGGTTTATGAGAATAGGCAACAGTTTGAGGCCAGAAATGATTTAATTCAAAGCAGCCTGGTCAGAAATTCCATTAGGCTATTTAGAAAGTTTATACAAATTTATTCCGTAACGCATTTATGAACTAATTTCTAAACAAGGTCGCAACACAAAATATTAATCTTTAAAAATAAATGTAAAAAAAAAAAAATTTGTTCCTGTTTTTATTTATTTTCTTATTTGATTAGTGCCTTTATTCAAGCGAACCAATAACTCAAGCAGAATATTATAGCCGCTAAAGTTTTACTGCTACGGAAATTTCGATTTGTGAGTAATTTTAAACAAAGTACAGTCTGATATTGAATTATCAGAAAACCATTTGTTAATGGATCAAATACAGTTGCTTAAATCAGCATTTTCTTTCATAAAAATTAATGCCTCTAATCAAGTGAACCGGACTGTATTTTTGGATGTAAACTATGATCTTGAAATTTTGCGGAGATGGTTTAACCTGAAAAAATTGGTCATTGGTAACAAAACGAAGCTCATGAGCTTTAACATAATGTGTAAAAATTACGATGATATGCCTTTGCAATACCTTTCGCCCAATTGCAACAGATTCCATTTAATTAATCTTACACACGATCCAAAAAAAAAACCACTTTTGATTCACATGCCCGTTGCTCCGCCGACTGCTTTATAATCGAACGGGTGAGCAGCTTTAAGTATTAAGGTATTACCTTGAATAATATGCTCAGTTGAATGGAACATACTAAGTCCTTGAAATAATATCTAAACAGTGTTGTTAGGCAGATTTATCATCTCAGGCTATCTGCAGTTTGCCAATTTTAAACTTAGTCTATAACGGTCTATTTAAAACTTAACAGTATTGTAAAGCTTGTTGGGGTGGTACACATTATAATAAAATGGAGCCCGTGCTAATCAAACGAAAACAAGCTTTTCGTAAGGGTTAACCATCGTACTCTCAGTTTCGAACTCGAACTCTTGGATTTCTACAACTATGTTTTGAAAATTCCGGGTATAACGCTTATGAAAACCGCAATCTACGTGTCAGCACCAGAAATCTGGTCCATGTTCCCACAATAAATAGATCGCATTTCTCTTGGTTCTATATTATTACTGCGCCCCGTGTGTTTAGTAAAATGTCTGCAAGTCTAAGATGAGAGCGAGTTAAATCCGTATTCTACTACGCTTTAATTGGTAAATTACTGAATCCTTTGGGATGATTTCTTTTTTGGATTTTGTTTTCTTCCTTTCTTTTTTGTTTTCAAAACACTTGTATCTCAACTTTTAGTATTGTTTTTTTTTTAATAACCATTGTATATCTTTTAGGTTTTTTAATGAAATAAAGTTTATTAAAAAAAAAATTAATAAAAAAAAAAGATCGATACACACAATCTATTTATCGATTTTAAGACCGCGTTTGACAGCATCTATAGAGAAGAGCTATACAGAGCAACGTCTAGTTTTGGCAGTCCTGCCAATCTCGTCTGTGCAGGAGGACGATGGAGAATGCACGCTGCTCCACAAACGCTGCGGTTTGAAAAGTCTTCAAATCCACCCCCGAAGGACAGCGAAGTAGAGGGAGACCGAGACTCACGTGATGCAAGCAATCGGAAGGGTACCTCAGCCGACTTTGCGTGCGCAACTGGAGGCATCTAGCAAAAGATTGAGCTAGCTGGAGACGCTTGTTGACTGAATCCCTGGTCAACTTTGGACTGAAGCGCCAGCTAAAGTAAGTAAGTAAGTATGTACTATGTATCCATGCAATAATCTGTTAGTTTTGCATCGTAAGTACTCCATTAAATATGCTCTTATTGTTTTTATGTGAAAGCATAAATATGTGGTCAATGCATGTGTTTGCAAAGCAGTCACACGAGTTGGCTCATTTATTAAGTCCTTTGCACTATTGACGTCAAAAAAAATTCTTGGTGTGTTTATGGAATTTCCATAAAATGTCATTATTATTAGGTATATTCCTAAATTATTCGTTTGATGGAGTAGGATAGAGGGATTACAAAAGGAAGATGATTTGGACCCGAACCCACTTTTCTGAAAGAGAATGCAGAGACAAGAAATAGAAATAAAAGCAGATAGAAACAAAGAAGATGAAAAAAAAGGACATTTTAGTAAGGAAATGAAGAGAATAACGTAAGTAGATCATTCAAATTAGGGGGAATTTTGGTCAAGAAATGATTGACCGGAAATTTCGAAGCTGCAATCCGTGCGCATTAAGCGGTCGATTAGGGCACGACCAAGTATATGCTGACAAAACATGACCTTCGGCAGGCATAACTTTGAGGTAGTTACGGACTTTGTCTACCTAGCCTCCGCTATAAATGCAGACTACGACAACAGCGCTGAGATCAAACGAAGAATAACTTTCGCCAATCGCTGCTTCTTTGAGCTAAGAAGGCAATTGACTAGTAATGGCGCTCAATGGCGTGGAGGCATGGACATTATCAAAAAGGGATGAGGGTGCTCTGGGCTGCTTTAAGAGAAAAATTCTTCGAGTGATCTTCGGTGCCGTCTGCATTGACATTTAGTACAGGAGGAGGTAGAACGACGAACTGTGCGGACTATACAGTGAAATAGACTCTGCCAGAAGGGTGAAGACGCAACAACTATGATGGCTGAATCATGTAGAGCGGATTGACACTTACGACCCATAGTACCCCAATTTCTGTGCTTACCTTGCTATAAGTATTATCGTTCTTTTTATCGAAGATTTCTATTATTTCTGCAGCTACCACTGCAGCGATCTTGAAGTCCTTCATGTTTTGAATTTTTGACCCAAACATTACTTTGAATGGCACGAAAATAAATTCGTATTTTTTCCCAGTTACAACAAAGGGTTCTTAATGATTTAAATGGTAGATATGTAAAGGATATAAAATATTACAATCCTAGTGGTGTTTTCCTTTTACGGCTCAGGAAAATTGTTAACTGCATTTGTTTTAGCAACACAATTTTGTAGTCCAAGTATTCTGTTTTCGAAAAAAGAAAATGACACTTTTTCCAGTTAAATCGAACACCATTCTGGCTAGCTACTCGTATGTTATTTCGAAAACCTTTCTCATAAGCTGTATCGCCTCTTCGCCTCTTTGCAATTTCTATGATAAGTGGCTGAAGAATTCAGATAATGAATTCCACAAAATTAGTCAATTTGGTCGTCTTTTAAAATAATCTTTAAGTCCGTTTACTTTCACAGCCTTGTAAGAAACTAATATCTGGGAATGTCATTTTTTTTTCATTTTATATGCATTTTTATTTAATTAATTCAACAACTCTTACATGCTATAAAAAAAAACGCTTAAAAATTAGCTTAATTAACTTTAAATCATCTTATTCTAATTTACTGGTCCCATGGGGACACTCAAAGTTAAACCTAACAATTAAAATTTGTCTTTCGACATTTCGTACATTTGATTTTGATATTATTTTGTATGAAACATAATTAAAACTAAGAAAATAATTTTGTTACAAGAACTTAGTAAAGTGACTTTTTTTTATCTTATTTAAAAACTTAAAACTAAAATTTAAAAACTACCATAACATTATTCTTAATTAACTTAGGCTACTTAAGCTACTTAAAATTATCTTATTATCTCAGCCCCTTAGCGAAGCTACCTAGTGCTAGAGGAATTCGACGACGTAGATTCCACTCCTTCAACAAGCCACCAAAACAGTTGGTGCTGCCGAGCAACATCCCTCATGTCGTGACTCCCTACAGCACTGCCGTATGCGACGTCTCTTTCGTAGTTAAGTCGCCTCTCTGCAGCTGTTCGAGTGACGTGGAAGATTAACGGCACCGCTAATCTATCCTCGATCAGACCTTTCATGCCGAGCTAGGGGAATACTTCTGGAGGAATAAAGCCGTCAAAGCGAACTCTCTCGTGATCCACATAATTGGGGTAGTAAACCCCAAAGATCAGGTTATTCGACGAGGTCATTGCTCTTGCAATGTACCTTCGAATCAACTTAATAACAAAACTGTCCACTCTAATTAGGTTACCCGTATTGAACAAAGCCTCATTTCGATATGCACTCAGACACTGGTGTTCTGTATAGGCGAAGACCAGGCCTAAGGTAAGCCCTCTCAAACACCCGAATCTTTTCCAAAAGACTTGCTCTCACGTTGAACCACACGGGACAACCAAATTCAAGCATAGGCCAGATAAGGGCCATGTAGCAGATCACCTTTACCCTCGCATCGAGTTTCCTGTTATAAAACAGTCTCTTTGTTAGGGCGAAAGCACCTTTGGCTCTGGCCAGATCAACATCTATATGTTTGTTAAAATATAGATATTGATCTAGCCAAATCCCAAGGTATATGACTACATTTCGACAAGCAAATGGCTCCCCTTGTTGTCCCACGATCTGAAACTTTCACCAATTCTTTCTGGTATACGCAGAGGCCCCAGACAAAGGCGTCCTAACGGAATGGTTTCCGCCTTCTGAAAGTTGATCTTCAACTTCCAGTCGTCGCAATATTGTTTAATTTTATCGAAGTCACGCTGAAAAAGGATGTTAATAACCTCAATCTTTGGACCTGATCTGTACGCGATTAAGTCATCTGCGTACGCTATGGCATCGTGAAGTGAAGTGATCACTTGTGTAAATGTTGAACAGGATTGGCGAGTTGACCGCACCTTGTTGCAGGTCGTTTTTAATGTTGAATATACCATTAGAGGTCACATCGCCATTTTTCAGGATGAACTGTCTATCTGTGAGCCTATTGAAAAGAATATACAGCAGTGGCTTACTAATGCTCAGTCTGCTCAACTTTTAGAAGAGTTCCTCTGACCATACGGTATCGAAAGCCTTCTCCAAATCAATTGGCAGGCACGCGTGCACAGTTTCTTGGCTTTGTTCCATTGGACATCAGAAACCAGTTTAGACGCGGCATGAATAACATCGTGCCCCACCTTGAAACCGAATTGATTATCCGGAACTATATTTTTGTCCTCAATCCACTTAGTCAGAACTCTATCGATAACTTTTTCGAAAACCTTACTGATGTTTGGAAGAGGACTGATCGACCAGAGATTCGCCGGATTGGAGGTGTCTTTATCCCTTAGATAATGTGCATTATCCATTGCATTGTCAAACAGGGTGCTTCAAATGTCCACCGCTTCTAGTGGGAGGTGTTGAAGCACAATGTTCGGTATTCTATCGGTTCCCACTGATTTGTTATTTCTAATTGTGTCGAGGATCGTGTGGAGGTCTTCCTTCGAAATGAACGGAGGTTGTTCCCTTTCATTGGCGATTACATTATTTGCCATATTCTCGTCACTGAACTGAGTGAAACCCGAGTTCTCGATTCGCCAATTCACTATTTCATTTCGACGGTAGAAATTGTCCACAAGGACTCGATTTTCCAGCTCGTGGTTCGGGCCAATGGTTCGCCTTGTACACTTCCTGGAACGTCGCTCCTATAGCCTCGACCTTCTCCTGCGGATCCTCGATCACAAAGAAGTTGTCATCATCAACAGCCTCATTTGGATCTATACCTCCTGTTGAAAGTATGCGTTCATTGTCTGTTGTTCGGGCAATTTTAAGACATGAAAGGTCGTTTTGATCTTCCCTTCGAAATATTTTATTTATTTGCGGGAACATATTCGGGTTGCTGGTGTTTACAGCCTGAATTTTGTTATTCCAATACAAACTTACAGAAGCCCTGTCATTTTCTTTTATTAATGTTTGGAGGTTTTTGATCGACGACTTTAATGACATAATCTCCGGGTTATGTCTGTGAGTAAACTGTCTGTACAAGGTCTTCAGTCTTGTGAGTAGTCTACTTTTATGTCGGTGAAGTGCGTCAACAGTTGCGTTGCGGAATAAGTCTTCGTTGTCAGTGTATTGATTCCAGGGTATCGTTTTGCCCATAGTCCGTTTAATTGTTTTGTCCATTAGTTTTAGGTACCTGTCAATCTCCTCGTTTGACAGATTTCTGTTGGACGGTGGGTAGAGCGAATTCGAGGAGAGTGCTCTAGTCAGTGTCGTGGAGAAGTGTGTCCAACGCACTCTACTGTAGTTGTAGGAATGCCTTTGAACATACTCATCCAATTCCGCATTTTCGTTCGGAACGGTTATTTCGGTACTAAGACCGCAATGGTCACTGTCATACACAAAAGTGCGAAGACATCACACAATGCTGACCTCACCAATTGAATAGCAGGTTCCCTCTAGTGTTTGGTGTATTATTTCCAAAATCGCAATGTTTGGCGTTGAAATCTCCGCTGATAATGAAGTAGTTTTCCTCCAATTCCAGTCTCAGGAATCGAAAAAGTGTCTCGAGCTCTGAGATGATTTGGGTGTACTACACAACTGTATATTCTTTTAAAACGTATACCCTTTCTTACGAAGATTGCAACGCCTCCTCATTGTATGGAGTTGGGTCGATTTATTCGCATAATTTTATACCTTCTGTGCCTCATTTTGTGTCTTTTAGTTAGCTTAGTCTCGCTAACCAGAAGCACATCAGGGGCTTGGTCTTTAAGCAACTTGAACAGTGTGGCTCTTCGCTCAATCCTAATCGCTAAGCTCGGCAGCAGCGCGTAGATTTGATCCACGCACGCAGCTTGTTCAGTAATCTGACGTTGAAAATGAGCCATCTGCCCCTGGATTGAGAGCAAGAAAGCTAGAATGTCAGTTGCCGGTTCCGGTGCTCTAGGCGTTGGTGCCTGAGAAGCAACCTCTTTCTCTTTGAGCAGTGCGAAGAGCTTTTTCGGATCAGTTGACGGTTCTATACCCCTCAGCAGCATTGTTTGCAGCTTTTCCCCCTTCGGAGTGAAGGAGAAGAACTTCGTCGTCGAGTCCTTCAGTTTGGTTCTTCCAACATTCCTGAGTTACTCTCAGACCTCGATGTCGCAGAGATTTTCTTCGAACTTTACTCTGGCAATTAATACTATATCATCAGAGTACGCCTGATAGCTGATGCCAAGGGTGGTTAATTTTTCCGGGAGTTCGTCTACAACTAGGCTTCACATTAAGGGTGATAATACTCCATATCAAAAAAGGCTCACAATGCTATCTCCTTTGTGTCGATCTGCCCGCCCTGTATGCATGTTGATGACGATGCAGAGGGGACATACTTAGTGTTTCCTCCCTCAGGTAATTATCCACAGCCTTCTCTATTGTTTTCAGAAAAGTCTGATCGGTCTGTACGATTTTGTCTGTGTCGGGTCTTATTTCCCCACGTTCGGTATGAACGCAACCTTTGCTCGTCTCCATTGTAGTGGTATGTATCCTTATGCAACGCTACTCTTAGCTAATTTTACCAGGTGTGGTAGTAATGCGATTTGCACTTTCTGGAATAGAACTGGCGTTATACCATCCACACCTGGGGACTTGAATGGCTAGAACAGATAACTAATGCGATTTCCAGTCATCCTTCCGAGGTCGAGCTGAAATTGTTCTGTTCCGAAAGCCAGTACTAGGTGAGCTCCCTGAAAAATGAGTTCGTAGAAGTAGCAGTGACCTCTCGTCATCATTTTCCGTGTAGCTGCCGTCTGGTTTCTTAAGCGAGGTTGAGCCCCCTTCCGAAGCCTTTTAGCTTTAGTTATCGTTTTCTTTATCGTAGGTAGCAAGAGCCGTTTGATACCTTTGCCAGTCTTCATTGCGTTTTGCTATGTTGAATAGCCTGCGCATTTCGGATCTTAGTTTTGACAAGCTAAAGTTCCACCACGACATATCCTTCCTTTTTCTGCCAGTAAGCGGGCAACTTAGTTCAAATGCATTTGTGATGGCGTGAGTGGCACCTTCACCTGCGTTCTCTAGCTCCAGAAAGTGAGCTGGAGGTTTTCTTGTTTCAAAACGCCCTATATTGTATTCTAGAGCTTTCTGAAAGGTTTCAGAGTTGGTTTTCCTGGGATTCCTTACTAGATTTCTCATGAAACTTATATTGTCCAGGTCGAATAATATGATTTGATGGTCGGACAGTGACGGTTCACAAGATACTTCCCAGTTCTTTATAATTTTGCTTACGCTCGGATAGCCAAGCGTGAGGTCAAGAACCTCTTCCCTAACTCGATTCACAAAAGTGGGGGGTGTTTCCTACGTTGTAAATATCAAGGGGCGAACTTATGATAAATTCCAATAGGTACTCTGTTGTTGGTGTCGGTGCTACCCCATATGATGCTGTGGGCGTTTGCATTAAAAACTATTAGCAGCAGCACGCGCATCTTATTGGAGTTCTCCACAAGTCGTTGCAGCTCGGATGATATCATAGGCTCATTTCCTTCACAGTACACAGATGCGATGATGATGGTGCGGTTAACTCCTTCGATGGCCAGAGTCATATGTATTCGCACCAAGTCTCGCGTCGCGTATTCTGAAAGTAGAGTAAATTTTATTTCATTTCTCGGTTTTTCGGCCCGAGTATCCCAAATTACCTGTGCATCCTTAATTTTCAATCCTTTGACTCGTTCTTTCAGGATCCAAGGCTCCTGAATTAAGATCAGTCCCAGGCCCTTTTTCATTTTTCATTTTCAATGCATTTTTATTATATCAATTCATTAATTCTTCCTTGCTATACAAAAAAACGCTTAAGAATTAGCTTAATTAACTTACAATTATCTTAATTCTAACTTACTGGCCCCATGCGAGCACTCTAAGTTAAACCTAACAATTATATATGTCTTTCGATGTACGAACATTATTTTATTATAATATTCAATACTAAATATACTTAAAACTAAGAAAACAATTTTATTATTTAAAAAAAAACTTAGTAAATGGATTTGTTTTGTTTATATATACAACTTAAGACTAAGCATAAAAACTAATCTACAAACTACGAGTACTTAATCTACTTATACTAATGTTTTGTTTTCTAAAAATATACAAATTTATTTTTTTGCAGAGTATTACAAAGAAATTGTTACTCACCTCGATTATTTGTTTTTTTTTTCCCTTATTTCTACCTTAAACCTACCTAAAGCTATGTAAGTCGGCCACGGCTAAAAAATTAGGCTGACTTACTCTGCTCCCTAATGAAGCTACTCTGTACTTGAGGAATTCGACGACGGAGCTTCCTCCTCTCCCGCAAGCCACCTAAATTGTTGGTGCTGCCGAGCAAGATCCCTCATGTCACGACTCCCTACCGCCCTACTAAACCGGAGACGCTCCGCACTGCCGTGTGCGACGTCTCTGTCGTAGTTGAGTCGCCTGTCCGCAGCTGTTCGAGCGACATGGAAGATTAACGGCACCGCCAATCTGCCTGGATCGGACCTTTCATATCGAGGTAGAGATACACTTCTGGAGGAATAAAGCCGTCAAAGGGACCTCTCTCATGATAAAAATAATTGGGGTAGTAAGAACCGGTGATCAGGTTATTCAACGAGGTCATTGCTCTTGCAATGTGCCTTCGAATCAACTTAATAACAAAATTGTCCACTCGTATTAAGTTCGACCTATTGTACAAGACCTCATTAGGATAGAATTTTATGTACTCAGACTATGGTGTTCTGTATAGGCGAAGACAAGCCCTAAGGCAAGCCCTCGCAAACACCCAAATCTTTTCCAAAAGACTTGCTCTCACGTTGAACCACACGGGACAAATAAGGGCCATGTAGCAGATCACCTATACCCTCGCATCGAATTGCCTGCTATAGAACAGTCTCTTTGTAAGGGAAAAAGCACTATTGGCTCTGGCCAGAGCAACATCTATATGTTTGTTAAAATACAGATATTGATCTATCCAGGTTCCAAGGTATCTGACTACATTTCGACAAGCAAGTGGCTGCCCGTATTGTCCCACGATCTGAAACTTTCGCCAATTCTTTCTGGTATCCGCAGAGGCCCCAGACGAAGGCGTCCTAAACAGAATTCTTTCCGACCTCTGAAAGTTGATCTTTAACTTCCAGTCGTCGCACTATTGTTTAATTTTATCGAAGTCACGTTGCAAAAGAATGTTCATAACCTCAATCTTTGGACCTGATCTGTACGCGATTAAGTCGTCTGCGTACGCTATGGCATGGTGAAGTAAACCTATCAGATCACTTGTGTAAATGTTGAAAAGGATCGGCGAATTGACCGCACCTTGTTGCAGACCGTTTTTAATGTTGAATATACCAGTAGAAATCACATCACCATTCTTCACGTTGAACTCTCTATTGGTGAGCATACTGAAAAGAATTTGCAGTGGTGGTATTCTAATTCCCAGCCTGGCTAGCTTGTAGAAGAGTCCCTCTAACCACGCGGTATCGAAAGCCTTCTCCAAGTCAATCAGGCAGGCACCCGTGCACTGTTTCTTGGCTTTGTTCCATTTGATATCAGAAACCAGTTTAGACGCGGCATGAACAACATCATGCCCCGCCTTGAAACCGAATTGATTATCCGGAACTATATTTCTGTCCTCAACCCATTTGGTCAGGACTCTATTGATGACCATTTCGAAAACCTTGCTGATGTTTGGAAGGAGACTAATCGACCGGAGATTCGCCGGATTGGAGGAGTCTTTATCCCTTTTGGGGATGGGATGTACCACCGCAGTTTTCCAATGAGCTAGATAATGTGCATTATTCATTGCATTGTCAAACAGGGTGCTTCAAATGTCCACCGCTTCTAGTGGGAGGTGTCGAAGCACAATGTTCGGTATTCCATCGGTTCCCACTGATTTCTTGCTTCTAATTGTGTCGAAGATCATTTGAAGCTCTTCCTTCGAAATGAACGGAGGTTGTTTCCCTTCATTGGCGATGACATTATTTGCCATGTTCTCGTCACTGAACTGAGTGAAACCCGTGTTCTCGATTCGCCAGTTCATTATTTCATTTCGAAGGTAGAAAATGTGCACAAGAACTCGATTTTCCAGGTCGTGGTTGGGACCAATGATATCATTTGGCCTATACACTTCCTGGAAAGTCGTTCCTATTGCCTCGACCTTCTCCTGCGGATCTTCGATCACAAAGAAGTTGTCATCATCAACAGCCTCATTTGGATCTATACCTGCTGTTGAAAGTATGCGTTCGTTCTCAGTCGTTCGGGCGATTTTTAGACATGAAAGGTCGTTTTGATCTTTCCTCCGAAATATTTTATTTATATGCGGGAACATATTCGGGTTGCTGGTGTTCACAGCTTGAATTTTGTTGTTCCAATACAAACTAACAGAAACCCTGTAATTTTATTTTATTAATGTTTGGCGGTTTTTGATCGACGACTTTGATGTCAAGATCTCCGGGTTATATCTGTCAGTAAACTGTCGTACAAGGTTTTAAGTCTTGACTGTAGTCTACTTTTATGTTGGTGCAGTGCGTCTATAGTTGAACTGCGGAACAAGTCTTCGTTGTCAGTGTATTGATACCAAGGTATCGGTGTGTCCATTGTTCGTTAATTGTCTCGTCCATTAGTTTTAGATATATGTCAATCTTCTCGTTTGATAGATTGCTGTTGGACGGTGGGTAGAGCGAATTCGAAGAGAGTGCTCTAGGCTTTGAACAAATTCGTCCAATTCCGCATTTTCGTTCGGTTATTTCGGTACTAAGACCGCAATGGTCACTGTCATACACAAATGTGCAAAGACAGGTTGTTGGTCCGTACCTGTCAGTTGTATTCGTGTGTCGAACAACAGGAGATCCAAATAGGAACCGTGTCTAGGAGATGACGGACTTAAGGCCGAGTCGGTACCTTACACTGTGCTGACCCCTTCATTTGAATAGCACTTTCCCACTAGTGTTTGGTGTATTATTTCCCCAGTCGCTATGGTTGGCGTTGAAATCTCCGTCGATAATAAAACAGTTTTCCTTCAATTCCATTCTCAGAAATCGAAAAAGTGTCTCGAGCTCTGCGATGAATAGGGTGGATTGAGTAGCCTTAGGTGTATAAGCAGACGCCATGTATAACCGCTTTCCATTACGGAGAGGGATATACATGATGCATGCTTCTAGAACCTGAAACCCACTCACTACACGACTGTATATTCTTTCAAAACGTATACCTTTTCTTACGAAGATTGCAACGTCTCCTTTTTGTATGGAGTTAGGTTGGCTTCCTTGCATGATTTCATACCTTCTGTGCCTCATTCTGTGTCTTTTGGTTAGCTTAGTTTCGCTAACCAAAATCACATCAGTGGCTTGGTCTTTAAGCAACTTAAGCAATGTTGCTCTTCGCTCAATCCTAATCAGTGAATTAACATTCACTACAATCACGTTCAGAGTTTGCTGCGCCATGTACGTACCCATTACGACTGGAGGTGCGTTAAGCTCGGCAGCAGCGCGTATATTTGATCTACCCGCGTAGCTTTCTCGGTAATTTGACGTTGAAGCTAAGCCATCTGCCCCTGGATAGAAAGCAAGATAGCTATCATGTTATTTACCGCTTCCGGTGCTCTTGGCGCTGGGTCCTGAGAGGCAACCTTCGCTTGATGCACCGTATTTCCCTACCTGTCGCCATTTGGGCGAAGGTAACTTGGGGAGTAACGGCTGGTGCTTGCGTTTGAACTGGTGAACGTTTGACGTCCACTTTCTGCTGCCGAGCTAGACTTACTCTTTTAATGTATTGGAATTTGGGACAACCCCGATAATTTGCGTTATGTCCCGTGTTCCTACATAGTACACAAGAGAGTTGGCTTTTGTCTGATGCTCCATCCCTACCGAGAAAGCATTCTTCTGACTTGTAGTTCTTTCCGCATTTAGCAATTCGACGCAGCGTGCCCGAACCTTTGACAGCGAACACATTGCCAAATATTTTCCCTTTTTTTTTAATTTTTCTCAGTGAACAACCTGGTAGTCTAGGACTTTAATACTCTTTAAACCATCCAATTTGCTGTTGGGAGTGAGCTGAACCAGTAAGAACGGTAGTTTCCGCTTCTCCCTTTTTGCTCTTGCTGTGGTGAACGGCTTAACCCCTATGAATGTCAGCTTCCTTCTTCCTTCTCTTTTAGCAGTGCAAGGAGCTCCTCCGGATCGGTAGACGGTTCAATGCCCCTCAGCAGCATTGTTTGCAGCTTCTCCCCTTTCGTGGTGTAGGAGAAGAACTCCACAGTCGAATCCTTCAATAAACTTTTAATTTTTTGGTAGCGCTCCACTATATTGCAGTGGATTGCGTGCCTATCTAAACTAAGTCTTTTAATGTAAAAATTATTGCCTATGGCCGACTTACATACAGTAGTTGTATTGTATCCCTGGGTTCCATCTTAAAAGTATCAATTGGAGGTACCCTTAGCTTCGTTGATTTTTGCTGTTTTTGTTGCTTCTGTTGTTGCTGCTGCTGTTGTAGTTGTTGTTGTGGTTGTGGTTTCTGTTGCTGTTGATTTTGTTCATGTTTTTTCTGTTGCTGTTGTTGTTGTTGCAATTCAGTCTTGCGATGTTTTGACTGTTGCTGCTTTGGAGCTAGCTGCAAATGTTGTTGTTTTTGCTGCTGTGTATTTTGAGGCTCTTCTTGCTCCATCGCTCTTTTGGCTATTTGTTTGGCTTTAATGGCCAGCACTCTTTGTTGTAGCGCCTGGATGTTGCTGTTCAGACATTCAACTTGTTCGTCCTCGCCTTCAGACTCTGATGCCATTAGAGAGGCGAAGCTATTGTTTGACCCCATGTAGCCGCCTTCTCCACCATCGGAGATGTATGGGAAGTCATCCATTTTTAATTTGTCTTCATCTTCTGCTGCAGATGTTACCGCTGCCTTTTCTCCGCCTCCACAAGGCAGCCTTTTCGATGAAGCTGACAGAGAGGGGTGCTTTGTTTGCTTTGGAGTTTCGTTTTGTCTTCGTCCTTCTTTTTTTGCTACTGCCACTTGCAATATTGTCCTACGGTTTTAAGTGATTGTCGGCTGAGCCCGTTGATTTTGGTTATTGGTTTTTATATACTTCTTTTTAAACAAAAAAAAATAAATATATGGAATGCGCTGCTGGGATTGAACCTGCAACCCAGGATTTGGTAGCCGAATCCCATTACCACTCGACTGAGTTGGTTCCCAATAGAGAAACCTCAAAATGTTTATTGAAGCAAAACACACTCAGTGAACGACTGAGTCGTAGGCCCTGAGAGGTAAAGATTCTAGCTATCACAGCAGAAGCTGCTATAGCACGATGAATGTTTACCAGTGCTGCTTTAATTTTGCTGGACATCGAGCTTATTGCTCGCTCGGGGCTAATGCCCCGTCTTTTGCCAGCAGCTTATCTTCTTCATCTGGTGTTATATCCCGGGAGAGGTAGATTACCGTTGTGTCCAAATCCATAGACTCAGTCTCCTGAACCATCGATCCGTCAGAGACTGCTGGTTCTATAGTCTGCGGTACAGATACTTACTGTGTCTGAGACTGTGTGCTCTGTGAAGCTGGAGTTGAAAATTCCGGTGCCTGCCCGGTGTTCTCTTCAGAACTCTTGAGTCCACACTCCACAACGTAGCCGAACCGGTAGCTCAGGGAACCCTTTGCCTTTTTTATAGTGTCGAAGGACTCCTGGTCAATGCAAAGGGCCAGTATCTGCCCGGTTCCCTAGTTTCGACTACTGAGTACCCTCCACACCTTGTACTAAGGCCTTCATTTTGCGTCTCCAGTAGTACCAAGGATGTTTTGGACTCCTGGTTCGCGCTACCAGTTGGAAAGATGGTCACTGAATGTGCCCGTAGTATATCTTCCCACTGCAGGCCATTATTTCTGACACCTTCCATCTACTTAACTTGGGTGCTGCTGCCTTAAGCCGGAGGTTTGCAGTCCACTAGTAGCATCCCAGGCTTGATGCCCTTAAATTTGAGCTTATGCTCCCAACCCAGGGCCATTTCATGCACAATGGCGTCTTCCAGTGCTGTGAGGTCTTTGCTGCTGAGTGTCTCCTGGGGATATTTAACCGAGAAAACAGCTACCTGCACAGCCATCGCACAAGTGGTTTGTCGTACCCGCGCTGTACCAGCTTTCACCGCTGCAGCGTAGCTGCGACCGAACACGGTGGCATTGGCTTTCACAGGCACGCACTTGGCTCTCGTGGCACGTTCTTCCACCCTTCCTTTCTTGGCTACGTTGCTAGGGGCTGTGATGGTAGTGTTCCCCCTTTTCTACGCAGCCATTCCTTTTGTTTCGGGCTCAAAGACTTTACTGAGATAGTGGAGGTACCATCTTGCTCCAGCGCCACTTAGCCTAAAAGGGTCGTCTCTTCCGCCTGGTTTCCCAGGTGGAGGTAAGGCTGGACCTTTAATTTTTCCCGCGGCCTGGACTTCTGGGGGATAAAAGACTTCGGGAGTTTCTGTCGCTCTCCTTCATTCTGCCCTTATTTTCTGTCGAAGATAAGGTAGGAGCTTGGCTATTACCCCTGCTGTCCGAAAGTCGTCGCGACGTGGTGGCTTCCTATAGCTTTCCTCTCGATTCATCCCGGGTATATCTTGCGCCTGTCGTTCGTTTTGGATGAATGCTCCACACCCCCAGCAGCTTCCGATACCGTTCGTCCTCGCAATTTGCTTTAAATGCTTTTTGTTTTTACTGTTTTTACTATGTTTCATATTACCAAGAGCGAATATCGCGGAAAGACGGTCGACCACGCCTGAGCCCCGCATCAGCGTGATAAGGCCATGGTTACTCACCGAAGCGGCCTTGTTTCGAGGAGGTCCGTTAGAATTCAGCCGGTTACCCCTGGCTGCAAACCATTCAATAAGCACGGGTCGCTTAACACTTTGAATTAAATGTACCAAAGAAAGCTTTTCGCTGCAGATTGAATATGAAAGAGCCCTCAATTAAGTTTAAAGTATGGGTTCCTTAGGTTAAACCTGAACCTGCTTTTCTCTGGACTGAGAGAATTTCCCTGCATTTATTTATAACCGGATATGCCATAAAAAGAGCTACTTTTTATTTCTGTACAATTTTGTAAATTGTATATATTTGGATCTTGTAGATATTAAAATTCGCTGCTCTTCCTCTTTGCTCGTCATTATGTCAGTGTTCGTATATTCGACCAGAAAATAACATTTCTCATTGCAAAGGTACTTGGTACTTCATTCCACTACGTTCACATTTCATTCTATTTACTATTGTTTTTTTTTAGAAAGAACATTTCCAGATTTCAAGCGTTACGCAAATTACATAGATTAATTGGTACGTACTCTACAGCTCATAAACACAATTTTAGTCATTGTATCTTTATTTATTTAACCCATTTCTTCTTGCCTTATTGCATTATATAGGTACGGGGCAGACTGGACTAAATAAATTGTATGAGAGGGGTTTATATTCAACAAAAATCGAGTTATAGGGTGCATATATTTAGTTATAACTTCTAGTAAATTCAACTTAGCGAAAACAAAGCTAGGTTTATATGTTAGCCAATTAATCATTGGTTAATTCATGTCTAAGCACTTCTCGTATTGTCATCCATACTTTCATTTCTGGGTTTAATCGCTTGAAGTTATAACTAAATAATATTTGGCGCCTACTTCTCTGAAGGAACTTTTTTAAACACATTGTAACTCAATAGTCCTTAAAACCAAAACAATAAAGAAACTCACAAATTTAATTAAATCATTACAGCACTTTTTATAAGCATGTTTAATATTATGCAAAACGGATCCGAAAAATGTCTTTCTGTTTCGGAAGAACAATTTATCTTGAGAATTACTCTCCAGCATCTTTCTGAATTTATTACAAATCAATCATTACAAATATAGCAGTTCGTATTGTATTATTTTTAATTGTATAATGTACATATGTTATTTTTTTTGCAGGATCGTGGCAATTAGGATGGATTTTGTGCGATATCTGGATTTCATTAGATGTTTTGCTATGCACAGCATCGATTTTAAGTTTATGTGCCATCAGCGTCGATAGGTAATTAAACTACATTTTTCTGTATCAATATATTAAATTCAATGCATCCGTTTTCCTTTGTTTGCATTCTTGTTTAGGTATTTGGCTGTTACACAACCGCTTACTTATTCAAGAAAAAGAAGATCAAAACGGTTAGCTTTAATTATGATATTAATAGTATGGGCAACTGCGCTTGCTATAACATGTCCGCCTATGCTTGGCTGGTAGGTATAACAATAATTTGCTTACATACATACATGTGCTGGTATGCCATGAATTTGGTAATTGTGAAAATTCAACTGTATAATTAGACTTGTATTTTTTTAATTTGTTACTAAACATACCTTTTCTTTATTGATAATTTCGAATGCTCGTAAAAACATTCTATTAAAAAAAACACGAATATTATGCAAATATTTTTGAAAGCAACAGAATTGTTTTTCATTTGCGAATATCAAAATGGGTTCACCTTTTGAATAAATTATTGTTATTTTATTGTTATTTGTTACTAAAAACAAATAAGTTTACTATTCTTATCAGCGAAGTTTTTTACTTAAAGGAAACTATATACAACATCTGCAAACTATAAATGTTTTTTTTAAAGATGTTTATTCTCATTTATTTAAAAAGTAAGGGATCGTTTCATTCCAACAATCGCAAATTGTCAAGTATGACACACTGAATGCCTTAACACTAATTTACGGGCTTTTACGGGCTTTCTCTTATCGGTAATCTGGCTTTTTCAAACATTTGCTATTCATACTTTAAACACTCTTTTGTTTTACAAATTTTAACCTAACGGAAATCAAGTAACCTATGCACAAGTGGAATACCCTTAAATTTGTCCATTCTTTTTTAATTATCGAAGAATCCTAACTTTACTCTTTGAACAATTTGGTCATTTAATTGACCATGTATGATAAACATGTACATAAACGACTCATTAAGAATTTAATTATTCAACAAACTTATTGGTTCACCGGTAAATTTTGTAGGGATTTACGGGTTCAGCGTAGAAACTGCTTCCTACGAGTATTTGGTAATATTATTTTCTAAGCTGAAGTTGTTAGCGAATAATTGCTGCAATTTACACTGTTTGTGAAGGATAAGTGTGCTGAATAATTTGTGTGCCTTGAATAATTTCTAAAAAGTAAAGTGTAATGGAAAAAATTTAATCAAAATGAGTTGTGAAATATGCACATTAAGAATGGGAAGAGATGCATGCATTTTAAAATGAGAGACTGTCAACTTATAATGCACACTGAGTGTGTTCCACTTAGCCCACAGATGTAGATTTTATAACAAAGCCAGTATAACAAAAAAGATCTGCGAGGGCTTTCATTTATCTGGATTCATAAACAGGTGTTTTGCAGACACCCTTATATGATTAAACACTCATAGTGCTCAGTGTGAAAGAGATGCCAGTACGTGCGTCTCAATATCTTTCTACAACAAGGTTACCTTATTGTCGCGCAAGTTTCGATGGTACATAGACGTTTATTTTTCGATATCTTTCACTATGTGCAAGGTGACTGAGATAGGTATATATGTTTATGAATAGTGTTAACATTTTTTTTAGTTTTGTTGTTTTATATACTATTTGACTTTGAAAATTAACTGGTCTGGGGTAATTTAACAGGGAGGAGTAACTAACATGTATTGTATATTCTATTATAAATTATGCGCGTAATTATAAGTTTTTGATGATCACTATTAGTCGTTGTGACTATAATCTTGTTATATTTGCAATCACTTTTATTTGGTGTCGATAGAAAATTTTTTTTTATTTGTTTTGTTCTTCAGCGTGGGAACTCTAAACCAAATATAAATATAACAAGTTTTATGCAACGGAGAAGAATGATTTTGGCAGTTAAGTCGAAGATATTTTAGAAACTAGAATTGAACGACTTACAGATGTTTCAAGTGATTCTGATGACGAACCTCTTCAAACACCAAATCTTTCTAGTCCCGACCACTGTGTCTTATCAATTCCTCCGATTCATCAGATATTTGGCAGCCTCTTCATGAACAGGTGAATTCAGGCGAACGTCAGCCAGTAGCTCGAATAATTATCGATTAATAATTCGAGAGGCAAGAACGGCTACAAATGGCCAACCCAAGCAAAAAGTATCATTCACATTGTTTAGAACCCAAAAATAAAGAAAAAAATGCGTTAACTCCACTGGACCTATTCAAATTGTTTGCTCCCGATTCGATGGTGAATATAATAGCACTACACACCAATACAGAAATCTCCACTTAAAGAACAAATTACACGGGTAATGAAACAGCTATCGCTAGTGATATTTGTCCTAAAAAAAGAAATTCTTTGATTGGATTGCTTTTCTTAGCTGCTGATAATCATCTTATAAGCGCAAAGCTGTTTAATCCAACTGAAAGTGGGACTAAATATAATTCAGTTTTGTCCAAAGATAGATTAGATTTTTTACCAAACTGTGACCATCACACTCTCAACACCTGAAAATTATGGGATCAAAATAGTGTGATTCGACGAAAAACTATATGAAAGATGCGATATCATTTTGTTGCGCCGCTGACCTGCAAAAAAAAAAATAGAATGAAAGAGTTTTGCAAATTTTGTGAAAATTACGAAATTCACTCAGCAGGCTTATTATTTACCTTTTTTAACAGCAGAGAAAGGTGAGTTCTGTTTGACGACCCATTCAGTGCACTGACGAGCTTGTCAGTAATAGGATCAAGCAGAGGAAGGGAGAAAAGAACACCAACAGCTAGAAAGGTTTAACGAAGAAAAATATGCCGTTTCCTGTGACGCAGAACTTCGCCAAATAAAAGCGGTTTGTTAATTTGCAGTTGGCGATGGCGATGGAGAGATAGTTAGCTCATTGGACCATCACGTACAGAGTCTGGGTTGGATTCCTTGCTGGGTTGGTCCTTCGGCGGGCAAAGGCAAACTCCCGAAAGTAACAAATTGCCTACGAAAAAGCTTCTAAGGAGTGCCGTTCGGACTCGGCGATAAACCGTAGGCCCCGCTCAGATGTGACAAAAATGAAAACATGAGCAACACAAATGATTGTCAAGAAGCTAGACCATGGCCCATACCGGGCTGCCAGTGCCACCGTGTTTTTTTTTTTGTTAATTTGCAGTAAATTTCAGCGTTACACGTTACGTTACGCTTTACTGCCGTAAACAAAAGAATCGGATAATTTAAAAAGAAAAAAAGAAAATAATCAGCAAGCGTCGACGACTGGATGACATTTAAAGAGGAGTAGAAAAATTGGAGCAGTCGACGACAGAAACTCTTATAAATTTATAAAAAACAACAAAAACCAAAAAGGAATTTTAAAATAAAAAAAAGTTTGACCTATCGGGAACTAGAGATTTTGTTGTTTTATTCGCTGTCGTGTTGCAAGACGTTGTGGGGGTCAATTGTTTTTTGGTAACACTGGTGTCAGGTGTGGGGTCTTCCTTTATCGAAAGATAGCAAATCATTAAGATGGATTCGAAGAAAGTTACACCAGAGAAGAAGGCAACTCCCTCAGGGTCAAGTGAGATGACGAACCTGCGCGCGGTGCTTCAAGACTTTACAATCGTAGCTAGGAATTCCGAGTTCGAAAACAGAATGGAATGGAATGTTAGTTGCTTATCCTTCGCTAATGCTGTCAGCAAAGAACAGTAATCGTCCCCGAGGCAAAGCAGGAATGGCGTGAGAGGGGATGAGCATGTGCAGCATCTAGTCACTTTTGGGTAAAGGACAGATCTCAGGCATATAGAAACGGACTTAACTCAGCCGAAGGCTGCTGATATTGCGCTTCCTGCAGCGGCAGTCGAAGTACCTGAATCTTCGTCGAAGCGTCGAAGGTACAGGTTCCTGGACAGACTACCAACGTCAATTCGAAATCACTGCAAGGTACGCTTAGTGGACAACAGAAGAATAGGCGAATGTATTGGCGATGCAGCCAAGAGGGGAAGCACTGTCTGTGCTAAGTGCTTTGCCATTAAATTCGGATCTTGATTACGAGTTTTTGACAAGTTTGTTGTGCAAGCGGTTTTGTGAAAGAGGTGGATCCAGCTTCACTCAGTTACGAAGTCGTACACAAGGTGCGAAAGAGAATTGTGCTGAGTTCGCTTTGGGTCTGCAACGATTACTTACATTAGCGCTTCCTGAATGTCCAACGAACATGGTGCAAAAAGTTCTGGTGAGTCAATTCATCGAGGGTCTGAGGGACGAATCTGTTCAAGAGCTACTTACCGTTGGGCGCCCGACAACACTTACTGAGGCCCTTAAACTAGCTCAAGATCTGAGTTTAAGGACCAGAAAAAGAAGGGTGTTAACGGTGGCAATTCGATCCGCACCAAAAGTATCAAATTCAAAAAACTAGAAAACGTAGACAACAGGGAGCGGTTGTCTACTGAGTTAAACAAAAGCGCTTCACAAATGACGAACATGGTTTGTACAACGGAGGGACCTGTTTGCAGAAACGAGACAGAAACTGAGGAAGAAAAACCAGAAGTGACATTTGTAGGAATTACTAGCGATACTAGTCTTTCTGTGGAAAGATTTGTCGGAGGGCAACGGTGCCCATTTGTGGTGGACTCTGGAGCAAACATATCTGTTCTGGCGGAACGATTTCTTCTCGATAACACCATTATAGGCGGCTCGCCGATCAGGATGGTGGGAATTTCCGAAGGCGCAATTCTAAGCGAGGGAATGGCTAAGGTGAGATTTTTTATTAATCACAAAGAATGCTATCACTCTTTGGCGATAGTACGACATGACGTGCCGAACGTCCTCGGGGTGGACTTCCTATTAAACCAAAAACGGTACTTGAATTTTGAAGAAATGACCATTGAAATAGAGGGCAGAAAACATCCGCCTTCCGCCCGGATCAGCCACTCAGCTGCTTACAATACCGACTACAGAAATTCTTACAGCCGGAAAAGAAACATTGGTTGAAGTAAATCGACTGACTACCATCAAAGGCAGAATGGCGCAGGTTGAGCCTGCGCCCAGTTTTGCGTTGCCGAAAGGTGTAGCCATCGGAAGGCCTTATGGACCCAGAAGGGGAATCGTGCTAGGTGGGAATGACCAACACATCTTCCAGTGAACGCTTTTCTACCTAAAAAACACCGTGGTAGGACGAATGGAAGCAGTAGAAATTTGCGAGGTTCCAACGGCTTCATACAAAAGAGGGTTCGCAGGAGCAAATGCGTTAGTTCAGAAAGCTCGTTCTGAACTATCTGAAGAACAGCTGAGACAGTTTGCGAGACTGCTCAACAAATACAAAGGGATATTTTCAAAAGGACCAGCAGACTTTGGACGCACTGGAATAACGAAACACCGTATTGAAACAGGGAAGTAACACCAGTTAAGGTACCGGCTATAGCAAAAAGGGAGGAGATGAAAGACCTGATTCGCGACATGCAATGCAGAGGGATTATAGAACGTTCCAGGAGTCCGTGGGCTGCACCCATCATCTTAGTAAAAAAGAAGGACGGTACGTTTAGATTTTGCGTGGACTTTAGACAAATAAACGAAGTGGCAAAAAGGGATTTCTACCCTTTGCCTCACATGGATGAGCTCTTTTCAACAATGGCTGGAGCGAAATGGTTCTCTACAATGGACCTACAGAGCGGCTATTGGCAGTGGAAATGGATCCCAAGGATAAGGAGAAGACCGCGTTTACAAATGGAAACGAACTATGGCAGTTTAAGTTCTCTGTAACGCGACGGCGTTTGAAAGGGTAATGGATGAAGTATTTCATGAACTCTCATGGCGCATGATTCTAGTATACCTGGACGATGTAATAGTGTACTCCCGCACTCTGGAAGAGCACGTTAAAAGCCTGGAACAGGTTTTTGAACGTTTGCAGAGTGCTAACTTGAAACTAGGCCCAGGTAAATGCAGATTCTTGAAAACAAGTGTTGCTTATTTGGGACACGTTGTTGCGTCCAGCGGATTAAGTACTGATGAGCAAAATATACAAGCAGTACAGTCCAACGATGGCCAAGTCCGAAAACGAAAAGACAAGCTCAAGGCTTCCTAGATCTCTGCTCTTACTACAGGCGGTTTAACTCTCGCTAAACCACTTTCGGATCTTACAGAAGAGAAACGCAGATTCGTGTGGAATGAAGTGTGCGCGTAGGCTTTGTGCACGCTTAAAGACAAGCTCACTGCCGCACAAATTCTGGTATTCCCAACGTCGGATGATCTAAAGAAGAACAGATCGCCTTCCTAAGCATCGAACTCAGCAGACCGACCGTAGCCGAGGAACAGCGACAAGATGGGACATTGGTAAAGGCTATAAAGTGGCTAGAAGGACAGCGACCCAAGAAAGAAGACTTTACTTACTTACTTTAGGTGGCGCTACAGTCCGGGGTGGACCTGGGCCTCAGTCAACAAGCTTCTCCAACCAGCTCGATCCCTGGCTGGCTGTCTCCAGTTTCGCACGCTAAGTTGGCTGAGGTCCTCTTCCACTTGCGTGCGCCACCTGAATCTTGGCCTTCCTCTACTGCGCTGTCCCTCGGGAGCGGATTCGAAGACTTTTGGGACCGGAGCATTGGTGTCCATGCGCTCTACATGACCCAGCCATCTCAGTCTTTGGATCTTCACTCTTCTGGCTAGGTCCATGTCGCTGTACAGTCCATACAGTTCGTCGTTGTATCTCCTCCTCCACTCATCGTCAATGCAGACGGGATTGAAGATCGCCCAACGAATTTTTCTCTCGAAGCAACCAAGAACACAATCATCCATTTTTCATAAAGTCCATGCCTCTGCGCCATAGAGCAGGACCGGGATTATTAAAGTCTTATAAAGGGTGACTTTTGTTGTCCGAGAGAGAGCTTTGCTACTCAATTGCCTTCTTAACCCAAAGAAACAGCGGTTGGCAAGAGTTATTCTTCGCTTGATCTCAGCGCTGGTGTCGTTGTCTGTGTTTATAGCAGAGCCTAGGTAGACAAAATCCTTAACTACCTCAAAGTTATATCTGTCGAGGGTGACGTTCTGTCCGAGACATCGGTGTTGGTTGTCTTTTTTGCTTGACAGCATATACTTGGTCTTGCCCTCATTGACCGCTAAACCCATTTTCGCCGCTTCCGTCTCAATACTCGCGAAAGCGCCACTGACATCACGCTGCTTTCTCCCGATTATGTCAATATCGTCGGCGTATGCGAGTAGGTGGACGGACTTTTGAAAGATAGTGCCTCTTGTGTTTGCTCGTGAGTTTTGCACTATTCTTTCAAGTGCGATGTTGAAAAAATCGCATGACAGCGCATGGCCTTGTCTAAATCCTTTCTGGACATCAAAGGTCTCGGTGAGATCTTTACCGACCTTGGTGGAGCAGCGTGCATTCTCCATCGTCATCCTGTACAGACGGACGAATTTGGCAGGGATGCCAAAACTAGACATTGCTCTGTATAACTCGTCTCTATAGATGCTGTCATACGCGGCCTTAAAATCGATGAATAGGTGGTGGGTATCGATCTGAAGCTCATGGGTCTTCTTTAAGATCTGCCGTAGTGTGAATATCTGGTCGATGGTGGACTTTCCTGGCCTGAAGCCACACTGATATTGACCTATCAGGTTGTTGACAAACGGCTTCAGGCGTTCACACAATACGGCGGATAAGATCTTATATGCGATGTTAAGGAGACTGATTCCTCTGTAGTTGGCGCAGTTCAGAGGGTCTCCTTTCTTGAGAATTGGACAAACAATGCTGAGGTTCCATTCATCGGGCATACTTTCGTCTGACCATATTTTACAGATGAGTTGGTGTATGCTCCTTACCAAGTCATCGCCTGCCGCTTTGAAGAGCTCGGCAGTCAGGCCATCCGCTCCAGCAGCTTTGTTGGACTTAAGCTTCGATATGGCTATATTCACTTCATCCAGGTCGGGTGGACGGAATTGTTGGTCATCATCGTCCAGGTTGAAAGGTTGATTCTGCCTGACAGCGGTATTTGGTCCGTCAACGCCGTTATGCAGTCTGCAGAAATGATCTTTCCAAATCCTCAGCATTGACTGCGATTCTACTACGATGTTCCCTTGTTCATCTCTACAGGCTTTGGTTCGGGGTTTGTTTCCGCGGCATGTTATTTTTACCTTTTGGTAAAACTTCCGAACCTCATTCCTGGAGTAGCATCTCCCAATTTCCTCGATCGCGCGCTTCTCATGCTCTTTCTTCTTCCTCCTGAGAAGCCGGTGCTCGTCTCTCCTCTTCCGCTCATAGAGCTCATGAGCAGCTCTGGTATTTCTAAGCAGCGCCGCGTTATATGCATCTTGCTTAGCTGCATGTGCTTGCCGGCATTCATCATCGAACCAGGGGTTTCGTTGTGGTTGACGAGTGAAACCCAGCACATCAGAAGCGGCATCTCTGATGGCGTTTTGGCAGTGTTTCCAATGGTCTTCGATGCTTGATGCTGGCGGCATTGGACCTCTTAAGAGATTAAGAGACACTCGATCGGAGAAGGACTTGGCGATCTCTTGCGATTGTAGCCGTCTGACGTCGAATTTTCTCACAGCATTAGTTTGTCTTGGCATAGTTTGGGATATTCGCAACAGTACTTTGGCTACAACAAGGTAATGGTCCGAGTCGATTTTGGCTCCTCGGAACGTACGAACATCCATAATGCTGGAGGAGTGTCTTGCTTCGATAGCAATGTGATCAATCTGGTTGCCTGTTGATTGATCAGGAGTTCTCCAAGTCCCCTTGCGTATGTTGAGATGTGGGAACCGCGTGCTAGCCACGACAATGTTTCGCCCCGCCGCAAAGTCGATTAGCCTGAATCTGTTATCGGAGGTGGTGTTGTGCAGGCTATATTTTCCGATTGTTCCACCAAAGATACTTTCTCTTCCTAGCTTTGCATTAAAATCACCGAGGACAATTTTAATGTCATAGCTAGGGCATTGCTCGTAGGTCTTGTTGAGGAGCTCGTAAAAGGCATCCTTGGTGTCGTCATCTTTCTCCTCTTTCTCCTCTTTCTCCTCCTATTAACGCGGCTCTGAGGCTTGAATACGTGCCAAGCCAGTGGAAAGTTGCAGAAGTCATTATGGTACTAAAACCAGGAAAACCTCCAAACGATAAAAAATCAAACAGACCCATTTCTCTTCTACCGATCCTGTCGAAAATCTTTGAGAGGATTTTGCTAAGACGTCTTCTCCCAATTATCGAAAACCAAAATCTTATTCCCAGCCATCAATTTGGATTTCGGACTAAGCATTCAACAATTGATCAGGTGCATAGAATTACTGATGTAATTGAAAGATCCCTGGAAGAAAAAAAGATTTGTTCGAGCGTATTTCTTGACGTCTCACAAGCTTTTGACAAAGTATGGCATGAAGGTTTGAAGTTCAAACTGCGACGAATTTTGCCATTAAAGCTTTATAATATATTGACAAGCTATTTTGAAAATAGAATTTTTCGCGTTCGATACGGAAATGATGTTTCGAAATTTAAAGATATCCTAGCCGGAGTACCGCAGGGAAGCGTACTGGGCCCACTTTTGTACCTTTTATATACAAGAGATATACCACACGTCGAGGATACTGTTCTCGCTACTTTTGCTGACGACACCGCTATCTTAGCGGTTGGAGAATCAATAGAAGACTCAACGGCGAAACTCCAGACTGCTTTCTACGAGTGGACAGAGATCTGGCGAATTACCCTTAATGAGACAAAATCTGTACATGTTGACTTCACCTACAGAAAGATAAATCACTTGCCCATTTCTATAAACTCGGTGTGTATCCCCTTTGCAAACGAGGCTAAGTATTTGGGAATGACACTTGACGCGAAGCTTAAATGGAAAACGCATGTTAGAAAGAAACGAAAAGAACTAGAGGCCAAATACAGAGAAATGTACTGGCTACTTGGTAAACATTCCAAGCTAAGCTTAGAAAACAAGCTGCTTCTTTATAAGCAAGTGCTAAAGCCGGTGTGGACCTATGGTATACAACTCTGGGGTTGTACTAAGAAATCAAATGTAAATATAATACAAACTTTTGAAAATAAAGTGCTACGACAATCTGTGCGTGCCCCATGGTTTATAAGAAATAATGACCTGCATCGAGACCTCGGAGTTCCTTTCGTGGAAGATGAAGTCAGGAACTGCGCACGAAAACATAAAGTCCGGTTAAGCGGCCATATCAACAAAACAGTCCTAGAAGTCTTGGACGAACGAAACATACTACGCCGTCTTCAACGAATTAAACCGTTGGACCTTGCGCGATAAATTGAAACCGCATTAAGAAAGCGGAATATGTAGGGTCTTCCATTGGAAAGTGTCCTACCAATCGTGACTAACTTATGAAATAAAAACTGCTTGATAAGTTCTACTTAGTTGCGGTATTAAAATCAACAATGAAGGGAGGTGTTTTTAGTGAGTAAGAATCTCACACTACTATGAGCACGCGCTTCTGATCCTCATAGTGTCTGATGGAAGATTTTCACCTGCCCTCGCCGGAAAAAAAAAAAAAAAAAAAAAAAAATCTTTCTCCTCTGTGGGGGCATGCGCGTATATGAGGCTTATGTTGGCGAATTTAGCCTTGATGCGGATTGCTACTAGGCGCGCGCTCACATGCCGGAAACTGAGGACTTCTCGTCTTAGTCTGCCTCCGACAAGAAATCCATATCCAAATAAGCGCTGCTTTTGCCGTCGATAGCAATTCCCGTAGTAGATGTCGCAGTTTTTCATCTTCTTTTTGTCCGGCCCATCCCATCGCATTTCTTGGATGGCGGTTATGTCTGCTTTGCAGCAGTCTAGGGCCTCCGCTAGTTGCTCGACTGCACGTGGTCTATTAAGGGATCTAACATTCCACGTGCATATCCGAAGTTCATTGTCCTTAAATCGTTTGCGTGGGTTGTCAACAGTAGATCCGTCTATATCCGAGGCTTGTTGATGCTTCGTAACTTAATCTTTTTTAAATGGCCGGGCAGTTACCCCGGCGGCACAACCCCCAACCTGGAGGACCAGTTCCACTTTGAGTGCCCCTAGGACAAGGGGTCGGTTACACCGAAGCCAGTAACCCGTTCCGGGATGTGAGCGCTGCCGTTGGCCCTTATAGGGCTCGTCCGCCACCATCTCTTTTCCAAGACCCTGACTAAGTCCTGGAAATCTTTTCCGGCCTGAGCTCCAAATATGTCGGAGTAGCCCGGATAAGGCCTTGTTTTGTTTTTCCGACACTAATCCTGGTTAATGGCGCAGGAAACTCGCCATTTGCCCCCTTCACTTCGCAACCTCTAGTGAGATTCCCAGATGGCGCCACGGGGAGGCGTGAAGTAGGACTTATTAGCAGAGCTGCAAGATGTTCGGCTGCAGAGGCTCATTCTCGTCATTTAAGGAACCAGCACCTGTCGGAAGATGCTACTTCTACGAGGCCTTATACTAATCGTTGCCATCCAAGAAAGAAGACATCTTCCATAAAAAACCAGAGTTAAAAAGCTGTTGGTCTTTGTTCCAGCAATTCCAGCAATAAGAAAAGATGCTGCCTATAAACTTATTCCAGAAATACTTAAACATCTCCACGACACTCACGGAGGACCACGCAAAACGCTGAGCAAAACCAAAGACAGGTACTCCTGGACCAGAGGAGCAGTGAACACCGAGTTGTGGTGCCAAAACTGTATCGTATGCCAAGCTCGAAGAGGACCCCCTCGAGTAACAAGAGGAAGACTGAAAACCAACCGACCGGGATAGCCATTTGAAAAAATTGCAATCAACGTACTTGGACCTCTCCCTCAAACAAAACCCGGAAATCGCTATGTGGTCGTAGTTATGGACTAATTTACCAAATGGCCGGATTATTTTGATGTACCGAACTAAACAGCCGAGGTTATTGTGGATCAACTGATACAAAATGTTTTCTGTAGATTCAGAGTCCCCCACTTCATTCACTCTGGTCAGAAAACAAATTTCGAGTCAGAGATCTTTAAAAAAAACTATGGACATCCTAGGCAGCCAGAAGACCCGAACAACTCCCCTGCGACCACAATCCGATGGTATAGTCGAACGCTGTTGGATTATCTGGCGAAATTTGTAAGTCCACATCACACCGATTGGGACTCGCTTCTGCAACCAGCTTTGTTGGCACATCGTGTGGCAGAACGCGAATCAACAGGGTTTTCCCCAGCTATGCTTAACTTTAGAAGAGAACTCAAATTACCAACCGATATAATTTACGGATCTCCACAAGAAGTAAGTTGCGAGAGCCAGGAATACACCATGGACTTAAGAAATCGACTTCTGAATGTACACGATGCTGCGAATTTAAGATTTACGTCAATGGAAGACAGGTACAACTTAAAAGCTAACGTAATTACCTTTATTGCAGGAGACAACGTTTGGTTTTACAACCCCAAGAGACGCAAAGGTCTTTGCCCCAAACTCCAAAGCGATTGGGAAGGTCGCGCCAAAATCGTGAAACCATTTTCGGATCTTCTCTACCGCATACAGGCGCTACGAAAAAGGAAGCAGACAGTTGCGCATGTCAACCGCCTTACCCCATACATCTGCTCAATGAAAACTCAGACAGAGCTTTGTGTTCCGCCGCTGATCTGCAAAAAAAAAATAGAACGAAAGAATTTTGCAAGTTTTGTGAAACTCAAGAAATTCACGCAGCACGTTTGTTGCTTACCTTTTTTGACAGCAGAGAAAGGTGAGCTCTGTTTTACGACCCATTCATGGCACCGAAGAGTTTGTCAGCAATAGGATCAAGCAGACGAAGGGAGAAAAGAACACCGACAGCTAGAAAGGTTTAACGAAGAAAAATATGCCGTTTCTTGTGACGTAGAACTTCGCCAAATAAAAGCGGTTTGTTAACTTCCAGTGAATTTCAGCGTTACAAGGGCAGTAAAACAAAAGAAGCGGATAATTTAAAAAGAAAAAAGAAAATAAACAGCAAGCGTTGACGACTGGATGGCACTTAAAAAGGAGTAGAAAAATTGGAGCAAGGGAAGTCTTTCACGAGCAGTCGACGGCAGAAACTCTTATAAATTTATAAGAAACAACAAAAACAGAAAGGAATTTTAAAATAAAAAAAAGTTTAACCTTTCGGGAACTAGATTTTGTTGTTTTATTCTTTGTGGAAGTTGAAATTCGCATTTATCTTCCTTAGCAAGATTTAACTTAGCTTCTATAGGAGTTAAATCAATTTTATAATTTTACATGTTGAATTTGTTTAACATCTCTTTTACAAACCGTTCCTTGTCTAATGTTATGAAACCTTGTTCTTTATTAATACTCTTACTCCAAGACGTTGTTTTCTTTGACTTAAGTCTATAATATCGAACTTCACATTTAAAATCTTTTTTAAATTATTAGTTTCAGTTTTGTTAATTCAAAAAATTAAAAAATCATCAACGTATAAAGCCACAATAGTTTTAAAATGTTTTTCAATTTTAGTAAATAAACAAGGTTCTAATTTCGAGATCTTCATTTATTTTTTTATACCATGCTCTTGAGCTGGCACGAGGCGTGAAGCGGGAAGAGGAAGTAACAAACGTTTAATTAAATAAAAGTTCTTATTTTTTTTTTTTTACTTATTATTGAACACAAATTACCACCTTTTCATTAAGCATTTTGTTCTCGCGACATAATCATAACGCACAAGTGTGAGAAAAACTTTGCTACCCCATTTTCAAGGAAATTTAACTAATTGAAAGTAAGACCGTAAACCACTCAATATTTCTGTATCTGGTGCAAAGAATAGCTATTAAAGGAAGGATCACCTCCCCTGAGGTTGAAGAAATCCACCCGCCGTACAGAAAACCAACAACAACGTCTCATTAGATCAGCGCAGATCTATTGCTTTGTTTCAAATTCCAAGTCCCATTTAATTTTGCTTCCGTATAAATGCATACGATAGTCTGCCCCGTTATTTTTTCCTGATGTAAATTTAAATGCACGGGAAACTTTTTTGTGAGTAATTTTTCTCCCTCCCCAAACTGCAAAACGCTGTGTAATGCATACGGACAAAGTGGAAACAGACTGGTTTTTCTCCTTTTGTTTATGCCTTCGTGATTGGCTGCCCGGGCCACTTTTTACTATAAGTCAATGCGTGTAAATAACTGTCATCTTATTGTATTTGATTACTGGTGCTCCGAGAAGACTAATTTACTTTTTAAAAAGTTTTTTAAAAGGAAATAATGAATTTATTTTTAATTCACCTTTTCATGTGTTTTGAAGTTAACCCAGTCATTTATTTATCCGAAATAGTTATTAACAAATGCATTAAATAAAACGACATCCCTCAGACAGACTGTTTAAATAATAATATAGGACATATATTTAAAATGATTCTATTTTATTTTACGGGAAGAATTCATGTAATGTTACCTAAAAGAAAGAAAATCAATCCTTTTAGTCATTCCGCTAGGAATGATATTTTATTATTTTGCTTTTAAGACTCCTGATTACCTGAGGTATAGTTTTGGATCAAAAAAGCATCTTGTAATATTTTTTGGGTTTTAAAATAAACGATGTCATTCAACCCTTTATGGTCTTCGTCAGGCAGGTATATTTTTTATGAAAGAAAATGCAGGTTATTTTATAACATCAATAATTAAAGGATATTTCGTGGTTTTATTGAAATGAATTACTTACTTACTTTAGGTGGCGCTACAGTCCGGGATGGACCTGGGCCTCAGTCAACAAGCTTCTTCAGCCAGCTCGATCCTGCCTCTGCGCCATAGAGCAGGACCGGAATTATTAAGTTCTTAGAATGGGTGACTTTTGTTGTCCGAGAGAGGGCTTTGCTAGTCAATTGCCTTCTTAGCCCAAAGAAACAGCGGTTGGCAAGAGTTATTCTTCGCTTGATCTCAGCGCTGGTGTCGTTGTCTGTGTTTATAGCAGAGCCTAGGTAGACAAAGTCCTTAACTACCTCAAAGTTATATCTGTCGAGGGTGACGTTCTGCCCGAGACGTCGGTGTTGGTTGTCTTTTTTGCTTGACAGCATATACTTGGTCTTGCCCTAATTGACCGCTAAACCCATTTTTGCCTCAATACTCGCGAAAGCACCACTGACATCACGCTGCTTTCTCCCGATTATGTCAATATCGTCGGCGTATGCGAGTAGGTGGACGGACTTTTGAAAGATAGTGCCTCTTGTGTTTGCTCGTGAGTTTTGCACTATTCTTTCAAGTGCGATGTTGAAAAAATCGCATGACAGCGCATCGCCTTGTCTAAATCCTTTCTGGACATCAAAGGTCTCGGTGAGATCTTTACCGACCTTGATGGAGCAGCGTGCATTCTCCATCGTCATCCTGTACAGACGGACGAATTTGGCAGGGATGCCAAAACTAGACATTGCTCTGTATAACTCGTCTCTATAAATGCTGTCATACGCGGCCTTAAAATCGATGAATAGGTGGTGGGTATCGATCTGAAGCTCATGGGTCTTCTCTAAGATCTGCCGTAGTGTGAATATCTGGTCGATGGTGGACTTTCCTGGCCTGAAGCCACACTGATATTGACCTATCAGGTTGTTGACAAACGGCTTCAGGCGTTCACACAATACGGCGGATAAGATCTTATATGCGATGTTAAGGAGACTGATGCCTCTGTAGTTGGCGCAGTTCAGAGGGTCTCCTTTCTTGAGAATTGGACAAACAATGCTGAGGTTCCATTCATCGGGCATACTTTCGTCTGACCATATTTTACAGATGAGTTGGTGTATGCTCCTTACCAAGTCATCGCCTGCCGCCTTGAAGAGCTCGGTAGTCAGGCCATCCACTCCAGCAGCTTTGTTGGACTTAAGCTTCGATATAGCTATCTTTACTTCATCCAGGTCGGGTGGACGGAATTGTTGGTCATCATCGTCCAAGTTGAAAGGTTGATTCTGCCTGACAGCGGTATTTGGTCCGTCATCGTCGTTATACAGTCTGCGGAAATGGTTCTTCCAAATCCTCAGCATCGACTGCGATTCTACTACGATGTTTCCTTGTTCATCTCTACAGGCTTTGGTTCGGGGTTTGTTTCCGCGGCATGTTATTTTTACCTTTTGGTAAAACATCCGAACCTCATTCCTGGAGTAGCATCTCCCAATTTCCCCGATCGCGCGCTTCTCATGCTCTTTCTTCTTCCTCCTGAGAAGCCGGTGCTCGTCTCTCCTCTTCCGCTCATAGAGCTCATGAGCAGCTCTGGTATTTCTAAGCAGCGCCGCGTTATATGCATCTTGCTTAGCTGCATGTGCTTGCCGGCATTCATCATCGAACCAGGGGTTTCGTTGTGGTGCACGAGTGAAACCCAGCACATCAGAAGCGGCATCTCTGATGGCGTTTTGGCAGTGTTTCCAATGGTCTTCGATGCTTGATGCTGTCGGCATTGGACCTCTTAAGAGATTAAGAGACACTCGTTCGGAGAAGGACTTGGCGATCTCTTGCGATTGTAGCCGTCTGACGTCGAATTTTCTCACAGCATTAGTTTGCCTTGGCGTAGTTTGGGATATTCGCAACAGTACTTTGGCTACAACAAGGTAATGGTCCGAGTCGATGTTGGCTCCTCGGAACGTACGGACATCCATAATACTGGAGGAGTGTTTTGCATCGATCGCAGTGTGATCAATCTGGTTGACTTTTGATTGATCAGGGGTTCTTCAAGTCCCCTTGTGTATGTCGAGGTGTGGGAACCGCGTGCTAGTCACGACAATGTTTCGCCCCGCCGCAAAGTCGATTAGCCTGAATCTGTTATCGGAATTGGTGTTGTGCAGGCTATATTTTCCGATTGTTCCACCAAAGATACCCTCGATCTTTTAATGTCATAGTTAGGGCATTGCTCGTAGGTCTTGTTAAGGAGCTCGTAGAAGGCATGGTGTCGTCATCTTTCTTCTCTGTGGGGGCATGCGCGCATATAAGGCTAATGTTGACGAATTTAGCCTTGATGCGGGTTGCTACGAGTCGCTCGCTCACATACCGGAAACTGAGGACTTCTTGTCTTAGTCTGCCTCTGACAACAAATCCGCATCCAAATAAGCGCTGCTTTTGCCGTCGATAGCAATTGCCGTAGTAGATATCGCAGTTTTTCATCTTCTTTTTGTCCGGCCCATCCCATTGCATATCTGGAATGGCGGTTATGTCTCCTTTGCAGCAGTCTAGGGTCTCCGCTAGTTGCTCGGCTGCACGTGGTCTATTAAGGGGTCTAACATTCCACGTGCATATCCGAAGCTCAATGTCCTTAAATCGTTTGCGTGGGTTGTCACCAGTAGATCCATCCATATCCGAGGCTTGTTGATGCTTCGTAACTTCCTTTTTTTTAAATGGCCGGGCAATTACCCCGGCGGCACAACCCCCGATAGGCGGATTATAGCTGCTCACAAGTTATATGAGCAGAAGAGGAGAGACGAACACCGGCTTCTCTGGAGGAAAAAGAAAGAGCATGAGAAGCGCGCGGTCAAGGAAATTGGGAGATGCTACTACTACAAGAGGAATGAGATTCGAAAGTTTTACCAAAAAGCAAAATAACATGTCACAGACACAAGCCCCGAACCGAAGCCTATAGAGACAAGCAAGTCTATTTCCGTAGACTGTATAACGGCGACGACGAATTAAATACCGCTGTCATTCAGAATAAATAATTCAACCTGGACGATATAGACCAACAATCCGGATGAAGTGAAAATAGCAATAACTAAGCTGAAGTGAGACATCTTTCCATCTATTGTAGTGGCAATAGTTTTGGCATATAAAACTCCATTTCTTTGTCACTTGCCTAAAGTCATCTTAACACTTTTTATACGTTGCACAATTACTATTGGTCACACCGATTGTACCATGGTTGGTCGCTGTGGCTCACTCGTGATTATCCCCACAATGATTTTATTTGTACGTATAATTCAATATACGAGTAATGACGCATATTGAACTATACCTATAAATAAAATAATAATAATAATATAATAACTGGATATTAATATCTAACTTTTAATATCAATAAATAAAAAAATATCTCATTGGAACTAATAAGAACGCAGAAATTATAAATTCGTATTTAACTTAGTGTTTTTTTCTTTTAAATATTAAGTGTTTGTTCTAAGTACAAAAAGTTTCTTTAGGTATGAGCCTGGACGAAGAGACCTTCAAGAATGTCGGTACAATCAAAACGAAGGATATGTGATATTCTCTGCAATGGGATCGTTTTTTATTCCTATGATTGTTATGATCTACGTGTATGCGAAAATTTCATGTGTAATTGCCTCTAGACATGATGATTTAACAGATATCAAGTTACACAATAAAAAGGTATGTATTTAGATTCCTTTCTCAGCAGAAAAATTGGATAAATATTTATTCATAATACAATTTTCGTTTTTAATTTTAAACATCATATGTTTTATTTTTAGAAATTAAAGACGTATATAAGCACTCAGGCAGAAGGCGATGCGAAGGGTGAATTCTTTGCTCAGGAACTTATTCGTAGTCCCACTCAAAAACTGCAATCAACTGCACGAACACTTTCTGAACAGACTACAGGCAAAGAACAGAACGAAGTTAATGTTGTAAATGATAGTACTTTATTCATAGAAAAGAACTCATATGAATTTTGTGCTTCCGCATTATGTTCACAGCCTAGCAAAAGACCTGTCTCTTCAAAAAATTTGATTCCTGAGAGACAGTGTCCCACGGATATTCTTCGAGCAGATAGTACGAGGCGTTATGAAAATGCAACTTCTGATGCAAATAACACCTATTTAACCCGTAGCACTCGAGTTTACCATCAGAAATCTTCATCAAATAGAATAAGCTTACTAAAAAAGGAAAATAAAACAACTCAAACTCTAAGCATAGTTGTTGGGGGATTTATTGCTTGTTGGTTACCCTTTTTTGTGTATTATTTATTAACCCCCTTTCTTAAGAAGCATCAGGTCAGTCTTACATTAACTAAAGTACTTACCTGGTTAGGATGGTTTAATAGTGCCATTAATCCATTTATATATGCCTTCTACAGCGTTGATTTTCGGGCAGCATTTTGGCGCTTAACATTCAAAAAGATTTGTCGGAATTCCTACATAACCTGCTTTTCCAGTAACGCAATGTCTGTTAGACGATAGCAAGAAATCGTCATTCCATTAAATTAAAAAAAATCTTGCGATTTAAATTTAGTACCAATTAGACTAAAGCAATTCTTGTCTATAAGAAGTAATATTGTTAAATAATTTATTTATTTATTACATATAATTTTTATGAACGTAACTTATGTGCAGTGAAATAAGTTTTTTTAATTAATACCTAATAAATAATAAATTTGTTTAAAGTTGTTTTTAAGTTCGAAGCAGAACTATAATTGGTAATCATAATCAACACTTTAACAGAATTTTTAGCAACTTTGGCAATGTTTGTCCATTTTGGTCGAAACGAAGTAAGTAATTTTGTGTGATAACGCAGCTTGCAGCTTTGTACAGCAGAAATCAAGTTTGGTCATTATAAAGGTAATGTATCTTGATAAATGTAATAACATTATCTGAATGGGTAGCCGAAGGCCTTCTATGCTCTAGCTATCCAGCTAACTTATAATTTGAATTATAATTTCAATTATAAGTTTGTCCTCTTAATAATAATAATAATAACTGAATTAATTTTTAAGCAAAGTTAAAAGAAGCATATAAGTTAAACAGGTAAACATGGGCAAATATACTAACAAATTACTTTCACCAACTATAAGATTAAAAAGAATAAGTTGATGACATTTTGACGGTTAGTTTTATAGACAATTTTAGATTTCTCCTATTCCTATCAAATTACATCCTAAGCCTTCTGATGTGTTTTAAAAAATATGGGGCTAATTAAGAGTGCAAGAATGAAAACCAAGTTAAACTATGCTGTGAAAAGATAGCCAAAAAAAACTGTCAAATAGAACGCTCTGAAAGGGAGATTTCTTTAAACAGTGTGATTATCCGTGAAACGTGTGCATTGTCAACAATACGAGTACAAATGCATGGGCGATGATGTACGTTAGCCGTTGAGGTTGTATTTCTGCGGGCCACATCTTTGCTATACGAGTAGTGAGTTTTTTTTGCGCTGTATTTGTTAGCGGGACAATTGATTCTGATGATATATTGTAGTAATAAAGTTCAATTCCTAGTTAATTTTAACCCTACTGTACTCCTCTTGATTTAGTTAGTTTTAGTTTACTTAATTAAAATTCCATATGTATATTAAGTAATTCAACGAATTCTATTTTTTTTACTATTAAATAAGTAATAACAAAATAAGAATCTTTAAGGCACTCGATATTTACATACAATGCATTCAAATAGTGTTGAGTGCTAAATTAGTAGATTTAAAACAATAGGTATTCACGATTTGTTTTATTTGGTCTTGTTAAAGTGTAAAAGTGTATTTTTTACAACAAAGAGTGAACGCACTTTGGTATATTTGTAGCAACATTGAGTCTTAAGTCAAAATCAGCTGAATTCGTTTATAAAATAATTTTGACTTTATAGAAATAAAAAAACATCCTTACTTCGAGATTTCCTGTTTCTTGGATGTAGTTCAAGATGAGACAAATTTCTTTATCATTCTATTTTTTAACAGCCTTTTTCCTTCGGCGCCTGTTTACGACTACATTTTCGTCGCTCATATTTTTGCCAATTCTTTTCATTTACAGAAATTTTATAAATTGAGAAAACCAAACGACAATAACCAACTGTCAAAAAAATATTTTCAATGCAGTAATTTTACACTCTCTGTAACAATAGGGTTGAAGTGTAACAAAATGACAGCCAGTGTATTTTGTTGTTGTATTGTAAGAACATGCACACTCTTACACTTTTACAATGATACAAGACCAGATACAATGAATACCGTTAATATAAAATAAATTTCAGGAGGCGTGATCTATTACAAAAACTAAAAATTGAATATTCTGAATCAAAAATAACTGAAGGGTACATACGAGTAACATCTTTAAACAATAGCAAAAACTAAAAAACTTAATGTTGGATGGGAGTCAAGAGAGGTTTGAAATAAGAACATGTTTGTTAAGGGTAGAATTCAAATGTTGTTTAATTCACGTAAGTGTTAATTTGTAGATATAATAGGTAATAGCAAATAATTTAAATTAAGATACTATATGTAACAAGATTAAGAGAAAAAAAAGCGTATCGGGGAATAGTTTCTGAGTATCAGGCGTATCGTTGCGTAGCGTTCGTGTCGGTTATAAACTTCAGCTGTTCTTCGTAGCTGCTGGTCAACTGTATAGTTAGTCTCTCTTCCTGTTTTGTTTTTCCAAAGCGATTGATAATGACAATGACCAAATATGTTAATAGAGAAGTTGCATTTTAAAGAACAGTAGATTGCGGTAGATTATAGTTTAACGTTTGTGGTTCGCTGTGACGGACTAAGGTTTGAGTTGATAGGCACATTCTGCCTACATCCGACCATCCTGCTTTAATCTGACTCGTAGATGTCAGAATCTTCCTCATCTTCTCCTCATCCACGGCGTCATCAGATCAGCTGCAGACGACGTTTTATTTTATTTTATAATCATCAAACAAGATTATAGATTATAACTTATATAATTGCATCACATCAGATTGGCAGAAACCAGGAGTTCTATGCCTTCAAAATTAAAATTAAATAACCAGGTTCTTACACGTATAAAAAATTCTTGAGGAACGTTAGTAGAAAGAGACAATTTATTGAAAAGACGATCATAAAAGAAATATCATAAAAGTTATCGTACGCAGCAACATGGAATGAGGGAACAGGATACCATGTACAAAAAGTTTCAACGTTAACTGTAGTTTGAGAATAATCTGAAATTCCGGCTACCGGAATTCATAAAAAGGGTCTTTAACACTTTACAACAATACAAATGTCGAACAGGAAGAATTTTTAGGTCATAGTGTAAAGGATAACTTGGATGTCTTCTAGGTTTTCGGCATATTATTCGAAGAGCATATTTCTGAAGATTTAGAATAGATTGTACTTTATTCCTATATGTACCACCCCAGCAAGCTATTCCATATTGTAATTGAACTCAAAAAAGCCCATAGTAAATGGTTTTTAGTAACTTTGTCGAACATATATTTTGCCAAATAGACGAAGTGTATGAGCGTACAACCGAAATATTTTCTTAGAACATCTATATGTTTACCCAAGCTCATGTTTGCGTCAATGATAAACCCTAAATATTTGAACTCGTCGACACCTTTTATCTTTTATCGCTGCATTTCAAGTCATCATTAAAAGTAATTGGAGCAGCAGCAGGTGCACAGTCACGTGTTAAAAGCTTGAATTTTTGGCAATCAATTGAATGAAAAAAAATATCAACATTGCAATCAAGAACAGGCGAAAGACAAAATAACATTATCTGGGTTTTCGGGCTTATAACCAATTTTAAAATTCTAAGGTTAGAATTTAGCTCGCATAATAGGTCAAGGGTGCTAATAAAGCCATATGAGAAACCAACATCATCTGCGAAAGTTGTATTCCTTTGAAATTAAGTGAAAAAAGAGATTCAACATAAATTAGGAATAAAATTGACCCTGAGCCTTGGGGCACTCCTAATTTAAGAGAAAAAGGATCAATCCTTACTTCTTCAACTTTTACCCTTTGTGTTCTATTTGTAAGGTAAGATAAGTAAACCATTGAAGCATGAATCCACGAAAACCAGTTTTTTTAAGTTTTTGCAAAAGAATGCCATGGTCGATCATATCAAAAGTTTTCGAGATATCGATAAATAACCCAGCTATACACATGGTTCTACCACAAAACTCAAGAACAGCATCTTCTGTTGACCTGCGTTTTTGGAAACCGAACTGCAATAGATGAAAAAATTCAATCATCTTAAGATAGCTCAGCATTCTAGTTTTAACTAGTTTCTCAAAGATTTTACTCATTGCTGGAAGTAGTGATATAGGCCTATAATTACTCATTTCTATCGTGGGACCCTTTTTAAAAAGCGGTACGACGTCAGCACACTTAAGTTCTTCTAGAAAAACATCTTCTAGAATACTTCGAATAATAATATAGGACAGGACATAGATTATAAAGAATGCAATCTTTTTAAAGGCAATATTTGAACTCCTTCAGCACTACACGAGATTGTGTTTTTCAACGTGCCAATGGTTTTTAGAACTTCAAGCGAAGTTATTGGCTCAAATACAAAGGTGTTACAACACGTTTGTTCTGGCTGTAATACCAAACATACCGAAAAAGCTGACCAGATAATTTATAGCTCTCTTATTTGTTTGTAAAGTAACTAAAAGCATCCGCAATGACTAATTTATCAGTGACTCGACAACCATCAACACGAATAGCAGAAGTTTTACTCCGAACCGATTTCATTAATTTTTTGTACCTCTCGCGGAAATGAATTGCGATCGATAAAATTCATCCCGACAAATTTGAATTTCTTTGAAACTGATTTTTTAAATTCAAGTTGTTAGGGTGTTTTGCAATTTTAATCTCAGTTTGTTTTTATCTTTTGTTTTGTATAAAAGATAATTCGAAATCCAGTATTTAAGTTGTTTTTGAGAACTTATGGGTTTAAATGAAGTGGAACAATGACAAAGTGTTTATTATGTAGTTGCATAAAGATTGAAAAGGAGGTTGACGCATCCTCGGATGTATGTATACACTTCATCCCGAAATTCAAGAGAAAGATAAACTACAGGAAACTGTTAAATTTGTTATTGCGCTATAACTAAAAGAATTTTCACTTCCCAACGTATTGAATAATAACCTAGTCAAGGTATGATCAGTTGTCTTTAAATCAAGAACACATTTTTGGCAAATTGTAGACGAATTATTCGTGAACCGTCCATAAATATGGTCTAAGCAACCTGTCTAGTAGGTTGATCAATAAAAGATGTTAGACTATGTGATGCTAGTAAAGCCAAGTAACTTGAAACAGTATTACATTTTTCTAATAAATTAATTGCATTCACCTATTAAGAGGACATCTTAAGCTTTTTCCTTTTCAAGGAGACAAGAAAATTTTTCCATAAAGGACGAGGTATCGTACGTATGAAGCCTATAAACACAAGTGAATACATAGATCTCGTCACGGATTTCAACTGAAACTTTTCGTACATCAGCACGAACATAATTTACACACAGTACGTCACGAATAAAAAGTACATACTTCTTTTTAATAAAACATCTCACATCACCAGAAGCGTAACTCTAATTAGCATTGACGAAAAATTTATAACCAGGAATGTCATAATCATGTTTTTCAGATTTAAAAATCCATATTTCTGCTACAAAAACTAAATCTGGGGTACACTGAAAGGAATCCAGATGGGCGACCAAGGCTGAGAAATTTTCTCATAGGCTTCTAACATTCTGATCAAAGAATATCTATAACAAGAAGGATCACTCCCCCTGAGGCTGAAAAAATCCACCCGTCGTACAAAAGAACGAACATTCGGTAAGGGCGGACGTGTAATCTTTAGTGTCGTTCGGTGCGCCCTTCTGTATTTCATTAAAGTTCTCGAGTAATTCAAGTTACATATTTTAACTATTTTATCATGAATTGTTCAAGTTGCAATGAAAAAATCGATCGAAGTGATCCCTTCAAAATAGGTTGTGATGACTGCAAATGTTTCTTTCATGGTGCGTGTGTTGATATTCAACAATCCGATATAGACTTTATGATCACTACCAACAACAAGTTTCGCTGTAATAAGTGTACATCTCTTCGACGTAAATCGCTACAGCAAATACCTATTGCTAAGCCCAAAGCAGTATCAGTCTCCTCACAACCTAAACAACAACAAAAAGGTGCGGGATCTGAGTACAATCAGTACCTGAGCGAAGACAAACAGCAGCGGCAACAACACCTCCAAGCATTATATCGGCATCAACTAGCAGGCAATTTGTTGCGGAAAATACAGTGTCAGTGGGTAAAGTTGGGAGTTCAATAACCCTTCAACTACTGTACGTAGAGATTCTCAATTTGAAAAATATAAACACAGAATTTCTCAATACGATTCAACAGCTGAAAGAAGAAAATGCAACACTGCGAACAAAAGTCATCACACTGGAGAGCAAATTGAACTGAAGCGAACAAGAACAGATGGAGAGAATAATCAAAATAGTTGCTGTGCCCGAGGTAAATACTATTAATCCAGTAGAGAGCGTGCAAAAAATCTTCGATGTCGCGTTGTATGTCTCTGTATCTGCTGATGAAATCGAAGTTATATGTAAAGCGTAAATCAGCAAATAGAGGTAATGTCGTCGATCGATGCAAAGCAAAGGATCATGAGAAGCAAACGATCAGCAAAAAAATCTGAGAACTACAGTCTTTGGTGATGGCAGCAATAATAGTTTATTTATTAACGACTACTTCACAAAATACACTAAAATCTTGTTCATGGCGGCAAAAAAAATTAAAATAGAAAAAAAATACAAATATTTATAGTTCAGTAAATCAAACATTGTGTTGAAAAAATGGTAAAGTCGTTGTTATAAGATCTTTCGATAGTCTAGCAGTAATTGAAGATTAATCTTTATGTTTTTAATGAAAGCCTCAACAATGACTTTACCACTAAAACCATAAAAAATTGTCATGATATTTTCTTTTGTAATTGTAAGGATGATAAACTTGTTTATATAGTGCATCAAAACATAAGAAGCCTGCGACAAAATTTTGACTCATTAGTATGTAATCTCGATGGTTTTATGAAGTTACCTGACATTGTATTCGTGTCAGAGATTTGGATATATTCTTTTGAAGAGGATGACTACAAATTTCCCCACTATGATTTTTATCCTAACACTAATGATTCTTATGCGGCGGGAGGAGTGGGAGTATTCGTGAAAGATTCCTATGAGCCTAAGGTTGTTTCTATTAGTTTTAAAAGTGCTGATGTTATTAAAGTAACCTTGACTTTTTTTAATGTAACCATTAATATGGTTTGTGTCTACAGACTTCAAAATATGTCTTCTCAAATAATTTTAAATGAATAAATGAAATTTTTAAGCAACGAAAAAGTGGATAATCTCATTATCCTTGTAGATCTTAACATAGATACCCTCTGCACCAATGTTACAGTAGACACGTACGAATCTCTATTGGCTGAACATGGGCTAGTATCTTTTATAAATGAACCAACTATACCTATAGCAAATACTTGTCTTGACCATGTATTTGGTCGCTTCCTTGACGTCGGTACCGATCTATGTGCTGGTGTAAATTTTGATCTTCAAATTACCAATCCTTGTATGACAGGGTTAATCTTTTATAGCTTAAAAAGCAACAATATTTCTAACTCTGCTAACAAAAAATTCACAAAAATTTACTATTGCATATTAAATGGAAAACTATTGAGAGAGAACTGGTATGATGCATATACCGAAGGAAATGCCTTCCAAGCCTATGAATTGTTTTTAAAAACTCTAAAAAAACTTATTAATAGCTCTAGCGTTCATATAGACCAAAGTAAATCAGTAGTTAAACTTAAACCCTGGATGAATGATTCACTTCTCAAACAAATTAAGTTGAAACATAAGCTGTGTAGTAAAACCCTCAAACACCCACTTAATCTTGCCTTAAAAAGTCGTTACACCCACTTGTGTCCAAAAATTAATAAAGAAATTAAAAGATGTTGTAACAAATTCTTTGAGAACAAAGTAACGAGTTCACAAGGGAACCTTAGAGAGGAATGGGAAGCTGTAAACTGCATAATTAATCGAAAGCATCAATACTTTGTCTCTGTAGCGCAGACGTTTTCTTCATGTGATCCTTCTACGTCCTGTAGAGCTTGCCCAGCAACTCCACTTTTAGACAGCTCACTTTCCAGAAATAGCCTCGTTTTCAAATCCGTTCCGGGATATGAACTACTAAAAACAATTAACTCTCTCAAAACTTCTAATTCTAGTGTTGAAGATGGAATTTCTAGTTCAGTATTTAAAAAAATCGCTTTGCAAAAAGCCAAAATCGGGATCACCCTTGGCGGGTCTAAAATTATAAACCTCGGCGTTCCACAAGGTTCGGTACTTGGTCCCTTACTATTTCTTGTATATGTCAATTCAATCCTTAGTCTTCCATTTGTCGGTAAGCTAAAGGCTTTTGCTGATGACTTTGCGTTTGCCTACGGCTCCAGTAATCGCTTTGACCTAGTTTCAGAAATCAACCATGATGTCCACTTGTTAAGACTCTGGTTTGCGCAACACAAGTTAAAAGTAAGCAGTAAGACAAACCTCATGTTCTTTAGCCTTACCGCTTAAGTGTCCCCGGAAATTAATATTGTGTTCCATGCAGCTAACTGTTACAGATTCAACCTTCGTAATTGTGACTGTAACATCTTATACAATGAAGAGTTTGGTTGTAGTGCGAACTGCTTCAAAATTGAAATAGTTAAGAACTATAAATACTTAGGTGTAATTGATCAAAATCTGAACTGGTGCGATCACGTTTATATCTTAAAGCAATATCTGCTATCCACTCTGCGAAGCTTTTATCGACTAAATAACTACTGCTCTAGGAGATTGTTAAAAAATATCTATTTTGGTATCTTCTACTCTAGATTACAGTATGATATTAACTGCAGGGGTGGTACTACTGCTAACATAATCCATACTATTTTATACTGTATTACAAATATACGTTATAAGAAAAATATGTTATGCGTCTGCATTAGCCAATACCTTAGCCCTTTTTAATAAACTGAACATTCTGCCAGTAAGACATTTGTATTACTTCAAAGTTCTCAAAACTTTTTTTTATTGGAAGTGGTTACTTACAAAGTCCCATATATGACACCCACAACCTTCGAAGCAACACCAGTTCCCTAGTCAGCTTTCCACATTTTCGCACCTCTAGTTTAAGTAACTTCTACTAAATTGTGTCTTGCAAATCGAAATTCTGTTGCGCTTCTTCACTTAAACTAATATAACTTTTTAAAGCATCATAATAATTGTATAATCATAATTATTATCTCCTTTCGGCTTGCTCCTTCTCTAAATTTAAATTTGATTCTTTTTCATTTCTTCTAAAATTGTTTTAATTTCAATTTCAATTTCACGAATATTTAACTTATGCCTTAGTGTCACCCCACACTGAATTAATTTAAATAATGGGATACTAATCGCTATTTTCCTTATTAAACAAAAATTGTGCCTAACTTTTCTCCTAATTTATTGTAAAGCTTCTACTACTTATATGGAGTATTATATGGAGTCATGAGAATAAAGAATGAATAAAAGACAATTTAAAAAAAACCAACAATAAAGTCTCGTTGGATCAAATAGCGCAGATCTATTGCTTTGTTTCAAATTCCAAATCCCATTTAATTTTAGCTGAGTAAGAATGCATACGATAGTCTGCCTGTCATTTTTTCCTTATGTAAATTTGATTTCACCCTGAAACATTTTTGTGAGTAATTTTTCTCCCTCCCAGGCTGCAAAACGCTGTGTAACGCATACGGACAAAGTGGAAACAGTCTGGTTTTTCTCCTTTTATTTATGGGTTCGTGATAGGCACAAACAACGAATAACTGTACCAAGGTCACAAAAAGATAAGGAAATTATTGCGCAGTGAACCTACTGTTTAATCTATAAACTATTCATTTTTTTTTCATTTTAAATGCATTTTTATTTGGAAAATTCAATAAATCTTACATGCTATACAAAAAACCGCTTAAAAATTAATTAGCTTAAAGTTATCTTAATCTAACTAACTGGCCCCATGCGGACACTCTAAGTTAAACATAATTCTTAAACTAGTGTCTTTCGACGTTCCTTACAGTAGTGATTTATTTATTAAAATATTTATTTTAATTCACTTAAACTAGAACTAGAAATGTAGAAAATACATTTTGCTTTCAAAAACTTAGTAGATGGACAGTTTTTTTTATTATTATACAAATTATAAACTACAACTTACAGACTACTTAAAAAATAAATCTTAAGTCTACTTATCCTACTTAAGCTAACTTATTGTACAAGTATTATTTCTTTTTTTTTTGGTGTGGCATGGATTACCACTCCTTTTTAGATAAGGTTACCCAACTCTGTTTTTTTTTCAGTTTTTATATTTTTTTTTTTTATAATTTTTGTTCTTACAGCTACCTTAACCCTACCTAAACCTTTGTAAGCCGGCCACGACTAAATATTAGACAGACCCACTCTGCTTCCTATCAAAGCTATCTAGTACTAGAGGAATTCGACGATGGAGCTTCCCCTTCTTCTGCAAGCCACCAAAATTGTTGATGCTGCCGAGCAACATCCCTTATGTCGCGACTCCCTACCGTCCTACTAAACCGGAGACGCTCCGCACCGCCGTGTGCGACGTCTCTGTCGTAGTTGAGTCGGCTGTCCGCAGCAGTTGGAGCGACATGGAAGATTAACGGCACCGCTAATCTATCCTGGATCAGACCTTTTTTGTCGAGGTAGAGGAACGCTTCTGGAGGAATAAAGCCATCAAAGCGAACTCCCTCGTGATACATGTAATTGGGGTAGTAAGCCCCAGAGATCAGGTTGTTCGACGAGGTCATTGCTCTTGCAATGTGCCTTCGAATCAACTTAATAACAAAATTGTCCACTCGTATTAGGTTCGCCCTATTGTACAAGATCATTAGGATAGAATTTTATGTACTCAGACCCTGGTGTTCTGTATAAGCGAAGACAAGCCCTAAGGCAAGCCCTCTCAAACACCCGAATCTTTTCCAAAAGACTTGTTCTCTCCTTGAACCACACGGGACAACCAAATGTAAGCATAGGCCGAATAAGGGCAATGTAGCAGATCATCTTTACCCTCGCATCGAGTTGCCTGCTATAAAACAGTCTCTTTGTAAGGGCTCTGGCCAGATCAACATCTATATGTTTGTTAAAATACAGATATTGATCTAGCCAGATCCCAAGGTATCTGACTACATTTCGACAAACAAGTGGCTGCCCGTGTTGTCCCACGATCTGAAACTTTCGCCAATTCTTTCTGGTATCCGCAGAGGCCCCAGACAAAGGCGTCCTAAACAGAATGGTTTCCGACTTCTGAAAGTTGATCTTCAAGTTCCAGTCGTCGCAATATTGTTTAATTTTATCGAAGACACGCTGCAAAAGGATGTTTATAACCTCAATCTTTGGACCTGATCTGTACGCGAGTAAGTCATCTGCGTACGCTATGGCATGGTGAAGTGAACCTATCAGATCGCTTGTGTAAATTTTGAAAAGGATCGGCGAATTGACCGCACCTTGTTGCAGACCGTTTTAAATGTTGAATGTACCAGTAGAAGTCACCTCGCCATTGTTCACAATGTACTGTCTATCGGTGAGCATATTGAAAAGAATATACAGCAGTGGTTTACTAATACCTAGCCTGTTTAGCCTGTAGAAGAGTCCCTCTAACCAAACGGTATCGAAAGCCTTCTCCAAAACAATCAGGCAGGCACCAGTGCACTGGTTCTTGGCTTTGTTCCATTGGACATCAGAAACCAGTTTAGACGCGGCATGAATAACATCATGCCCCGTCTTGAAACCGAATTGATTATCCGGAACTATACTTCTGTCCTCAACCCACGTAGTAAGGACTCTATTTATGACTTTTTCGAAAACCTTACTGATGTTTGAAAGGAGACTGATCGACCGGAGATTCGCCGGATTGGAGGTGTCTTTATCCCTTTTGGGGATGGGATGTACCACCGCAGTTTTCCAATGCGCTGGATAATGTGCATTATTCACTGCATTGTTAAACAGGGTGGTATAAATGTCCACCGTTTCTAGTGGGAGATGTCGAAGCACAATGTTCGGTATTCCATCGGTTCCCATTGATTTCTTACTTCTAATTGTGTCGAAGATCGTTTGAAGCTCTTCCTTCGAAATGAACGGGGGTTGCTCCCTTTCATTGGCGATGACATTATTTGCCATATTCTCGTCACTGAACTGGGTGAAACCCGAGTTCTCGATTCGCCAGTTCACTATTTCATTTCGAAGGTAGAAATTGTTCACAAGAACTCGATTTTCCAGGTCGTGATTGGGACCAATGATGTCATTTGTCTTGTACACTTCCTGGAAAGTCGCTCCTATAGCCTATACCTTCTCCTGCGGATCTTCGATCACAAAGAAGTTGTCATCATCAATAGTCTCATTTGGATCTATGCCTGCTGTTGAGAGTATGCCTTCGTTGTCAGTCGTTCGGGCGATTCTTAGACTTGAAAGGTCGTTTTGATCTTTCCTCCGAAATATCTTATTTATTTGCGGGAACATATTCCGGTTGCTGGTGTTTACAGAGCGAATTTTATTGTTCCAATACAAACTTACAGTAGACCTGTAATTTTCTTTTATTAATGTTTGGAGGTTTTTAATCGACGACTTTAATGTAATAATCTCTGGGTTGTGTCTGTCAGTAAACTGTCTGTACAAGGTCTTCAATCTTGAGAGTAGTCTACTTTTATGTCGGTGAAGTGCATCAATAGTTGCGTTGTGGATACATATTCGTTGTTAGTGTGTTGATACCGAGGTATCGTTTTGTCCATAGTCCGTTTAATTGTCTTGTCCATTAGTTCTAGATACCTGTCAATCTCCTCGTTTGACAGATTTCTGTTGGACGGTGGGTAGAGCGAATGAGAGGAGAGTGCTCTAGTCAGTGTCCTGGAGAAGTGTGTCCAACGCACTCTACTGTAGTTGTAGGAATGCCTTTGAACATACTCATCCAATTCCGCATTTTCGTTCGGAACGGTTATTTCGGTACTAAGACCGCAATGGTCACTGTCATACACAAAGGTGCGAAGGCATCACACTTTGCTGACCCCACCAATTGAATAGCAGGTTCCCTCTTGTGTTTGGTGTATAATTTCCCCAATCGCTATGTTTGAAATGCGTTGAAATCTCCGCCGATAATGAAGTAGTTTTCCTCCAACTCCAGTCTCAGAAATCGAAAAGGTGTCTCGAGTTCTGAGATGAATAGGGTGGATTGAGTAGCCTTAGGTGCATAAACTGACACCGCTTTCCGCTACGGAGAGGGATATACATCATGCATGCTTCAAGCACCTGAAACCTACGTACTACACAACTGTATATTCTTTTAAAACGTATACCTTTTCTTACGAAGATTGCAACGCCTCCTTTTGGTATGGAGTTGGGTCGATTTCTTCGCATGATTTTATACCATTTTGTGTCTTTTGTTTAGCTTAGTTTCGCTAACCAAAAACACATCAGGGCTTGGTCTTTAAGCAACTTAAATAGTGTGGCTCTTCGCTCAATCCTAATCAGTGAGTTAACATTCACTGCAAGGACCTTCAGGGTTTGCTCCGCCATGTACGTACCCCTTACGACTGGACCTTCGCGTGCTATACCGTATTTCTCCTACCTGCCGCCATTTGGTTGTAGGTGACCTGGGGAGTAACGGCCTTTTGCTGTCGAGCCAGATTTACTCTTTTTATGTATTGGAACTTGAGTCAACCTCGATAGTTTGCGGTGTGTCCCGTGATCTTACATAAAACACAAGAGAGTTGGCTTTTTTCTGACGTTCCATCCCTAGAGCGCATTCTTCAGACTTGTGGTTCTTACCGCAGTTAACGCATCGAGGCTGCATTTCGCAGTTCGACGCGGCGTGCCCGAACCTTTGGCAGCGAACACATTGCAAAATGTTTTCGTGCCTTTTTACTTTTTCCCAGTGAACCACCTGGTAGTCTAGGACATTATACTCCTTAGACTATCCAGACGGCTTTCGGGACTGAGCTGCACCAGGAACCGTTCTTCCTTGCCGTTTCTCCCTTTTGGCTCTGGCTGTGACGAACGGCTTAACCTCCACGAATTTAAGACCGTTGCACTCTTTCTTTTTTAGCAGTGCGAGGAGCTCATCCGGACTAGTAGACGATTCTAACCCCCTCAGCAGCATAGTTTGCAGCTTTTCCCCCTTCGGGGTGAAGGAGAAGAACTCCGTCGTCGAATCCCTTAACAAGCTTTTTATTCTATTATAGCGTTCCACTGTGTGACCGTGGAACGCGTGCCTATCTACACTTAATCTTTTAATGAAAAAATTACAGCCTATGGCCGACTTACATAATTCTATTGTATCCTTCTTTTCCACTTTGTATGTGTTTATCGGTGGAACCCTTTGTTGCCGCTTCTGCTGTTGTTGTTGTTGCTGTTTCTGCTCCTTATTTGGTTGCTTATGTTTTTGTTGTTTAGGCTCTGTCTTAGGCTGCTGCTTTTGATTTAAGCTTTGGTTTTGTTGCCGGCATTTTGGCTCGTCGGTCTCTTTTCCTTGCTGCAGTTGATCGCTTCTACTTTCTTTATCCCTCCTTGCCATTTGTTTCGTTTTAATGGCAAGAACTCTTCGCTGCAGCTCTTTAATGCTGCTGTTTGTTGCATTCATTTCGTCCTCTTCGTCTTCTGACTCTGAGGCTGCCAGCGTAGCGAATGTATTATTGCCACCCATGTAGTGGCCTTCTCCACCGTCTGACACATATGGGAATTCAACATTATATTTCTCGTGTCTTTTTTGTTGTTGTAAGGCTGCCTTCGCCGATGTTGTTGGCTCCTCTTCCCTTGCTCTACAAGGCAGCTTTTCAGTAGATGCTGATAGGGAAGGTCGCTTCACATTGTTAGGAGTTGGCCTTTGCTTCCTCCTCCTTTTAGTCATAACATCTGCTTTGTCAGTTATGTCGCGAATCGATATTATGGCCTGGTCGTCGGATGACCCTGCGTCCGACCGCTCCTCGTCACTCATCTTCCATCGAATCTGACTGTATATTGTTTTATTTTATTTATTTTTAAAAATAAAAAGTCACTTTAACTTTTCGAGTATCGAACCCACGACCCCCACTTTATGAGCCGATGCCACTACCAGGTTTTCTTTTTGGTTCGTACAATATTTTCACAATGTTGAGAGGTTAACCGGTGGAATCGGTTTCTAAACTGTCTGACGTAAAATTTACGCCCCGGCCTTTTTTTAAACCAGAGTTCTAGGTTTGGAAAAAGTTTATATGCTTACTTTTTGCTTATTGTTTTCACATTAGTCTTACCTACCTTTCCTCTTCATTAAAAATTTCATCAATTACTCTTTTATATCTACCTAGTCAAGTCATAAATACTGGTACGCAACTGAACTCACTCATTACGAATGCAACACTGTACGCATCCATTTCGTATTGATTGCGATTTGACAGTTGATATCTATGCTTCATTGTGACGTAAAAAGTTTTTGACATCAATTGCTTACAATCATGGAATGCGGCAACATCGAAAATCGTATTGTTGTAGTTGTCCCACTTAAATGCAACATAAAAGGCGATATCTTTAGGACGCTGCGACAACTTGGAATCACTCGCAATTTTGTGTATTGTGCTGTGAAGTTGTTTGAGGATACTGGTGGAGTACGAGAGCGTCAAAGATCCGATCGTGTGTAGGCTCGGTCATCCAGAGAGGCATCCCAACTCATCTCGAGGGTTCAAAGAGGCCACCATCCCGCGTCTGTAATGGTATGGTGGGAAGTGTGCTACGATAGCATTACCAAGCTCCATTTTTGCGAGAGAGGAGTGAAAACATCGGCCAAATTATATCAATCGACCGTCTTGGAACCCATTGTGAAGTCTCTCAACGAATCAATATTCAACAACAAGCCATGCAGTTTCCAGCAAGACTCTGCTCCAGCTCACAAAGCAAAAACGACTCAACTGTGGCTCAAAAACAACGTTTCGGACTTCATATCAACGGATGATTGGCCAGCTGGTAGTCCAGACCTCAACCCGTTGGATTACAAGTTTTGGTCCGTATTAGAAGGCATGGCTAGCTCTACTCGACACTCAAATATTGAATCTTTGAAGCGAGCCCTTGTCCGTGCAGTGGACAATTTCCCCATGCATGAAGTGCATCTCGCAATCGATGAATGGCCACATCGTCTTAAGTCGTGCTGGAAGGCAAATGGAAGTCATTTCGAATAAGTTGTTCCAAGATTTGTAGCCATTGAATAACGCAATAATAACTAAAAAAAGATTGTCTAAATACTCGTATTAACTCGTTTTCATTTGGGGCTGATTTTTCTGTGTACAAGTATTTATGACTTGACTAGGCAGAATAGTATATAAGGTTTCGTTTTGATGACTTAGTCCTATGCATACGTGCATAATATTCGACTTTTGCTGAATAAAACTAATGCAATTTTCTTTTCGTTTCATAGTCTCATTCTCAGCCAGATAGCTGTGCCATCTCTAGCAAATTGAGCTAGCCAGTTTCTACGTCAGATATTTCGCTGACCTTTGCTTGTTGTTCCTTAAGCATTTCTTTTTCAAGAGCCTTGAACTTTTGAAATAGTAAGATTATACGAACATTCGTAGGCAGTAGACAAAGAGAAATTATGCAAAATTGCTTTCCATTGTAGAGAGAAATTCAAACGATGCATGCGTTCACTGCCTGGAAGCTATTCACATACTCGTATATTCCTCTTTTAGTAGTTTTGATTTTTCTTTATTTTGCTTATAAATAATATACATATATAAAGGGCTTAACGTCCAGGCAACTTAAGATAGATAAATAATTCTATCTTTATTAAATTTTTACATATGCGTATATTATTGCCCAATATACAACTAAGGTACAGATATTTAATATTTTTATTTTCTGCTACTAAAAACTTATCTTTTATCAATTTGTTTATCGTTATTAAATACGAGTAGAACAGAGCTTCTATAATATATTAAAGAAAAAATTCCGATAGGAACCATTATGTACAATAAATTAAGGTACAAAAACAACAAAAAAGTGTGTATGTGTCTCCAAATGTTTTAATACTCGTACATCAGTTTAAACAAAAGAAGAAACTACTGTAAGGAATATGTCAGTGGTCATCTGGTTTACAGAAAAAAAAATTAAATACATATATAACATATAAAGGGTGAGCCAACAGATGGTGAGGCTCAACATAATCGCCCTAGTGAGTCCGGACTTCTTGCAATAGTAACGCGTTTTAAAGAAACTGGTTTGGTATCCGGTCAAACTATATATCAGTACGCCAAACCATCACCAAGTGTTCAAAACCAGGCAGGCACCTGAATTCGTCCCGAAAGTTAACAATTGGGCCTTACTTATAGCACTTTACGGCGACTTTTAAAAGTTGATCTCATTTGCACGCCTATAAAATCAAAATTACACATCAATTGAAGCTTTTGAATCATCTACGACACCGCTGATTCGTTAACTGGATGTTATCGCCAGGACAATTTGTCATCGAATTTGATCTTATCCGATGAAGCCCATTTTTGGATGGCTGGCTACGTAAATAAACAAAACTGTCATTTCTGAGGTACGGAAAACCCATATTCACAAGAAACCAATGCATCTCCAAAAAGTCACTGTACGGTGCAGACTATATGTTGGCGGCATCATTGGCAGAACGTTACTGCAACATGCTGATCAGCTATTTTTTTCCCAAATTCAATTAAGTGGGTCTGGATCATCTCTGGTTTCAACAGGATGGTGCTACCGCCCATACAAGCCATCAGTCAATCAATTTATTGCGTACGAAATATGAAGATAGCATTATTCCGGATAGAAGAGAAGCCTCCAAGGTCATGCGATTTGACTCCTTTATACTACTTCCTGTGGGATTATTTAAATGTAATGTCGATGCCAGTAGTCCAGCGACAATCCAGGATCTCAACATAACATCCAAAATGAAATTGCGGTCATTGACCCACTTGTAAAGTGTTGTTAAGTTTCATCCATAATTGCCATAAACCGAAATTTACTACCAATAAAATTTTACATTGATTTCACAATAAATGTGTATTTAACAATAATCAATAATCAATAATAAATAATAAATAATAAATAATAAATAATGAATAATAAATAATAATAAATAATAAATAATAAATAATAAATAATAAATAATAAATAATAAATAATAAATAATAAATAATAAAATAATAAATAATAAATAATAAATAATAAATAATAAATAATAAATAATAAATAATAAATAATAAATAATAAATAATAAATAATAAATAATAACTAATAAATAATAAATAATAAATAATAAAATAATAAATAATAAATAATAAATAATAAATAATAAATAATAAATAATTAATAATTAATAATAAATAATAAATAATAAATAATAAATAATAAATAATAAATAATAAATAATAAAATAATAAATAATAAATAATAAATAATAAATAATAAATAATAAATAATAAATAATAAATAATAAATAATAAATAAATAAAATAATAAATAATAAATAATAAATAATAAATAATAAATAATAAATAATAAATAATAAATAATAAATAATTAATAATAAATAATAAATAATAAATAATAAATAATAAATAATAAATAATAAATAATAAATATAAATAATAAATAATAAATAATAAATAATAAATAATAAATAATAAATAATAAATAATAAATAATAAATAATAAATAAATATAAATAATAAATAATAAATAATAAATAATAAATAATAAATAATAAATAATAAATAATAAATAATAAATAATAAATAATAAATAATAAATAATAAATAATAAATAATAAATAATAAATAATAAATAATAAATAATAAATAATAAATAATAAATAATAAATAATAAATAATAAATAATAAATAATAAATAATAAATAATAAATAATAAATAATAAATAATAAATAATAAATAATAAATAATAAATAATAAATAATAAATAATAAATAATAAATAATAAATAATAAATAATAAATAATAAATAATAAATAAAAATAAGAATAATAAATAATAAATAATAAATAATAAATAATAAATAATAAATAATAAATAATAAATAATAAATAATAAATAATAAATAATAAATAATAAATAATAAATAATAAATAATAAATAATAAATAATAAATAATAAATAATAAATAATAAAATAATAAATAATAAATAATAAATAATAAATAATAAATAATAAATAATAAATAATAAATAATAAATAATAAAATAATAAATAATAAATAATAAATAATAAATAATAAATAATAAATAATAAATAATAAATAATAAATAATAAATAATAAATAATAAATAATAAATAATAAATAATAAATAATAAATAATAAATAATAAATAATAAATAATAAATAATAAATAATAAATAATAAATAATAAATAATAAATAATAAATAATAAATAATAAATAATAAATAATAAATAATAAATAATAAATAATAAATAATAAATAATAAATAATAAATAATAAATAATAAATAATAAATAATAAATAATAAATAATAAATAATAAATAATAAATAATAAATAATAAATAATAAATAATAAATAATAAATAATAAATAATAAATAATAAATAATAAATAATAAATAATAAATAATAAATAATAAATAATAAATAATAAATAATAAATAATAAATAATAAATAATAAATAATAAATAATAAAATAATAAATAATAAATAATAAATAATAAATAATAAATAATAAATAATAAATAATAAATAATAAATAATAAATAATAAATAATAAATAATAAATAATAAATAATAAATAATAAATAATAATAATAAATAATAAATATAAATAATAAATAATAAATAATAAATAATAAATAATAAATATAATAAATAATAAATAATAAATAATAAATAATAAATAATAAATAATAAATAATAAATAATAAATAATAAATAATAAATAATAAATAATAAATAATAAATAATAAATAATAAATAATAAATAATAAATAATAAATAATAAATAATAAATAATAAATAATAAATAATAATGATGATGTTTGGACCGGAAATTCGCCGGTTTAGAGGTGTCTTTATCCCTTTTGGGGATTCGCAGCTTTCGAATGCATTATTCATTGCATTGTTAAACACGGTGCTATAAAAGTCCACCACTTCAGAGGAAGATGTCAAAGCACGATGTTCGGTATTTCATCGGTTCCCACTGATTTATTACTTCTTATTGTGTCGAAGATCGTTTGAAGCTCTAATTATGTCAAAGCACGATGTTCGGTATTTCATCGGTTCCCACTGATTTATTACTTCTTATTGTGTCGAAGATCGTTTGAAGCTCTTCCTTCGAAATGAACGGAGATGGTTCCCTTTCATTGGCTATGACATTATTTGCCATATTCTCGTCACTGAACTGGGTGAAACCCGTGTTCTCGATTCTCCAGTTCATTATTTCATTTCAAAGGTGGAAATTGTGCACAAGACTCGATTTTCCAGGTCGTGGTTCGGACCAATCATGTCATTTGTCTTGTACACTTCCTGGAAAGTTGCTCCTATAGCCTCGACCTTCTCCTGCCGATCTTTGATCACAAAGATTTTGTCATCATCAACAGCCTCACTTGGATCTATGCCTGCTGTTGAAAATATGCGTTCGTTGTCAGTCGTTCGGGCGATTTTTAGACATGAAAGGTCGTTTTGATCTTTCCTCCGAAATAGTTTGGGTCTTGTCTGTCTGTAAACTGTTTGTACAAGTTTTTAAGTCTTGTCAGAAGTCTACTAAACTGTCGTCGCAATGAGTCAATACTAGGATTGCGGAACAGATCTTCGTGAGTCGTTTTTTTATACCACGGTATTGTAGTTTGTTTTATTGTCTCGTCCATTCGTTTAAGGTACTTATTGATCTCCTCGTCTGATAAATTCCTATTGGACGGTGAGTGGAGCATGTTCGAGGAGAGTGCTCTTCTTAAGATTGCGGAGAAGCGTGTCCATCGAGTCTTACTGTAGTTGTAAGAATATCTTTGGACAAACTCCTCCAATTCCGCAATTTCGTTGGGAACTGTTATTTCGGTGCTAAAATCGCAATGGTCGCGGTCATACACGAATGTGCGTAGACCGGTTTCTTCTTTTAACAATATAATTATTGTACTCCAGTTCGTGCTCATCGGTTCGCTTGGTTGCTATCGAAAAGAACATCATGAGTTTGGTCTTGAAGTAATTTAAACATCGCGGCTCTTCGTTCGATTCTAATCAGTGAATTATCATTCACTGCAAGGACGTTCAAAGTCTGCTTCACCATGTGCGTACCCATTACGACTTGTGTTGCGTTAGGCCCGGCAGCGGCGCGTAGATCTGGTCCACCGGCTTGGCCTGTTCGTGTACCTGCTGTTGCAGCTGAGCCATCTGCCCTTGGATTGCGAGCAAGATAGCCAGCATGTTAGGTGAAGCTTCCGTTGTTCTCGGCATTGGCGCCGGAGAAGCAACAGTCGCTTGTTGTACCGTACTACTTGACGCCATCTGGGCGTAGAAAATTTGGGAAGTTTGAAGCCTAACAGGTGAATGTTTGACCTCCACCTTCTGCTGCCGAGCGAGTTTTGCTTTTTTAATGTCGGCGAACTTAGGACAACCCCGATAGTTTGCGATGTGTCTCACGTTCCCATATAACACGCACGGGAGCTGCATCCTATCGGATGCTCTGTCCCTACCCAGAGCACACTCCTCGGAACTGTGGTTTTTTGCGCACTTCACGCATCGAGGCTGCATTTGGCAGTTCGACGCGGCGTGCCCGAACCTCTGGCAGCGAATGCATTGTATAACGCCTTCGCTCCTTTTTAATTTTTCCCAATGAACCACCTGGTATTCCAGGACATTGATACTCCTTAGACTATCCAGATGGCTTTCCGGACTGAGCTGCACCAGGAAGAACGTTTCTCCCGCCTTGCTCTCGCTGTGGTAAAGGCTTTACCCCCACAAACTTGAGGCCTTCGCACTCCTTCTCTTGAGCAGTGCCAGGATCTCCTCAGGATCCGAAGACGGTTCCAACCCCTTCAGCAGTATTGATTGCCGTTGTTCACACTTCGATGTGAATGAGAAGTGCTCCGTCGTAGTTTCCTTTAAGAGCTCTTTTACTTTCGCGTAGCCCTCCACTGTATTACAGTGGATGGCATGACGATCATTCCCCAATCTCTTAATATTAAAATTATTACGAATGACCAACTTTAAGTTTGTAGGTGTAGGTGTAGCGGAGGCCCGGAGTCGAACCCACAACCTTGGCTTGTCAGCCGCGCACACTATAACTTGGGCTTATTGGAGCCCTATGACCAATATGTTAGATATTGTTTATTTGTAATTAGTACTACTCAAACAAAAGCCGAACACGTCTAAACTCTACAGAGGTTTATGAACGACTGAAGGAATGCTGAAATCTATCATCGAGTGTATTAAGTGATTGATGCAAGGACAATTACTGGCAATTACTATACCACGGTTTCGCCCTTTTGCAGTGGAGAAAAAATCTTGGAATAACTATTTGTTGTAGCTAAAGCAATATTTTGCATGCACTCTGGTTTCTCTGATGAGGTTTCGCTAGGGATTGCAATTCTGTCTGCTCAATGAGGGCTGTAACACATCATACTCTGATTTCGTGATAAGGAACAATTCGACTCTGGCAAAAGTTGAGGAACTGGTTTTGAGCTTCGGAAATATTAAAATGAAGAAGTACTCTCGACTTGGACACCGCCGAGGTAAATCAACTGAACCAGAGAAGTGGGCGTGCAAGTAAGGTTTTATCTATCATGAGCGCAGTAGGTGTAAAAACATGGAATATCTTTGTGACGTATATCACCAATGGCGACGCATAAGTAATGTAGTCTTCATTTCTTATCTTCATCTTTTTTGTTCTTCTATTAGTTTTTTTTTTTAGTAATATCCCGGCATGTTTTTCTACTCCATTCTTACTATCGATTGTGCCGTTTACTGCAATATCTATCCATCTATCTACAAATAGGTCTATCATATTTTACTTCGGCAAAAATCGAAGAATTGCCTGTATACAAAAATACTAAATTCTTGTCTCTCAATATGTTCATTAAAGCTAGCTAACAATTATTGTATGTGTCTATTTTTAGAAATCATTTTCCGAAAAATAAAATCAGATTGTGCAGTGTTTTTTGCTTGTTATTAGATTTTCATCTTGAATTAAAAATAAACTTCTTAGTCGCGCTATATTAATTACTACCCACATTACCTGAAAATTATTTATTTTCAGGATCGTGTGTAAAGATTAACCATTTCATTTCAAATCGTTGCGTCGTGTATAATCCCTAATTGTGTAATAGATGACAACAATGTTGACTGAGTAGCTTGCGAGGATATCTACGATAAATCCTCCCAAGACAAATGACTGGTCAGTCTTAGCAAAGGAAAAAGAGTGATTATGAAAGAATTCTCCGATAATCTCTTTTTCTTTGCAACGAGTGCAAAAGAATCTCATTTTCGCAAGTGACTTTGGCAATTAAATGAGCTTTGTGCGATTAGGTAAATGATATCAGTGATGAACTTACTGCGACTCGATCTCTCGTATGTGATATTGAATAGCACATTACATCAATAAACAGCAAAATCGATCAGATAACAGTCCACCAGCAGCCTTACCCGAAAATCCGCTTTAAAACATCATTCATAATTGAGTTAAGGGAGCCTGAAGTCGATTTTACCATGGCTTCATAAGAATGTCTAGTCCGAAAAGTCCAACCTCCTCTTAGGAGAGAAATATTCGGTTAGCTTGTCAATTAGGACCTTCAAAATATCAGTGACTAAAGCACTCGGAGTGTTATAAATAACCTCTTGCGGATAAGTCTCTCCCAGGTGTAAAAGCCTGTTTTATTTTTCAAAGCATGTTTGGTTTTTCTGATTAAAGATAAAGGGTAAAGGCTCGAAGCCAAACTAGCTCCAAGCCAAACAACCCCTTGCCAAGAGAGCAATTGGAGAGAGCAAATATCAAAATATTTAAATGTGGAAGATCTGCTGGTTCCACACAAACTATCTAGGTACATATCTCAATATATCTCAAGAACTCCACAACTCTCTTAAATAGTGAGCAAGCCAATTCTTAAAAGACTTAGATTTTGCATTTCTTATTGTTGTCATTAATTAATCTGCTGTACTTTTTGAAACTCATGTCTTAGAGGATGAGATAGTGAAATTCAAAGGAATTTTTAGAAACTATGAACTAAAAAAGATTCCAGCAGCACAACAAATACATTTGGAAGAAGAAGTGGAGACGTATTACTAAGTTGTCGAAGGTGCCCTGAAGGAATTGTTCTGAATTTGAAGCGAGTTAAGGAAATGAATGTCTTGGAAACTAAATTAAAGGGTTTTTCTTTTTCATCGTACAAGTTTTGCTGAATTCTAATCACTGAAGTAGGGATTACTATTCATTCATATATTCATTTTCATTTTTATTCCATTCAATGAATTAATATTAACATGTATTTTAACAAATAAGAACACAATATGACATTAAAAAGTTGGTTTTGGGGTGATTGCGTACACTATTAAAGTAGATAAAGAAAGTCAAATGTTACGAATAGTTCTACAGTTATTACGAACAAATTCTGATTAGATTATTGACTTCATTAAAATCAAAACTAAGCAATCAACATCGTTGTTCAGTAGGTAAAAAATTAAAAAGTCTGGGTGCAACTGCGGTGTAAAAATTTAAAAATATATGCAAATTTATGGTGAAATACTAGCCAGGAAAATTTTATTTCTGCGAAGTTCATAGGCAGTAAGGGTCTGATTAAGTAAAATAATTTCGGAACTTTTTAATAATATAAATATTTTAATGGAAGTATGTTTGAGTACAAGAAAAGAGCAAAGCTATGTTCACCTCGGCGTTTTTTCGTTATGATTCTAAGAATCTGTTTCTGATTTACATTCAAAGGTTGTAGATTATTGAAAAAAGTGCCACCCCAACACGTCACTCCATACTGTAAATTCGATTGCACTAAGCCATAGTACACAGTTTTAAAAGCTTACGAGAGCAAATTTGTCGAAAGTGGTACATAATGAAGGTTGTTGATAACAAGTATTTCCTTAATATGGATGTGTAAATGCCCCAATTAATTTTACTATCTATGTTTAATCTCAGATATTTTTAGATAGACATTAACATTTTCAATAAAAAAAACATTTAGAAGAACAGCTATTACTTGCATCATAAGTTACCATGTTTTTATTAGCACCACATGTATGGGAACTAATATATAAACTTCTACAATCAGCACTATGAAAACAGAAATTGGGGGTAAACAGATCCGGTGTGGATAGTTTAAACATAATTTTTGTTTTCCTGCTGCTAACCAGTTTGTGCACACAGAACCGATGCCTTAAGACCTCCAAGTCGTGGTTAATATCTGCAAATAAGTTCAGAATCGTATTACAATCGTACATCATCAGCAAATCAAGTTTTCTTACTTTTTAAATTAAAACTTAATACTGAATTTATAAATATTAGAAATAAAATAGGACCCAATACTGAGCCCAGTGGAATACCTATTCTAATATAGAGGCATTCGCTGCAGGTCTTGTTGAATCGAAGGCGTTTGTTATGTCTATGTATAGTGCATAGCGCAGCAAAACATATTTTGTTATTTAAAACAATTCAGAGTGGACGTAAAAATTCAAAGTGGACGTAGCAAATATTCGCGGGCTAAAAAGTAATCATTTTTCTGCGTACGTCCACGTCTGTAAATACAGACCAGCTGTTTTGGCACTAAGTGAAACGCCCACACCCCTCAGATCACTCTGATCTGAAGCTACCTGGCCAAGAACTAGTGCCATTATACTTCTCTCACCGCGGCCTCGCCATTTACGTGCGTAGTGATGTAGCTTACCAAACTGCAGCACAATGTAGTCCTTGTTCCAATCCAGAATTCAATTTCATGTGGTTAAAATTCCATCTCCGTAGGCAAATTATCCACTACTGCTTTATTTACAGAAGCCCCAAACTAGACAGCAAATCGACCTTCAACGAGTTTGATGCGCTGTCTGACTCCATACAAAGAATTGTATCCCTGTATCCTCATACTGAAATAGTTGTTACGCGCGATTTCAATATACACAACTCTGGATGACTTCGACATTCTGGATAGACAACACCCGAAGAGAGACATTCGCTGCGGATAACAACTTGACTCAGCTTATAAATGAGCTCAGGCGAGTCCCAGTCGTTGTTAGTCACACCGCCAACAACCCAGACTTGTTTCTAACCTCCCACCCTGACAAGTACAGTGTTCATGTGCTCTCACCTCTAGGCTCGTCGGACCATTGCGTCATATCAGCTACATTCTCGTACATTGACCACACAGTTAGAGAAAAATTCGTAAAAGAACAGTATGGCAGTACGAGAAAGAATTGGAGCGGACTTAACACCTTCTTTAGGATTTTTAACTGGTCGTTATGTTTCCTCGATAACGACGTGGATGCCGCCGCTGATATGATCACAGACACTATTCTCTTTGGAATGAGATCCTTTATCCCTCACCGGATAAAGAGTATCAGACCAAAGGAAAAGGCGTCTACTTGGTCTACTCGAGCTGTAAGGAGGCTGTCAGGTTGGGAGAATTGTTTTTTCGGTCCTATAAGACCGACCGACAGAGGAAAACCGGAAAAAAATTTAAACAAATCAGGAATGACTGTAACGCCTTTCTTAAGCGTGTCAAATTTTTATACGACCAAAAACTGAGGCAAGAAATACTACAATGTCCCAAAGGTAGTAAAAATTGTTGGTCGTTCGTCAAAAACATTAGAAATTCTGCCTCATCCTCCAGCGCTCATTCACAATGACATTCCAGCTGTCAGCTCTTTGGACAAGGCCAATCTGCTTGCTGCACACTTTGCGGCCAGCTCAATGCTTCCAGATTGTGCTTTGTCTCCGCCTACACTTGAGTGCATCGAATCTTCAATAGGACGAATCCACTTTCGCACTTGTGTACTAGCAAGAGTACTTAAAGATCTTAACGCTCACAAATCCGCTGGTCCAGATGGTATATCTCCCCTTCTTCTGAAGAGGTGTTCTTCTACGCTGGCATAACCACTGCGTAAGCATTTCCATCAATCCTACTCTTTAGGTCTCTTTCCGAGCAGATGGAAAACAGCATTTGCCCGGCCCGTCCCTAAAAAAGGCGAATCTTCTTTTCTCTCCTCTTACAGACCCATTGCACTTACGTGCCTTCTTTCCAAGGTCATGGAAACGCTGATAAATCGTTAGCTCATGAAATATCTCGAAACACGAAAACTTCTTAATGACCGGCAGTACGGTTTTCGTAGCAACAGGTCCACTGGTGATTTGATGGCATGTCTCACCGAAAAGTGGAATCAAAGTTTACATCAATCTGGCGAAAGTAAGAGTTTGGCATCAGGCTCTTTTGTCGAAAATGCGTGCATTTGGGATCGATGACTCTCTACTTCAATGGATAAGAAATTACCTTTACCTTTTCTAATCCAATTTACTCCTTTGCTGACGACAGTACTCTCTGCTTTTCATATTCGTTCCCGAAATCACGTCCCTGCCCTTCGGCTGTAGAACGGGAACGGCAGCGTATGTTAAGCTCATTAAATTCCGATATAAACAGCATAACCAATTGGGGAACTGCCAACAGAGTGGAATTAAATGCTTCCAAAACACAATGCTGTCTGCTGTCGCTTAAGCGAAATTCAAATACCCAGCCATTATCCATGAATGGCACTTGCATCGTTGAAACTGAAAAACTTTCCATTCTCGGTATGTGTGTCAATGACAACTTACGTTGGAATGACCACATATTCGAAGTCGCCAAAATTGCTGCGAAATGTCTAGGTTTCCTTAAGCGATGTAAGAAATATTTCACCCCCTCTGATCTGGCTTCTATATATAAGGCTTTCATCCGCCCAAAACTGGAGTACAATGCCCACATCTGGTCTGGTGCTCCCAAGACTTCTTTGCGCCTACTAGATAGGATTCAAAACCGTGCGATGAAACTAATAGGTGATGCTTATATTACACAGTCGATTGACATCCTCGACCACCGACGTAATTTCTCCTGTCTCACCTTGTTCTATCGCTATTTTCACCTCCAGTGCTCCTCAGAAATTGCCAGTAGCATTCCGCCCCTTCAAACCTCCAACCGTAACACCCGTCTCGCTACGAATGCTCATCAGTACACCCTCAAGCCCACTTTCGGACGCACCCTGAAATATCGTGATACTTTCCTAAGCCGAACAACTCGCTCATGGAATGCCCTGCCGAGCTCTTTATTTCCTAGCCATTACAACCTTCAAACATTTAAAGCAAACGTACATCGGTACCTCTCTTTTCTCCCTCCCTAAATTTCCTTCGCCCGCGCTATGTGCAAATATTTTAAGGGTACATAATCCCTTGTCCGCGCGCAAATTATAAAAAAAAAAAAAAACATTCTTGTAAACGTGGTGATGGCGCGTCAGAGGATCCGTGGTTCGATCCCCGGCATCGCCAACAAGTTTTCGAATCTTCATCACCCTTTTGGCGGGCAATGGGAAACTTCCGAAGCTAAAATTGCCCATGAAAAGGAGTGACATTCGGATTCGGCGATAAACCGTATGCTCCGCTCAGATGTGACATAAATGACAACCTGAGCAACACAAATGAGTATCAAGAAGCCATTCCCACAACGGGCTGCCAGCGCTACAGTGTTTTTTTTGGAACAAAGTAGAATTAGCCAGGGAATTTGAGGCGGCACATTCGCCAAGTCTTTAGAAGTATTAATCATCTCATTATCATAATGCATGCTCGTTGTTGTATCAGTTAAGACATTAATGCTGAACAATTCATTCCTCTTGTAGGTCCCATTTAGCTTTGTGAAACTTATCTATAAAGAAACTCTCTTTACAAATAGGAACCTCGGTAGAAACTTCTTAACTTCTTTAGTTTTTCTTCATATGCTGTGTGGATTTGAACATTATTAGGCTGTTTCTTACGTTTTAAACGTAATTTATTTTCTTCATATGCTTTGTGGATTTGAACATTATTAGGCTGTTTCTTACATTTTAAACATAATTTATTCTTTTAAAGAATTTTTATCAGCTAGTAATCAGACATCCAAGGTTTTACTTCTTTTCATTTCTATTTCTCGTATCGGTCACTATAGAACATCTCTCAACGTGATTGTTTAAGTACTTACAGAACAAATCAAACGATCTAGAGGAATCATTCTCATTGTATACAGCTGACTAGTTTTCTTGCAGCAAATGTGCATTAAGCCTTTCAATATTAATAATAATTGTTGCTGTACAAGTGCTATAGTAGAATCCACTTGCTCCACTTGTTTACCATAGAAAAAGAGACATTGAAATAAAACCAGATGAAAACTTTGAGATCAAAAGACCGAGATTTTAACTTGAGAAAATAAGTAGGTTTTATTAGTAGGTGCTTTGTTCGCGATGTACTATTAACAAAGTGCATTTTTTTTTTTTTCCATGCATTTTTATTTAAATTCATTTGTTAATACTTAAGTGCTAAACAAAAAAAACGCTTAAAAACTAGCTTAATTTACTTCAATTCTTCTTATTTTTACTTACTGGCCCTATAAGAGCGCTCTAAGCTAAACATAAAACTTAACTATGTCTTTCGACGTAACCTAACTGTTTTTTTTTTTATATATATATTTTTTATTTCATGTACATTATACTTAGAACTAAGAAAATATAAATTGTTTTAGCAAAAACTTAGTGAAAGGACATTTCGTTTACATAAGACTTAAAACTACTTACAAAATAATTCTTAGACTACTTAGATTTTCTTAAACTACGATACGTAATTAAATACGTACTTTTTTTTGTTTTTTATGCTACCCATCTCTTTTTTTTATTTTTTTTTTTATTTTTTATTTTTTTTTTAATTAATTTTTTTTTTTTTTTTTTTATTCTTTTTAAAAATTATCTTAACACTATATTAACCTACCTAAACTAATAACAAAGTGCATATAATGTATTCAATGCAAGTAGTTTTACAAACTCATGAGTAGTTAGAAATTCACTTAGGTATTATATACGTATAAGAGTAGAGGAGACAAATATAATATAGCAATTATATTGCATTTCATTTCTAAGACTTTTTCCATTACATAATTTTCAACAGTCATGCAGTGATCAGTTGCCAGATGGCAACGATTAGTATAATCCTCGTAGAAGTAGCATCTACGCCACTCAAGAAATGCGATGGGATGGGCCGGACAAAAAGAAGATGAAAAACTGCGACATCTACTACGGCAATTGCTATCGAAGGCAAACCAGCGCTTATTTGGATGAAGATTTGTTGTCGTACGAAGACTAAGACAAGAAGTCCTGAGCTTCTGGTATGTGAGCGAGCGCCTCGTAGCAATCCGCATCAAGGCTAAATTCGCCAACATAAGCCTCATATGCGCGCATGCCCCCACAGAGGAGAAAGATGACGACACCAAGGATGCCTGCTACGAGCTCCTTAACAAGACCTACGAGCAATGCCCTAGCTATGACATTAAAATTGTCCTCGGTGATTTTAATGCAAAGCTAGGACGAGAGGATATCTTTGGTGGAACGATAGGAAGTATAGCCTGCACGACACCACCTCGGATAACGGATTCAGGCTTATCGATTTTCCGGAGAGGCGAATTATTGTCGTAGCTAGCACGCGGTTCCCACATCTCGACATACACAAGGTAACTTGGAGAACTCCTGATCAATCAACAGTCAACCAGACTGATCACATTGCGATCGACGCTAGACACTCCTCCAGTATTATGGATGTCCGTACGTTCCGAGGAGCCAACATCGACTCGGATTAATATCTTGTTGTAGCCAAGGTATGGTTACGGATATACCGAACAACGCCAAGACAAGCGTCACTCGACCACTGAAACGAGACCCCTGGTACGATGACGAATGCCGGCAAGCACATGCAACTAATCAAGATGCATATAAAGCGGCCCTGCCTAGAAGGACCAGAGCTGCTCATGACCCCCATGAGCGGAAGAGGAGAGACGAACACCTTCTTCTCAGGAGGAAGAAGAAAGAGCATGAGAAGCGCGCGGTCGAGGAAATTGAGAGATGCTACTCCAGGAATGAGGTTCAGAAGTTTTACCAAAAAGTAAAAATAACATGCCACGGAAACAAACCCCGAACAGAAGCCTGTAGAGATGAGCAAGAGAACATCGTAGTAGAATCGCAGTCGATGCTGAGGATTTGGAAAGACAATTTCTGCAGACTGTATAACGGCGATGACGAACCAAGTGCCACTGTCAGGTAGAGTCAACCTTTCAACCTGAACGATGATGACCAACGATTCCGTCCACCCGACCTGGATGAAGTGAACATATATAAGCTATATCGAAGCTTAAGTCCAACAAAGCTGCTGGAGCGGATGGCCTGACTGCCGAGCTCTTCAAAGCGCCAGGCGATGACTTGGTAAAGAGTGTACACCAACTCATCTGTAAAATATGGTCGGACGAAAGTATGCCCGATGAATGGAACCTCAGCATTGCTTGTCCGATTCTCAAGAAAGGAGACCCTCTGAACTGCGCCAACTACAGAGGCAACAGTCTCCTTAACATCGCATACAAGATCTTATCTGGCGTATTGTGTGAACGCCTGAAGCCGTTCGTCAACAACCTGATAGGTCCATATCAATGTGGCTTCAGGCCAGGAAAGTCCACCATCGACCAAATATTTACACTACGGCAGATCTTGGAGAAGACCCATAAGCTTCAGATCGATCCACACCACCTATTCATCGATATTAAGGCCGCGTATAACAGCATCCATAGAGACGAGCTATACAGAGCAATGTCTAGTTTCGGCATCCCTGCCAAACTCGTCCGTCTGTGCAGGATGATGATGGAGAATGCACGCTGCTACATCAAAGTCGGTAAAGGTCTCACCGAGACCTTTGATGTCCAGAAAGGATTTAGACAAGGCGATGCGCTGTTTCATTTTCATTGCGATTTTTTCAACATCGTACTTGAAAGAATAGTGCAAAACTCACGAGCAAACAGAAGATTAACTATCTTTCAAAAGTCCGTCCAACTACTCGCATACGCCGACGATATTGACATAATCGTGAGAAAGCAGCGTGATGTCAGTGGCGCTTTTGCGAGTATTGAGACGGAAGCAGCGAAAATGGGTTTAGCGGTCAATGAGGGCAAGACCAAGTATATGCTGTCAAGCAAAAAAGACAACCAACACCGATGTCTCGGACAGAACGTCACCCTCGACAGATTTAACTTTTAGGTAGTTAAGGACTTTGTCTACCTGGGCTCCGCTATAAATACAGACAACGACACCAGCGCTGAGATCAAGCGAAGAATAACTCTTGCCAACCGCTTTTTCTTTGGGTTAAGATGGCAATTGAGTAGAAAAGCCCTCTCGGACAACAAAAGTCACCCTTTATAAGACCTTAATAATCCCGGTCCTGTCCTATGGCGTAGAGGCATGGACATTATCAAAAACGGATGAGGGTGTTCTTGGTTGCTTCGAGAGAAAAATTCTTCGGGCGATCTTCGATCCCGTCTGCATTGACAATTCGTGATTGAATCTTCTCCCTCAAAGTTCGTCAGCGCGAATGGGACTGAAAATCTTACGAGGGACTTTTCTCTCGAATCGACCAAGGATGCCTTTGTCTTCTCTTGATAATCTCCATGCTTCTGGGATGGTGAGTGTATTATAGAGTGTCTCCTTAGACGTTCGGAAAAGGGCGTTACTACTCAATTGCCTTCCGAGCCCAAAGAAAGAGGGATTGGCAAGATAATCCCCGATGAGATGTTGTTATCAGGCAGAGCCAAGGTAGGTAGAGTCCCTTAGCACCTCAAAGTATGGCTTTCAATTGCGACATTTCTACAGATGCTGTCATAGGCAGCCTTAAAATCGATGAAATGGTGGTTGTTGCGAAGGGTTTTAGGCGATCACACAAAATGGCAGAGAGGATTTTATATGCGAAGTTAGAGAGACTGATTGCTTTATAGTTGGAGCAGTTGAGGGGGTCTCATTTCGTGTGGACTGGGCTAACGATGCTGAGATTCCATTTGTGCGGCATACATTCATCTGACCATGAATTAATTGCTCTAGCTTTGTTAAACAGAGATCTATTATTGTGTGTTAAACTTTAATTTACAAAGATAGGCCTTTTACCAACTACACCAAATAAATCCGACGAAAGCTACTCGTATTTCTTTGGTTTGTTAGTCATAACTTTCTGTTTATCTTCCAGTCTTTTAAATTTGATGCAGACAATGTTTGCAGAAGTAGGTGACCTGAATATCTTCTTTGTTGTTGTTTTAACATAACAAGACTTTATGTCATCTTATGAAAATGATTCATCCAAACCTTCTGATAGTATCTAAAGGGCAGAATCCAATTCGTTTTGTTTACTTACATTAGGTATTCCTGCAATTTCAACACAATTATGCAATTGTTTGGCTATATGTTGCAAATGGGTCACTTTACTCAGAATGTATTTGTTCTCTGCTTGGAGAGCATAAATAATGAGCATCTCTTGGGAGTGGATTTGTTACGACTAGTGTTTAACTGTGGAGTCAGCATTAGAATGTTGTTAGAGGGAGAACGCAGAAGAATCTCCTAGCAGCCGTGGTTGCCGTATTTTGTATGTTAACCGTAAGTGGAGACCGTAGAGAGTTACGTGTTGGTTACGTTTGCATGTTACACAGAGACGGGGTATACTGTTTTCTTCATGTACTCACACTTCACAATCGCTTCGGTGTAAATTTGCACATTTGAGATGAAAAAGACCTTGACAACCGGTGCAGAGAATTTTTGCATCAGACTGATCGACTTTAAAACTGTACGTGTGGCATCGCATAATGAAAAGATATGTTCTATAGAATATCAATTTTTGATCTTTTATTATTTATTTATTTATTTGGTATAATTATTATTTTATTTTAATTTAACTGAGTGTACTTGTATGTGCCCAGAACACAACGCTCCAAGAGGACAACTGAAAACAAACTACAAACTTTGCGACACACTACAATTGTTTCAAGAATTTTAAATTCAGCCCGCAGACCAAAGGATGAAGTGTGTGATAGAAAAGGTGGCAGAACTCTGCAAGTTTGCTATGATTTGGACGCAAGCATTTAAAATGGAAGCTTTAAAGCAGACCCAAATAGTGAATATACGTTTATCCGAGGAACGGTGTGCTCAGTCATTGATTACTGATTTTTGTAGTGAAATTGAACTTTATTCTGAGCAACTTTCTTGTACATTTTCATGAACTGAGAATTTTTAAGACACCGAGTTTCTAGAAAGCTTCAAAAGAGCAAAAATATTTTCTCCACACAAAAAAGGATCATTTGACAACCTATCGAGGTATTTCTCTCCTCATCACTTCGGTCAAGTTGTTTAATACCTTGATTTTCAATAGGTTTACGCAGTGGATCGAAAAAATAAAATATTAAATGAATTTCAAGCTGGACTTAGGAGAAACTATTCAGTCTTAGACGACATATTTACCCCAACGAATATTGCCTTCATGCCTTCTTCGTCGACTTACGTGCTGCTTTTGATTCTATTGCACGTGCAGCACTTTTTTATAAGCTATAGAAAATTGGAATGTTAAGCAAAATCGTTGTTTTATTGAAATCAATGTACGACAACAACGTCGCATATGTATGGGATCACGATCTTGTATCTGATGACTTAACAATGCTAATAAGAGTCAGGCAAGGATTTATTCTGAGCACGTTACCTTTCATTTTATTTATAAACTATGTAGTGGGGAAGGAACTCAGTTTGGAAGTATAGTAATACCAGGATCTGTTTCGCCGATGATATAGTTTTTCTATCTGAATCAGTTGATAGAATGTAAGAGTTATAAACCGACTTGAGAGTTACTGCGAACTTTTAAGTATGTCCGTTTATTGAGAGAAACTTAAACCTCTTTTTGATTCGATATATCGATTATTATTGTTGATTCCGGCGGTACAATTTGGTTTACCGACACTTTTGACACTTACTGCGGAAGAAGTAACGTTGACGTTTGAATTTTAATAATTGCGGTTTTGTAAAATCGAAGAAAACTTTAAGAATTCAACAAATGAAATAAAAAAATTTTATTTAAAAAAAATATCCGCAGCAAAACTGTCACGGAAAGAAAGTAAACAAAAATATCAACAAAACAGAGATGTGCAGAAAAGTAAGTATATAAGGTAGTTTTCCGTGTAGAAAGAAGGAAAGTGCGGAATGAGTGCGATACGGTATCAAGAATATGACCCATTCAGAGCTGGTGGCGGTAGATATGTTCGTAAAGAAAAATGGACCTACAAAGGTGAAAACATATTTAGGAGATTAATCACGGTGAATTTAAACATGAGAACGCATTTTCAGCTCAATCTAGCTGAGGCGAAAAGAGCAATTTCTTCAGTATGGGGCACATGCATCACATAGAGCACAGCTTAAAGCTTAAATTATTTCTTGCGTCTGCAGTCTCTATATTGCTGTATTGTATTAAGATTCGGCGATAGAAGAGGGACTGCTTTCCAAATAAGTGCTCAAGAGATCTATCGGCAAGAGGAAATCTCATCAATAAGTAAGTAGAGCTGGGGGAAAGTTTTGACGGATATGTGCACATTGCGTCGGACATTAGGAGGGGTTCTACGAAACTATAAGAGAGAGCAAGCTACATCACGACAATTGTATAACGAAGCAGAAACTGCAAAACAAAGAATGCTTTAAAGCTAGCTAAATTAAAATCTGCAAGAACACACGTACTTTCTTAATCGCTTTTCACTGAAGATGATTAATTTAATATTAAAAGTGAGAAGGGAAATAATAAATTTGAATTACATCCCACATCGATTCGACCAATCAATTCTATGTGGCCTGTGAAATCTACAAGAAATGGAGGATGTATACCACCTTATTTCTATTCGTTCTATTTTAAGTCGGTTCCGTGTGAGATACTTTGGTGCAGCTAGAATAAATTTAAATGATCCCTTCACTTTGAATGGTTCACTTGGTTGGGAAGCTTTGTATAGACACACATCAAACGCACTTAATTACAGAAAACGTATCATTGAGTGAGACCTTTAAATAAACATATATTTATTGTATGTATTAAATTATGAATGCGAAATATGTAGATTTAAGGAATTGTCAAGGCCGTCTGCCTTGGGTTCAACCATATTGAACCTAAGTTTAACAAATTATAGGGTCTAATTTGGAGCTTTTTACTTTAAATAAAGTTTGTAATACTACTACTACTATACGCGGTGATCTCGATAAAACGCGATCTTTTGTATGCACGATCTATTCATTTAAGCGCAATGTCTTTAGAGGAATACCAGTGTGGTCCTAGAAACTTTATCGAAAACGAATTCTCGAAATCTTTAAAAAATATCTCTCTTTGGTTTTCTGGTAAAAATAAGAGCAAAGACCAGCAATTCGTTGTCCACTTTCTCAAATAAAGTTTTCCTTAAGAGGTTCACCATTTCTGACTGCAACGATATAACATTTTCAACCGTATCACCCTAGAAGTACGGGGATGTTTTCTGAACTAACAGCAAGTAGTTTCAACATAAGAATGGCAGTAAATGGAGCACATGATGCGACAAAGGTTACAGTAGTAGCCGATAATGCCTTAAAGGAAGTTCTGAAGGTTGTCGCCAAATGCGATATCACCTTATATACAATAGAATAAATTCGACGTCGAAAACGCATGCAAATTAAATTAAATATCGGATGGGATTTTGAGCCTGTGAATAGTATATCATTAAAAAAAATTAATCTGCCAGCTATAGCAGAACCATTGAAGACAGTACGAATTTTAATTTTAGTTATACTCCTTACTTTTGAGGAGGACATGGTCTTTGAAATTTATGCCAAAACAAATAATTCCGTGAAATGATGAGTGATCCATCTTGGGACCAAGCTGTAAATGTCCAAAGGTGTTCTATATAAATGAGGACAAACTAAAGAGCTTAATTGGAGGTATTACAATTAGGAATGTACCGATTGTGCAAATTTCAAAAACAAAATGTTGTGTGACTCTTTTGTTTGACCATTTGATAACGAAAGTTAACACAAATCCCAGCATAGGTATATTATATACCACCCTTTCATTCATATATCTAAAGATTATTGAAGTAGTCAAAATCAGAATATTCTGACTTCGTTACAAATACTTATGTATGTAAGTGTTTTCTCGCCTAACTTTAATATTTAAAATTTAATATATAGAGAACTGTAGAGTGTTTCTGTGTGAACATTCGTTACAAATATTGCATAATACTCGTATCTTAGTCATAGTTTATACCTATAAATATAATACCTTTTAAAAGTATCGTATGTAGCTTAGTATAAATGATAGTTCTCAGTCTCTATGTCAAAACTGGTTTAAGGGCGGAAATCCTATATAGCAACAGCTTTTTATTTCTGATGTTTTATCTTTTCTTTGCCATACCAAAACTTTGTCTAAATGACTTTGGTTTATGTTTACCTAAATGACAGACAACTGAACTAAATTACTCTCTCCTGCAACATGCCATCAGCTTAAAACGCAACAAACAACTGGCAGCAATGCTTACTAACTAAATATGGAATGCTGATAGTTAAAAACTCCGCTAATAGAAGAATATCAATAATAAAGAGTTTATTGGATTAAAAATTATGTTACATAAGAACCAAGAGAAATGGAACATTTGGTTTGAAAAATTCGATTATATTACATTTTAATTTTTCCTCTTAATTTTATCCTTACAACTTATTTAAATGTCCACCTTATATTTTGCCTATTTTCACTTTTACTTTTTTTATATCAATTTTTCTGTCTACTGCTGCTGTTAAAATATGCGCATTTATTTCACAACAATTCTCAGTTTTAACAACGGTACCGTTGTAAACACGTTGAGTAGTACTCATTGGGAATTTGAAATTGGTCAGATTAATTCCCGTAGTCTTAGTCTTATCATTTGCTTATGAAGCCAATTTCTTTTATCCACTACGTTTTTTTACGATGTTAGCCAGCCTTATAGCTGAAAACGGTGTTGCTCTTATTAACTTCTCGGCAACTAGGTATGCATCAAACGCAATTCCAAATTAATGCTAATGTAATATGTTGGAGTCAATGCATGATCATTGCTGGAACTTATGAAAAATTATCTTTGTTTCAAAACACTGTTCAGGAGCTATTTGATAAAAATTTACCACTCAATGCTTTTTAAAAGAAAATATTCTAAATATCCCTTGTTTTCTTCTGATGTTCTCGACTCCATCAAGAAGCAAAGGAAACTGTAGCACAAATAGGGAAAAAGGCCTGGGAACATTTTCTATCTCTCCAAATTAAATATGACATTCCAAGACTCTTTGAGACATGCGTAGTACTGGTGTTGGCAAAGAAAATGATATTGGTTGCTATTAAGATCCCGACAGTTTAAACAATTCATTCTTATTGAGTGTAAGAAATAGTAATCATCTCTCGTTATATAGTGAACTGTGTACTAATTTAAGCAGAGATTTTGCGACTCTTTCGAGTATCGTGATCGAGAGCGAACGTATTTTCCTATCGTGCCGTGGGTTGCGCACTTCAGTGTTTTCTTCTTTTTTTTGGTAAATATATAGTGCTTATTATTAGTAATTGTATCTAAAATAAATTTCCTGTTTTGCAAGGAAAAAACAGAACGCAGCAATGCCTTTAAAATTGATTGTGCGGACTGTAGAGGTTTTTCTCATAATACTCGTGCCAATATTACATCAGTTGATGTCGAATACATGAACACAAGCAATACAAAATACCGATGTGATAAGTGCAGTGCTCTTCGCCGTAAATCACTACAACAACTACCTGTAGCGTATCTACAAACGGTGACGGCAGAAAAGCAACAAGCGACGGCAGCAACTACGAAAGAGCAAATTAAAACGAAAACTTAGCAGCAAGCAACAACCCCGTTGCAAGATATTTGCAATGTATTTGCAAGAAATTAACGAGGAGAGCTAAGCACAGTTTCAGAGGGGCAATCGCAACAGTGTATTAGTTCAATAACTGTTCAGTTACTGTATGAAGAAATTCTGTGTCTCAAAAAATGAAACAGTGACTTTTTAAGCACAGTGCAGCAGTTGAAAGAAGAAAACGAAACACTGAGAATGAACCATATGAGTCTGGAGAGCAAATTGAACTGGAAGTAGCAGAAAGAAATAGAGAAACAGTGTGCTCGAAAAATTTTTGCTGACACATTGAATATCTCTGTCGCTGCGGATGATATAAAAAATGTTATGTTAAAAGTTTTAAGAAAAGAAATGTAGCTTATGTTGCTAATTCGAATAGTATGCAAAGAGATATTTTCTGCGTTCATCTTACTTTACATGATCTTAAGCTAAAGATCATGAAGAGCAAAACAACTTCGAAGAAAAATTTAAACACTTTTGCTTACCAATGGTAACAGTAGCTATATTTTTATTAATGATTCTTTCACAAAATGTACCAGAGCATTGTATATGGCAGAGAACAAATGTAAAACAGAAAAGTCATATGAAAATTTATGGTTTAGTTATTCACATATTCTTATGAGAAAAGTTGAAAATAGTGATGTTGTCGTTATGAGATCATTTGATGATTTAGCTGCACTATAAACCTAATTTTTGTTTTTATATACTCGTATACTCGTAACTCGTATAATGTTTAATATGAATGACAGTCTTGATCTTGTTAACAGCGACCTCTCTCTAAGAACCATTTCTAGTAATTGTAATACATTTCTTAATTCAAATTCAAATGATAATAAGTCAGTTTTCGTTATACATCAAAATATTCGAAGTCTGCGACAAAGTTTTCATACATTGATTTGCAATCTCGAAGCTCTAGAGAATTTTACGAATATTATATTTGTATCAGAGATATGGATTTTTTCATGCGAAACAGAATGAGAATACAAATGAGTCTTATTCTGCAGGTGGAATAGGAGTTTTTGTGCGAGATATGTATGAGTGTGAAGTAAAATGATATAGTTTCGCAAGTGCAGATGTCATGAAAATTTCTTGCAGCATATACAATGAGTGTTTTATTTTTTTTTTAAATCAGATAAGATCTGATATAGGACGTAAACCCTTGATAATTCGAGCTCTTGTCAAACAAATTAAATTTAAACACTCATTTCGCAAGAATTGCTGTAAACATCCACTAAATTCTATTTTAAGAAAGCTCTATAGCCGTTGTGCCAAAAACTAAATAAGAAAATTCGCATATGTCGTAACAATTACTTTCATAGAAAAATAAGTATTTCTCGAGGTAAACTCAAAAAGGATTAGAAAGTGGTAAATAGTATTGTTAACCGAAATATTACAAATCATGGTAGTTCTATTATACTATCAAGCGAAAATGATAGTATTTCAGACCCTTTAGAAGTATCTAACGAACTCATTGACTACATTGTTTCAGTAGGGCAAATGACTTTTCCGAGTAACTTCTCTGTATCATGAAATTGTTGCACTAGGTTTCAACTAGTGGGAAGTACTTTTTATAGGCATAGTTTCTTCTTTGAACCAATTTTCGGGTTCGAGCTTTGATAAGTTCCCTAAAAAATACGAATTCCTGCAATACCGATGGTATTTCTAACCATACGCAAAACACAACTGCTCTTAATATTTTGATAGAACATTTGTTTTATTTGAGCATTTCGTCTGGAATTTTCCCCGAACAATTAAAATGGGCCAATATAATACCTCTTTTTTTAAAGAAGGTAATAAAAAATGAATGGCGATGGCGCGATAGTTAGTTAGCTATTGGACTATCACGCAGAGAGTCTGGGTTCGATTCCTTGGCTGGGTCATCGACAATTATTCAAATCGCCATCACCCTTTCGGCGGGCAATGGCAAACTCCAGAAAGTAAAAAAATTGCCTACGAAAAAGCTTCTAAGGAGTGCCGTAGGCCCCGCTTAGATGTTACAAAAATGACAACATGAGCAACACAAATTAGTGTCAAGAAGCTAGGCCATGGCCCATACCGGGCTGCCAGCGCCACAGTGTTTTTTTTTTTGTTTTTTTTTTTAATAAAAGAGATAAAAGGAAATACAGACCTATTTCCTTGTTGTCCTCCATTTCAAAAGTATTCAAGAATGCGGTGAAGAGCATTTTGACATATCTTCCAAAAATTAATTTTTTTAGTCCAGCGCAGTTTGGGTTTAGGACGGGCTTATCCACGGAAAATACTCTTCTAGCTTTTTGCTCCTTTATACAATACATAAAGAACTGGATGACAAACATTCCTGCGCTGGCCTTTTTGTTGACATAACCAAGGCATTTGACATGGTAAATCACAACATACATATGGCGAAATTACATAGAGTAGGATTTCGTGGATTTATATACAGTTGGTTTATGTCCTATCTAAAAGACAGAGGGCAGAAAGTAAAAATTGGGGACATTGTCAGCGACTCTAAAGTTATGAATCCAAGTGTACCTCAAGGGTCTTTCGTTGGACCTATTCTATTTTTTAATTTACGTCAACCCTTTACGCTTAGCCCTTCGTGGAAAAAGTTACGGCATTTGCAGATGATCTTGGGACAGCCAATGGTTTGGTTAACCTCTTCAATCTAGTAGCTGATTTAAATCATGATGTCCACTTGTTATGAATCTGGTTTGCAGAATATAAGCTTGTTGTAAGCGACAAAACCAAAATAATTTTTTTCAATCTAAGCCATGCAAGACTTTAAATTATGCATTTTTTACAGCTTTTCTTTTCTTTTCATTCTGCTACTCGTATTATAATTTTTTTTTTCTTGCTCTTTTAACTTCCATTATATATATTGTATTTTTTAATAAAGTAAAACTCTATTCACATTGCACACCCCACAATGAATTACATAATTTGCTGAAAGTGACATTTAACAATATTTGCAATGTTAAATAAAAAAATGTCACTATCTATAAGTAGGTATGTTAGGAAAGTCTGATAATTGTAGGATTAATTTTTGTTAAAATGAGCATAATGAATTAATAAATAAAAAATGGCAAACTCCCGAAATGAATTTTTTGAAAATGCGAAGGGCTATTCCTGTTCCTAAATATCTAATCTTAAGGAGCGCTCTGATTATGGACCTTTGAGCACAACTTTAATTCTGTCTAAAGTTTTTGAAAAGCTAATAACCAAGCAGATTGCCGATCATATCTACCTAATTTCCTTAATTTACTATTATTAGTCGGGATTGAGCAACAGCTTTGGTGAAAGTTTTGGATGATATGAGACAAGAATTTGATCAGCGGTAGTTGACAATCTTACTACTGCACAATGAATCACGAAATATTTTGCAAAAACTGCGTTATAATTTTGGGTTAAGTCAAATGCGATAAAACCCTTGTAGAGCCATTTGTTTGGTCGTTGTCAAGGCACCTATAGCAATGGAAATTGGTCTTCATCTAGAGTACTACTAAAAAAATTTCCACAGGGTTAATTAGGTCCAATTCTTTTCTACATATGTACTGGGTGGGGTGAAAAGTAACCTCCTTGACCGCCAGAATGCGCTGCTACTACAAAAAAGGTTATGGTGCCTTGAAGTCCGTTCATATTTAGGTAGTCATGCCGAATTTCAGTGCGATACTGTCTTTAGTTTTGTTATGACAGCTGATTGTTGCTGACGTGTTTGGCATCATGTTGAGAATGGACAAAAACGATTTTCTTTCTCTAATAAAACATTATTTTTTGAGAGGCAAAATGGCGAAGAAAAAAAAAGAAAAGTTGGATAAATATTATGGGGCTAATGCTCCATCAGATACACCGTCAAATATTGGTTTCGAGAGTTTCGTGGTGGCCGCATCTCCACTACCGATCAAGTCCGCAGCGGCAGGCCCTCCGCTGCGCTTACAGAGGACAATGTCAAAAAGATACATGAAGTGGTGTTGGCTGACCGGAAAGTGAAGGTGCGCGAGCTAGCAGATACCACAAAGATTAGTAATGAGGGCAAATGCCATATTTTGGGCAATATTCTGCATATGAAAAAGTTATTCTGCCGCTGGGTGCCGCGCATGCTCACTTCTGAGCAAAAACACGAACGCGAGAACACTTCGAAAGAGTGTGTGGACTTGCTGATGCGGAATCGGGCGGACTTTTGGCATCGATTGGTAACTGTTGATGAAACTTGGATCCACTATTATACACCAGAGAACAGAATGATTGCCCGGCAATGGACTGAAGCCGGCACGAGTGCTACGAAGCGGCCGAGGGAGACTCAATGGGTCGGAAAGGTTACGGAGTCGGTTTTCTGGGATTGTCATGGCATACTCTTCGTGGACTACCTCGGAAAAGGAAAAACCGTCAACAGCGAATATTACTGTGCTTTATTTTGTTTTTGCAAGACGATGTGCCGGCGAATAAGAGCATCGCAACCACGGATAAAATCAATGACTAGCGGCTCCAATTGCTGTCGCATCCACCGAATTGGCCCGTTTTGGGACTATTATCTCTTCCCAAAACTCAAAATATGGCTCATCAATAAAAAATTCAGCTCACACGAGGAAATCATCGACGCCATGGAGGAGTATTTTGCAGACCTTTCGGAAAATTACTTTTCGGACGGGATCAAGAAGTTGGCAAGACATGGTCCTACCACTTCCTCCACTTCTAGCAGCAACAGGTGGGTGGTAGGCCATGGACGCACTGCTGCTACCAAAAAGGCTCTATCAAAGGAGCTAGTAGAAGCTCAACCCCGAAAGAGAGCTCCTAGCAAGGCGCTTTAGGCAAAGCGCCGAAATGCGGTACGTATCCTCAAAACCTGCGGATCTATTTCAGAGGTGGAGAGAAGTGCGGAAACAAAAAGATAACTAAAGCGGGCTAACAAAATCCTACATCTACATCTCTGAGGTCTTTTAGCTATGCCCTAAAGGGTGAAATCACGATCGCGGTAATTGAGAGGAGCGAGGCCGACGGATCCATTTCGACAGACCGGTGGCAGCTGGTCACGTTGAAGCCATCGAGCAAATTGCCATCATGCAGAGAAACCCCGGACCACCCCCCATCACAGGACGCTGGATGGTACTAGGGCCACGTCGAGCTGATCGCTTCCACCGACCGGAGATCGTTGGATTTCTATAAAACAGCTATAGGTAGTTTAGGAGAGGTCTGGCCAGATGCTAGGCTCGAAGTCGTGGCAAAGGAGGGTATCCCCAGTAGACCTAGAACCCGCGCCTGGATCCCAACTGAACCCTCCTCCCCAGAAGACGTTCTGGAGATCATAAGTCTATATAACTAAGGGTCTATAAGAAGGACGAGCTGGATGCTGATAAGCAACCGGCTTCTCCTTTATCGGAAAATACAAACCCAGCCTCGAACATTGGAGCAACGATATACTTTCCTGAGTTGGATAGCGAGAAATCCAGTCAGTCCAGGGTGACTAACAAGACGTTGGCATCCATCTCTAGCTTTACATCGGAGATGGATACCAACGACGAAACAAACAGAGAAGCTTTACGATCAGACTTGGAGGATGAGCTTTTGGGCTCGCCTTCAGAAAGGGCGGACTCTTGCAGCACCATGGTTGGGGTTTCTTTGGAGGATTCCGGCAATGACGCTGAAAAGGCCTCGGCCGCACTCATTCTGCGTCTATCAAATGGCACAGATGACATCATCCTAATCCAAGAACCATGGATTGCTGAAGGTGTGGTTCGTGGACTAAAGACACCTCTATATGTTCCGCTATATACCAAAGACAAAGGTTAAATCATAATTTGTATATTAATGAATCGCTGTCTAAATTCATTTCTACTTTCTAACTTCAACAGCCCCGACTTAACCGTTGTCACGCTGGAAACGGCCAAACACAGCTTGTGGATAGCATCGGCAAGAAGTGCTTGAAATCACTCTTGTCTCCGAACGCGTCGATCATTTAATAACGAACTGGATAGTATCGTCTGAACACTCCAATGCAGATCACACATGCATCCAATTAAATTTAATGAATACTGGGTCGAGCTACAAAGATCCTTGGATACAACCTTGCCATCGCTTGAAAATATTTTGAGGTACTGCGTAGAACTACCTCACATACCTCTATCATGGAGAAAAGTAAATGTAGAAAGTGGTTGCATGGTGGACGGCCTTAAACAAAGCAGTAAACTGCATGAAGCTAAGTAAAGTCCAAAGAACAGCATGTCTGGGCATTAGCGGATGCCTATGCAATGCTCCCTCCGCTGCTTTAGACACTCTGTTTCACCTGACACCCCTCAACATTTATAGCAGACAAGTAGCCGCCAACGCAGCTATTCGACTTAAAGCGACTTCACAGTGGGCATATAAACATTTTAAACAAGCAAATATTCTTAACGCACTAGGAATCCTTCCAGAAAACATCGACTACACCATCCCCAAACAATGGTTTGACAAGAGCTTCCACGTAAGCATTCCCTCCAGAATCTTGTGGCAGGAAAATTCCTTTCTGGATGGCAATCCAATCCACTTTTATACCGACGCGACGGTTCAAAGACTGTCAGTGGGGTTGGTGGTAGTGTTTTTGCCGATGAGCTTAACCTGAGCCTCTCCTTCCGCCTCCAAAACCACTGTAGCGTGTTCCAGGCGGAAACTCAGGGAATTAAGCAAGCTCTATCCTGGCTGAAGAAAAATGTAATATCTGCAATGGATATCCGCATCTTTTCCTATAGTCGGCCCCTATCAAATCCTTGGACATCTCTAAAGGAGATGGCGGAGCAGTTTAACATTCACCTTTGCTGGGTGTCAGGACATAGATACATTCCAGGGAGTCATAGGGTCGACGAACTTGCCAAAATTGGAACTAATATACCTATCACGCCTGAAAAGGAAAACATAGGCTACGTGTAAACAAGAAATAAGGCTGGACGCTAATAGAAGAACAAACCATAGATGGGCGGTTGGATCGACATGCTTAGCGACCAATCAAATCCAGCCAAAGCTAGATCTACTCGTACATCGCTCCATGAGTTTAATTTTTCTAAATAGAAAACTTTTTAGCGCCAATATGGGCGTCATCACCGGACACTGCCTCATAGGTAAACATGCAAGAAGGCTTGTCATGTTTACTAACGATTTTTGCAGAAGCTGCATGGATCAGGAGGAAGAGGAGACAATTCCTCACCTCCTCTATACATATCCAGCTCTCTCCTAAATAAGAAATATCCACCTAGGGGCTTTCTTCCACAACGACTTAAGTGACTTAAGCAACATGGACATTAAAAGTCTCCTACGCTTTATTAAGAGCTCCAAATGAATTCTGGAGCTGAAGGATCACATATCGATATGGCATCACAATAGGTCAATAGGCCTAAGTGGATTGGTTTTTCAACAGCCACTTTAAACTAACCTAACCATGAATTAATGATATTGATCGATTTCATACCCTACCATCTTTATGCTAATTATTTTTTAAAACCAATAGAAATCAAAAATATCTCATATACATCAATTAATAATACAAAGATATATTTAATATTACCCTGTTCACCATAAATTGGCAGTAGGGATATTTGTCTCTCATTCGCACTCTTTTGTTTTCCGTAAGGTGCTATTCCATCAAAAGCTCTTATAGGGTTTCTGTAGTAAGCATTTCAAACTAACAAAAATCTGAAAGAATAGGGTGTAGGGTTACCGTACTTTTTTTTAGATTCAAATTTTCATTTACTGGCCCGGGGTGGACCTGGGCCTCAGTCAACAAGCTTCCCCAGCCAGCTCGATCCCTGGCTAGCTGCCTCCAGTTTTGTACGCTAAGTTGACTGAGTTCCTCTTCTACTTGCGTGCACCACCTGAGTCTTGGCCTTCCTCTACTGCGCTGTCCCTCAGGTGCGGATTCGAAGACTTTTCGGACAGGAGCATTGGTGTCCTTACACTCTACATGACCCAGCCATCTCAGTCTTTGGATCTTCACTCTTCTGGCTAGGTCCATGTCGCTGTACAGTCCGTACAGTTAGTTCTTGTATCTCCTCCTCCAATCACCGTCAATGGAGACGGGACCGAAGATCGCCCGAAGAATTTTTCTCTCAAAGCAACCAAGAACACCCTCATCCATTTTTGAGAATCTCCATGCCTCTGCGCCATAGAGCAGGACTGGGATTATTAAGGTTTTATAAACGGTGACTTTTGTTGTCCGAGAGAGGGCTTTGCTGCTCAATTGCCTTCTTAACCCAAAGAAACAGCGGTTGGCAAGACTTATTCTTCGCTTGATCTCAGCGCTGGTGTCGTTGTCTGTGTTTATAGGAGAGCCATGGTAGACAAAGTCCTTAAATACCTCAAAGTTATATCTGTCTAAGGTGACGTTCTGCCCGAGACGTCGATGTTGGTTGTCTTTTTTGCTTGACAGCATATACTTGGTCTTGCCCTCATTGACCGCTAAACCCATTTTCGCCGCTTCCGTCCCAATACTCGCGAAAGCGCCACTGACATCACGCTGCTTTCTCCCAATTATGTCAGTATCGTCGGCGTATGCGAGTAGTTGGACGGACTTTTGAAAGATAGTGCCTCTTGTGTTTGCTCGTGAGTTTTGCACTATTCTTTCAAGGACGATGTTGAAAAAATCGAATGACAGCGCATCGCCTTGTGTAAATCCATCGTCATTCTGCACAGGCGGACGAGTTTGGCAGAGATCCCGAAACTAGACATTGCTCTGTATAGCTCGTCTCTATAGATGCTGTCCTACACGGCCTTAAAATCGGTGAATAGGTGATATGTATCGATCTGAAGCTCATGGGTCTTCTCCAAGATATGCTGTAGTGTAAATATTTGGTCGATGGTATACTTTCCTGGCCTGAAGCCACACTGATATGGACCTATCAGGCTGTTGACGATCGGCTTCAAGCGTTCACACAATACGGCTATAAGATCTTATATGAGATGTTTAGGTTCCATTCATCGGGCATACTTTCATCCAACCATACTTTACAGATGAGTTGGTGTACGCTCCTTACCAAGTCATCACCTGCCGCTTTGAAGAGCTCGGCAGTCAGGCCATCCGCTCCAGTAGCTTTGTTGGACTTAAGCTTCGATATAGCTATCTTCACTTGATCCAGGTCGGGTGGACGGAATTGTTGGTCATCATCGTCCAGGTTGAAAGGTTGATTCTACCTAGAAGCAGTCTCCAGAAATGGTTTTTCAAATCCTCAGCATCGACTGCAATTCTACTACGATGTTTCCCTGTTCATCTCCACAGGCCTCGGTTCGGGGTTGTTATTTTTACCTTGTGGTAAAACTTCGGAACCTCATTCCTGGAGTAGCATCGATGGCGCGCTTCCCATGCTCTTTCTTCTTCCTCCTGAGAAGCCGGTGTTCGTCTCTCCTCTTCCGCTTATAGAGCTCATGAGCAGCTCTGGTCTTTC